>CM049803.1:3824595-3832095 GCA_027422405.1 Ptychobarbus kaznakovi | reverse complement strand
GTGAGTGTCTGCAGGCTCTCGGCGTAAACTGACATTAGGGAAAAGAGAGATACAAATAGTGGATGAATTAGTCACTCCAATCTTTGTGATTTGATGATGTTGGAAATAAAGCCAGACTCCCCGAACAGAGGAATGCTGTTTGTTCCTGCAGTCTGTCTGGGCCTTCATTTCCTGCCCACCGCTGAGGGCGTGTTTAGAGAGTGTCTCAATCCCTCAGTGTGGCCTGCAGGAGCACATTTACAAAGGCCTAAACAAACACGAGCCGCCAAGCTTCTACCGCGTCGTGTTGTCCGTTTGTTCTGCACACACTGGCTTCGGTTCCGCTCGTTTCCGTGGGATCTGACGGCAGTGTTTTCACGGCTGCTCTAGTGTGTGTGAAGATCGCTGTGCTGTGCTCGGGAAATATAGGTCAACAATACAGACGCAGCTCACAGCGCCACCTGGCGGCCGGATCTGGAGCTTCTACTCCATACACACAAGCTGCTTTATCTATTAAACAATGCTTTTTGTTAATGAAAATGTAAGCTGACATAAAATCAGATATATATGCATTAAAATCAAATACGCTTAAACTAAAAAAAAACGTTAATGAAACTAAAAATGTTGTCTTGGTGGAACTTTAATGATAATTCTAAATGTTGTCTTGGTGGAACTGAAATTAAATAATATTTTTATATAAAATTACAAAAGCACATAACAAAATTACACACAAAAAATAAGATTAAAACTACAAATATGAAAATAATAGCTACCTCAAAAAATTTTTTTAACAAATACTATAAGAGTATACAATTTGTTCTTACTACTAAAATTTAAGCTAAAATAAAAAAATAAAACAAAATGAAATGCCAAAAGCACATACCAAAATTACTAAACCTATAATTAAAATGAAACTGAATATACATATAAAATAAATGTAGAATATATATATATATATTTACATTTATGCATTTATCAGACGCTTTGGGTGTGTGTGTGTGTGTGTGTCGTGCGTGCGTGCGTGCGTGCGCGTGTACTTACAGTGTGTCAGGTTATGTGTGTGTTGTGTTTTGTGTTTACATGTGTTGTGTGGGATGTGTGTGTGTATATATATGTGTAATATAATAAAAAACATGTGTTGAACTATGTCATGTGTTCATACATGTGTGTGTGTGAGTGTGTGTGTGTGTGTGTAGGTGTGTGTGTGTGCGTGTCATGTGTGTGTGTGTGTGTGTGTGTCGTGTGTGTGTGTGTGTGTGTGAGTGTGTGTGTGTGTGTGTGTGTGTGTGTGTGTGTGTGTGTGTGTGTGTGTGTGTGTGTGAGTGTGTGTGTGTGTGTGTGTGTGTACGCGTGTGCATGTGCTTGTGTGTGTGTGTGTGTGTGTCGTGTACATTTGTGTGTGTGTGTGTGTGTGTTGTGTGTGTGTGTGTGTGTGTGTGTGACGTGTGCGTGTGTGACGCGTGTGCGTGTGCATGTGCATGTGCGTGTGTGTGTCTGGCCCTCACTCAATGTAAATCGATTTTCACCTATTTTATTGTCATAAAATATTATGAAATATTACTTAGAAATCATAAGCTGTCATTTATTTACATTGAGGTGTGGACAATGCATAATATTAGGTACAAAATAATAATAAACATATAGATTTATAGACAGGGTTATTATAGTAAATCATATAAGCATAAAATATATTTACTTAAAATAAACCAAATATTAACTGAAATTAAATAAAATATAAAAAACTAACTTTTTCAGCTTGCCAAAGTAACATTTCTCATTTTAATTTAGTTTAACTTTATGTCCTAAAACAACTAAACTAAAACTGAAATAAAAAATGTATACAGTATAAAAAACGACAAAATTAATACAACTTTAGCTAAAATTTCAATGAAAATAGTGAAGGAAAAATTATTTGATCCCCTGCCGATTTTTTATGTTTGCCCACTGACAAAGAAATGATCAGTCTATAACTTTAATTTGAACAGTGAGAGAGAATAACAACAAAAAATCCAGAAAAACTCATTAAAAAAGTTATAAATTGATTTGCATTTTAATGAGTCAAATAAGTATTTGATCCCCTATCAATCAACAAGATCCTGGCTCCCAGGTGTCTCTTCTACAGGTAATGAGCTGAGATTAGAGCACTCTCTTAAAGGGATCTCAGCTTGTTACCTGTATAAAAGACATCTGTCCACAGAAGCAATCAATCAGATCCAAACTCTCCACCATGGCCAAGACCAAAGAGCTGTCCAAGGATGTCAGGGACAAGATTGTAGACCTACACCAGGCTGGAATGGGCTACAAGACCATCGCCAAGCAGCTCAGTGAGACAACTGCACCGGATCAAAGGGACGATGGACGGGGCCATGTACCGCCAGGGCCAGGGCATTGAAAACGGGTCGTGGAGGGTCTTCCAGCATGACAATGACCCAAAACACATGACCAAGGCAACAAAGAAGTGACTCAAGAAGAAGCACGTTAAGGTCCTGGAGTGGCCGAGTCAGTCTCATAGAAAATCTGTGGAGGAGCTGAAGGTTCGAGATGCCAAACGTCAGCCTCAAAACCTTAATGACTTGGAGAGGATCTGCAGAGGAGTGGGACAAAATCCCTCCTGAGAAGTGTGCAAACCTGTGACCAACTACAAGAAACGTCTGACCTCTGTGACCGCCAACAAGGTAATAATTCATTACATTATAAAAATGACAAATAAATACTTTAAAATATTACAAGTTATTGAAAAGTGTACTTAAAAAGTCCAAGTGAATATTTGAGGGCAAAGAGGTTTGACTGACAGAAAGCATTTGTAAATGCTGTCTGTGTAGGCTGGTCACTAGGTTTTGTAACACGGTTAGTGTGTCAGATTGAGAAATGTTGCTGTGGATCAGCTAGTGGTTAAAAGGACCAGTTTTACGTGACGGTAAAACGGGAAAACTAATGTAAGGCGTTCACTTAAAGGCCATTAAGCTACAAATATAAACTTAGACAAAGAGCTTAACTGGATGAAAATAATTTGACTTATTTACCCTGAGATATTTAAGACACTGCTGTAAAACATATCAACAGCACTCAAAGGGTCGAGGCTCTCAATATCATGGTGTCCAGGTTGTATTCAGTTTTAAAGGATTCTGGATTAGCTCCGCTCCATATCCAGCTTTCTTCTGAAGGCCATGACTCAACCAGCTATTGAAATCCCCCTCTCCCTTTTTTCCCATGTTGGCCCTAAACAGGGAACGTGGACAACTGTTTGAGTCCTCACAAAGACCTGAAGGACTGAGAATGACCAACACTGGCCATTATCATGCGTCAGTCTCAACACAATGACTCTCTGAACGACCCGACCCGGACTAGTCTGGAAATCATTAGCATGCAAACATTTAAAATAGTCTGGAATCCACAATGATGAGAGAGAGAAACTCTCAAACAACAGAAGAGTTATTAAATAAAAGCTCTGTAGTTGCTGATTTATAATTACCGCTGTTCAAAAGAATACTTCAACAAAAATTAAAATTTGCTGAAAATGTACTCAGCCTCAGGCCATCCAATAAGTATGGGTTTCTTCATGGGATCAGAAATGTAGCATTGCATCAGTGTCTCACCAGTGGATGCTCTGCAGTGAATGGGTGCCGTCAGAATGAGAGTCTGATAAAAACAACACCACTCCAGTCCATCAGTTAACATCTGGAGAAGACAAAAGCTGAGTTTAAGAAACAAATCCATCAAGACGATTTTACACTTCCTCCAGTGAAAAAGTCCATCTCCTGTGGTCTCTCACGTCAAAACCAAGCCACGTATTTGTTTAGGGCTGATTTAGACTGTTTTGGTTTGTAAACAGTGCTTGGTCTGTGCAGATTCAGACCAGACCCCTTTTACACTGGAAGAAGCGTTATTATGGATTACTTAGCTTAAAAACATCTTAATGATGGATTTGTTTCTATTTTCACTTCTCAAGACATTAACTGATGGACTAGAGTGGTGTGGATTATTGTGATGTTTTTATCAGACACTCATTCTGACGGCACCCATTCACTGCAGAGCATCCATTGGTGAAACACTGATGAAGAAACAAACTCATCTTGGGTGACCCGAGTACACTTTCATTTCATTTTTGGGTGAACTATTTCTTTAAGATGCAGAAGGACCTGTCAGTGTAAAATAAATAACATTATCCATTGTATGAATATTTTTTGAACTTGTTCTTGTAATGTCTGCTCTGTTCACCAAATTGCTTTGAAAGTTACAATAGATCCAGAACTCTGCGGTCTGGGTCGAAACATGCACAAAACAAACACATCAATCTCATACTCCACTGACGCTCGGCTGAGTATCACAAATACAACGCTGTAATGAGTGTTTGAAGCCCTGGTGTTCCTCTCCTCCAGTGCGTTTCTCAAGCTCATCCTGGAATCAGTCTCTCATCATCGCTGTCAAGTTACATCTCTTCCCAACACCACAAAACTCAAAGATGCATCTGTTCTCTCAGAGTTATTGAAATGTTTATGTGTGCTGACTCGCTTCTTGTGATTGCAATCAATGTCTCCCTCGTTTTGTTGTACTTTTGTCTCTTTTGCCTTCCTTTGTTGCGTAGCTTTTGTTTCATTCCAAATGATTTACATTCGATATTAAGTATCTGTGTTTGTGAAAGGCTGGAACAAGATTACTGTCAAAGAAACAAAGTCGTAAGCCTAACAAATCAGCTAGCCATAAATCAGCAGCAAATTAAAGGGTGAAATTGTGTTAAAAAGTTCAGTGCTGTTGAAGCACAATCAGCAGCCTGGTCTTTGGCTGGAATGTTGTTCTGGACCAACACGGATGCAGATCCAGAACACGTCATGCTTGCACAACCCATACTATTACACCTGATCTACTCCAGAAACGAGACGTTCTACGTGAACTCGAGTAAAGCTAGAAGCATTACCCTGGTGAAAATCTTATAATATACTTCAGTGTGAACTGAATGTAATGGTTTTAGACGCTCGTCTGAATGTTATCTGGAATTGAGTTCAAATGCATTATAGTTTAAATTGATATGAAATGCAATTAGCTGAACTTCAGAGTGTTTATTGACCCATTTAAGTGGACTTTAGTACATTTGCATATGTCATTTCATACTTATATCCATTTTCTTTGGGATATAGTTAACGTGTTACTGCTGAATGTACTGACAAGCATTTATGATAAACTCAAATATACTTTAATGTCATTTCTATTGAAACTTGATTGTCATGTATTTAAATATAATTGTTAATAAATTACACACTTATGTAATAATTGCGAACTTGCAATTTAATACAATATAAAAGTACTTATTATGTTACTCAACACATCAAAATATGTGTACGTCTATAAAGCACAACAAAAGATTATTGAAAAATATACTTTAAAGTAAAACTTTTACATTATAATGTGCACTTTTGTAAAGTCTACTTGAATGTGTTAATAAAACAGTCAAAGTCATGATTTATATCTGACACGACTCTATGACATAATGGTTTTATTAATATGTATTATATCCAGATTACTGGAAGTTCTCCCAACTAGACTCAAGCTTTCTATCTGGTGTCCTATGATTCAGCTCCCTCATTGTTTGCATCACACTACAGAACAGATCACAGAAACATTGTCACATATCTTGAATGGCTGCCGTGCTTACAAGGGAATGTACATAGCACGCCACGACAGAATAGTGGACCTGATAGTGAAGGACATATCAAATCATGTATCACCTTTAGTAAGAATATACAAACATTCTAGTGTAAAGCCATCTATGTTTCAGTATCTCAGTGATAAGTCTGAAATGTTTTCTGATCTGTCTGCTAATACACCTGATGTTGTAGTGATTAACGAGGAGTGTTTGTTTTGGAGATAGCATGCACCTTTGACTCTGGTATGGAGGAAGATTGTATTACCAAAGTCATTAAATATCAACCACTCCTAAATATTATTTCAGAGATAGGTTATCGGGGCCGATTACTTGTTTTCATATTTGGCAGTTTAGGACACATACACAGGCTGGTTGTAAGAGGCCTTCAACAACTTGGGATGCCCAAAAAGAGGGCTAAACATTTGGCAAAATTTACTCTGCTTTGTCTGCTATTATAGGCAGCCGTCATATATGGAGGAGACGTTGTTATTTATACCCATAACAACTGAGTGATATGCTTAATATTGTGAAGATCTACTGAATGCCACTGGTTCATGATTTTTGTTCATGTATTTAATTGCATCTGTAATATTTATGTCCCTGAGTATTTATTTTAAGTGGACTTAAATAAATTGTTAAAATGTGTGTGTGTGTGGGGGGGGGGGGGGTTGAGTGTGTGGTGTCTGTGCATATGTTGGGTGTGTGTGTGTGGTGTCTGTGCATGCGTTGTTTTGTGTTGTGTTCTGTGCATGCGTTGTGTTGTGTGTGTGTGAGGGGGGGTGAGTGTGTGGTGTCTGTGCATGTGTGTGCATGTGGTGTGTGTGTGTGTATGTGGTGTGTGTGCATGTGGTGTCTGTGCATGTGGTGTCCATGCATGTGTTGTATGTATGTGTTGTGTGTGTGGGTGTGTGTGTTTTTGTACAATAATCAATTCTGCTGTTGGCTCAATCTGGATCTGAGAACAGCTGGTCGTATAGCTGCAATGCAATGGCGTCTCCTAGTGGAGTGCATGAAAACACCAGTCATCTCAAATTTGACTATTTACCCAATACATCTTCCTCATCTTCCTGGGTGATTCATTATTGCATGTTCCTCCAAAAAGATAAATGTTTGGCTCTGTAATCTTTTGCACTGTTTTGCATGACGTCACAAATCCACTGAGCATGACATAACACCCATGTTTCACAATCAATTCCCACTGGATTAAATTCAATCCCATCCTACTGCTTTCTCCCTAAATATCAGATTTTACTCTGAAATATCTTGGATTATGCAAGTAAAATGGGATGCACCTTTCATATGAGGACTGTTAGTCTGTAGAAAATGAATGAAGTGTTCTTTGAGATATTGATATTGATGATCATAACATAAATAACTGGACAGACGTGGCAACAGCATATGATGTTCAGATGTATATTTATATTTTTACATGGTTTTAAATATTTAAAATAATTCACTGTTGAAATTCCCTGCATATATATTTCTCCATTAAAAGGCCTTTCATGCTGCTGGAGCAGTCGGCGTCCATACGAGGAAATCAACCAGCTTTTCAATCATATCCTGAAACATTTCCCTCCCTGATGAAGAGAAAGAGCGGTTCAGGATCTTCAGGTCATGCCCAAACTCTTCATCGGATCTGATTCACTCTCCAGAGATGATACTTCAGTTAAAAACATGATGCTAAACACCGCCATTCCCATTTCCATTATTATTTCCAATTGATTCGAACAATTTCATCCATCCAGGTTTGTTTTCAAGTCATTTTTTAAGTATATAAAATGCTACGCTTAGGTGATGGATACGCTATACACTAAATGAATCCTGGGAAGAGAGACTGCAGGAGCAGAATCACTCCAACCACCATCAGACCACAGAAGAGC
>CM049803.1:3743389-3824495 GCA_027422405.1 Ptychobarbus kaznakovi | reverse complement strand
ACCAGTCTTACTTTTCCAATACAAATAAGAACAATCTACCTTTACTGAATTTAAAAAGTTATGACCAGTCTTGAAGAAGAAGAAAAATAGGACAACATTTTTAAGACTAGTCTAAACAGTTTATGTGACCGGGCCCAGGCCTTTATGTCTAAGCTGTGTCTGAGATCTTCTTTCTGACAGTATACTCTCTTATAGACACACAGACTTCACTTACAACACATATTAATCACGGAGACTTATAAACACATCCAAGACTTCAAGCATTACTGAATGCTGTTATTCAACAACAACATGACCACTGGATCCTCTGGATCACTTCAGCTCTAAACATGCTAACATTACATCCTACTCTAGACTAGACTCCTTCAGACGACGGGATTTAAGCATCACTGCACTGATACATTCGGTTCCGTTGATGTCTGTCTGTCTGTATGCGGTCTTTGTTCGCTATCTCTCTCTCTCAGGCTCGAGATGTGTGTGTCACTGCACCTGTGTCTGTGGACGCGCTCCGGTCTCTTACTCCAGTTAGTCCAGTGTTTAGTGGACATGCCACTGTCTTTAACCGTTGGATCTCTCACAACATTCGTCTACTTCCTCTGTTTCCCTAGATACACGTCAGCAGAGCGTCACATCCTACGCGCCTGCGTGATGGCGTCAGACGCGCACCGTAACAAACGTAGTGAGAACGCAACAGCAAATTTGAATGGCGCAAACTGAAGTAATTTGTGCATTAATTAAGCGAGGTTGTTAAATATCAATTAAACAGTCCTACCCAGATTTAATCAAGCGCTTAAGGTGTGGTGCAGTTTTGAAATGCTTAAATACGGAAATTCATAAATAAATATTTTAACAATTAAACAAAATTTAATAATTTATATTAATTTAATTAAATTACATAATTTAATAAGAGAGCCACTTCTGTGGTGAGCACATAATTAAATACTTCTCTATATCTGGAGCTGTGGTGTGCCTACTTTGATGTTTTCAAACTTAAATAAGTAATAACTATAACTTAAATATAAAGTTATAAAAAACTAATGAAATTAAATGGAGATATTTATAACTTCATATTATGTTATAGTTGTTATTTATGTATTTGTTTACTGGTCGGAAATTATATTTTGAATCAATATTTAAATATAAAAATAATATTTCTTAAAAAATATTTGGAATTTATTTTGCTATTAGCATTATGTAGTAATATTAGAGCTAATATTTGAATCAATATTAAATATCAGAATCAGATCAGAATCAGAATGAGTTTTATTGCCAGGTATATTTACTCATACGAGGTATTTGTTTTCGTGACAGAAGCTACCGCGGTGCAACAGAACGACAGTGACAGAACAAGACACAGATAATCAAAATAATAATTAAAAAGAACAAGTAAACAAGGAATAGCAATATACAAATTGACAATTGTATATACAGGTGTATAACAATGGACAGTTTTGTATGTATTATGTACAATTGAAGTGTAGACTAAGTATGTGTGTTAGATAAATAAGTGTATAAATAGTGTGTGTTCCATAATTATTGTCAAGTGTTCATGAGATGGATTGCTGAGGGAAGAAACTGTTTCTGTGTCTGGTCGTTCTGGTGCTCAGAGCTCTGTAGCGTCGACCAGACGGTAACAGTTCAAAGAGGGAGTGTGCTGGATGTGAGGGTCCAGAGTGATTTTGCCAGCCCTTTTGCTCACTCTGGATGAGTACAGTTCTTGGAGAGCGGGGAGGTTGTACCAATGATTCGCTCAGCAGTCCAGACTACCCTCCGTAGTCTTCTGAGGTCAGATTTGGTAGCTGAACTGAACCAGACAGTTATTGATGTGCAGAGGACGGATTCAATGATGGCAGAGTAGAACTGTTTCAGCAGCTCCTGTGGTAGGTTGAACTTCCTCAGCTGGCGAAGGAAGTACAACCTCTGCTGGGCCTTTTTCACATTGGACTCCATGTGATTGTCCCACTTCAGGTCCTGGGAGATGGTTGTGCCCAGGAACCTGAATGACTCCACTGCAGTCACAGTGCTATTCATGATGGTAAGTGGGGGAGAGCAGGGGGGTTTCTTCTGAAGTCCACGATCATCTCCACTGTTTTGAGCGTGTTAAGCTCCAGGTTGTTAAGACTGCACCAGACAGCCAGCTCCTTAACCTCCTGTCTGTAAGCAGACTCGTCACCGTCCTGGATGAGGCCGATCAGTGTGGTATCATCTGCAAACTTCAGGAGCTTGACAGAGGGGTCTTTAGATGTGCAGTTGTTCGTGTACAGGGAGAAGAGCAGTGGGGAGAGAACACAGCCCTGAGGAGCTCCAGTGCTGATGGTGCAGGTGTTGGATGAGAATTTTCCCAGCCTCACTAGCTGCTGCCTGTCTGTCCGGAAGCTGGTGATCCACTGACAGATGCAGGTAGGCACGGAGAGCTGAGGTAGTTTGGGCAGGAGGAGGTTTGGGATGATAGTGTTAAAGGCCGAGCTGAAGTCTACAAACAGGATCCTCACATAAGTCCCTGGTCTGTCTAGATGTTGCAGAACATAATGCAGTCCCATATTGACTGCATCGTCCACAAACCTGTTTGCTCTGTAGGAAAACTGAAGAGGATCCAGCGAGGGTCCAGTGATGTCCTTCAGGTGGGCCAGCACCAGTTTTTCAAATGACTTCATGACCACAGACGTTAGAGCCACAGGTCTGTAGTCATTTAGTCCTGTAAGCTTGGGTTTCTTTGGGATGGGGATGATGGTGGAGCGTTTGAAGCACGAAGGGACTTCGCACAGCTCCAGTGATCTTTTGAAGATCTTTGTGAAGATGGAGGCCAGCTGGTCAGCACAGGATTTCAGACAGGCTGGTGTGACACTGTCTGGGCCTGGTGCTTTTTTTACTTTTCTGCTTCCGGAAGACCTGGCATACCTCGTCTTCGCTGATCTGAATTGCAGGTGTGGGGGAGAGGGGGGGGAGGGTTGCTGGAGGTGTTAATGGTTGTGTGGAGAGGTGTTCAGGGGGTTGTGTGGTGTTTTTTAAACCTGCAGTAGAACTCATTCAGATTCTGACGGAGCTGTCTGGGTTTTGTAGTGGACCATGGTTTGTTATTGTTGTAGGTTAAAGGAGTTCTAGTAGGAATGCACATGTCCTCACAGAAACTGATATATGATATCAGTTTCTGATGAACTGACGTTTGCAGCAGCCTCAAAAACACTCAAATCAGTGAGGTCGAGAAAGGCTTGTAAAACCCGCTCTGTCTCATTGGTCCATCTCTTTACAGTCTTTACCACAGGGTTAGCAGATTTCAATTTCTGCCTGTAGGTTGTATAAGATGAACCAAACAGTGATCAGAGAGTCCTAAAGCTGCTCGTGGGACAGAGTGAAATGCATCCTTTATCGCTGTATAACAGTGATCCAATATATTACTGTCTCTGGTGGGACGTGTAACATGCTGTCTGTATTTTGGCAGTTCGCGGGAGAGATTTGCTTTATTAAAGTCCAAGAGAATGATTAAAACAGAGTCCGGCTGTTGTTGTTCTGTGTCTGTGATCTGATCAGTGAGTTTCTGTAAAGCTAATCTCGCGTTCGCGTGTGGAGGAATGTAGACACTCACGAGAATGAACGAACAGAACTCCAGCGGCGAGTAGAACGGCTTGCAGTTAATGAAGAGAGCTTCTAGATCCGAACAGCACATCTTCTTTAACACTGTTACATCCGTACACCTGACTGTACATATGAATATGAACATGAATTTAGACCAAAATATTCAGCTAATAATCAAATTATTTACTACTCTACAGTAGGTGGCAACCCTAGCCATTTTCAAAATTGCACCACATAAACCAATACATAGCATTTAACAGTTTAAACAAAATTAAATAAATTATTTCTAATTCAATGTCATACTTTAAGTAGATGATAAATATAATTCAAATACAATATCAAATTTAAAAACTAAACAAATTAAATAACTTATATGGGACTGAAATTATATGAATATTGTATAAAATTGAATTTCATTAATTAATTAATATTACTTTAGAATACTAGTGTACTCTAGATGCCAACCTGAGACTCTAAATTGCCAAAGCTGTTATTACGCTGAAAAGCAGAAAAGCAGCTTCCAGAAAAAATTATATATTCAAATAATATGCATAAAATGCATGTTTGTAGCACAAAACAGTACAAAATAAACATCTAACCACACATGCATTTTGCTCTATCCTTTTGTTTTACATCTTACAAAAGTGAATAAATTGTATTTATTATTTATATATTTTAAAGTATTTTAATAATCACCTCCTTAACCACATATAAGCACAAGCACAAATATTTGTCAAAGTGCGTTTTACTGTCATTTTCCTTTTCAGAGAGAGTCAGAGAGAAAAAACAAACTGTGTTTTCTGGGAAATCGTGGTATGACATCAACATTTAAGAAACATTATTTACAACAACCCAGAAGCACAATGATAGAGACTAATATATTAACCCCCTGTTCGCCCTCCACGGATCCTTTGTGCAGTTTCATACTGCAGTATTGAAATAAAACAGCTTATGACGTGAATTTTAACATTACTAGAAGAGGAGCAGAAGAGGAAATGACTAAACGAGGTGCTAAAAGGTCAGTTTCTTCACTCTTCCCTGAAGCTTTAAAGTCCCAAACTTCCACATGTGTAATGAAGCACTAGATAATTGTTCCCCTGTGAAGCTCTGAGGCAGAGCGGATTTAATAATTACCATGCTCCTGGTCTCCCTCAGCTTCTCTTTGTGCACTTAGCAACAAGAGCCTGGGAATATATATTAATTACCGTAAACAGCGTTCAGGTCGGTACGTTAGGCCTATGAAGCGCTTTCATAGCAGACGAGGTTTGCTGGGTGATAATGTGATGTCACATTCATGGTTGAGTAGTGTGAGTTGATGTGATGTGTTTGTCAGGCATGATGTGATGTTGATGTGTTCTATCTATGCTTTATAAAGGTCAGCTATCTGACTATTGATTACTTGTTCAATACTGGGTTTCAGTGGAATAATCGATATGACCCTGAGATGATGTCAGCGGAGGCATCCGGTGTCAGGCAGTCGTAGCGAAAACATGTCATTTTATGTCGTTTTATTATGATAAAAATTAAACCAATGCTTTTTAAACACGCATAGAGCTAGATATTGATCCACAGCTTTCCAAACAGATTTAATCCTTACCATGGTAAAGCAACTTCCCTGTGTGTGTGTGTGTGTGTGTGTGTGTGTGTGTGTGTGTGTGTGTGTGTGTGTGTGTGTGTGTGTGTGTGTGTGTGTGTGTGTGTGTGTGTGTGTGTGTGTGTGTGTGTGTGTGTGTGTGTGTGTGTGTGTGTGTGTGTGTGTGTGTGTGTGTGTGGTGTAGTGTGTGTGTGTGTGTGTGTGTGTGTGTGTGTGTGTGTGTGTGTGTGTGTGTGTGTGTGTGTGTGTGTGTGGGGGGGGGGGGAGGGACTTAATTGTTACAACTTTGTAACTTCTCACTCCTTGTTATGGACCTAAAACTTGTGCATTTATGTACTTTACATTTTTATTATTTTGCAAGTCATAATCTTAATACGCTTTATTTACTGAGAGTGTTGACAGTTGAGAATACATTGAAAAAGCCCAATATTATTAACATAGTGTTGCATTATATAGCCATAAAAAACCCTATAGGTGTTGTAAAAAGATGTGCTGCATATTTTTAGCTGTTGACACAGGCTGGGCTGTGTCCTTGCTCCTCATCCGTGCCCACGGACGGGGTGTGAAATGAGCCGCGGGGGGTGACATCGACCGAGTTTACCGATCCCACTATAAAGAAGGTCAAGCTCGTGAATATTAAACAGGTCACGTGATTGGACGCTTCCAAAGATGCGCCAGCACAATCGAATTAATATTCATGTGGCTAGCCGTCGCCATAGTACGATTGGTAATTTTCGTTTGTAGCGTTGAGAAGTCTGATTCATTTGAGCGAATCGGTTCACTCAAAATGGTCGATTTAAAGAGTCGATTTAAACGAGTCAACGCTGAAAAGCGTTCTAAAAAGTCGCGCGCGGCATTTAATGCTATGCATTTTTTATTTAATTTTTTTTGTAGAAACAAATAGTTTGCCTTTTAAGTTTGTGATAGCATTACAGCGAGCTTTCAACATGGCATCAACGTCTCCCTTACAATCGAAGTGATGAAGGGAAAATACAATTTTCCTAAATAGCCTACTATTTAACGATATGCTTTCGATTACGAATTATAAATAATGTTTGGCGTTATTTACGCTACATATGTAACCTATATGTCAGCTTCACTCTAACATAACTTCCTCCATTCAAACCGAATGATTCACGGAAGCTTTAAGAATCGGTTCACACGAGTCATTAGTAAGAACCGATTCAGAAGAACACGAATCGTACATCACGTTCGTTTGCATGTAGAGAGTGATCTCTCCGTGATCTTTCCGTATATACACCCAGACTGCCTGAAAAGTCAGGTTTGTCAGGTCTGGTTTATCAGGACAGCGAAACTGGAGCCGTGCCAGCATCGCCTTCTTTCATCGATGAAACGGGAAGTCGCGTGATCATTAATGACTTTTGGTGGAAAAAGCCTTCGGATCGAGCACACGGTGGATATTCATGTGTTTTTCAGATTGATCTTTGGCACATCCTCGAAGGAACCACAGATCGGAGCGTGCTGTGGATACGATACGGATAAACGCAGCTGCGTTTCTATGAGACACGGACGGTCTGAAGAGAGATCCACGTTTTCATCACTGACCGAAAATCTTAATAGGCACGTCTTGTGGTCATTTCAATAGTTAAATGTGAGGATATGTACCAATTATAAGCATAAGAGAAGGCAGCAGCGCTGTAAGACGCATTTCCATATTTGACACCGCGCCGGAGCGCAACATGTATTTCCTGCGTGTATCCTGTACGCACTCTTAAAGCACAGACTGTATCAGGCCAAGATACGCTCTCCGATCACGATCGCGTCAGCTTTCTCGATTTAAGCAGCCGGTCGGGGTTTATTTAGCTTATCACTGGGTGTGATGCTGATTTGGGGCGAAACATCTCGTCCAATGGTCGCCTCGCTTCCTTCCTGAGTCCTGATGCGCTTCATCCATGCGAGGATTCACCATGGACACCCACAGTGAGCGCTGGTGGACACCGATACTGGATCCTGGATTGGAAACAGAGAGGCTGACGGATGTGTAAACAGCTCTTTTTGTCGCCTTCATGTCAACTTGCTGAGACTTGTCTTTGCAGATCTCAGAAAAACAAAGGCGTGTAGCTTGGGGGCAGTTATTCGAGAAGCACATCCCAAGTGCTTTAGGCACTGATGCCACAAACATGCATGCAAGATCTGATTCGGTGTCTAAACATGCCAGGCATGACAATCAGGTGGCCACTTTGGATCTGATCTTAAGTTTGGACATTGGCGAACACATTTCCAGGCAATGTTTTTCCAGCATCCGATGCATTAAAACCCACATAAAGTGTTAGGGTGTATTCACACCAGGAAAGTCTGCTAGTTCACTTGCTTTGGTCCGGACCAAATACAATGTTGATTTTTATTGGTTTGGTGCAGTTCGCTTTCACACTGCCCTTTTTGCAAGTGAACCAGATTGTTTGGAAGCGGACCGGGAACCTCTTCAGCTGTACTTTTTGGTCCTCAAGTGCATTGCTGTATCACATGCAAAAGATCTTTTCAATTTTTCAATTTTTTTAATGCATGTCAATGGAGAAGAGGCTTCACTACGCTGAATAAACAGCTTTTTAGAGGTAACGGCTCATCATTTAATGAATCCACAGCCTATCTGCTAATCTTCAACATGTTTTACACTAAACAATACTTTTGGATTAAACCATTTTTAGCGTTCACCCTGAAAAAAATTCAGTTTTATAAGAGAAGTCACTGACTTTTTGTGACAGGTAGGATTCAGTTCACGGCACTTCTCATTCATTCCTATGTTATCCGTAAACGGTGGTTGAGTGTCGCACTACTCTGACTGAAATTCATTGACGTCAAGGCTGTAATGTGATTGCTTATTAAGGCCCACGTGATACAAGTTACGCTTTCTCCAATAGTAAGTAATACAGACCCTCTCATCTCCCTATAGTAAGACTCGAGTTCGATTCAATCGAACCAAACAAGACAGGTGTGAATACACCCTTAGTTTTTATAGCATCTTGTACAATTCAGCACCCCAGAATGCCTCGGAACCGGGCCTTTTCGGAGCCCGAGTACTCTGTGGAGTATTCGGCGGACTATTCGGTCACCCTGCCCTCGGACCCTGGGCAGGCGTTGGGACGCAACCACGAGGTGACGGTGCGCAGCTCTGGCTGCTGCCTGTGTCTGCCACGGTTCATGCGTCTGACCTTCGCGCCGGACTCTCTGGAGAACCTCTACCAGACCTACTTCCGCCGGCAGAGGCACGAGACCCTGCTGGTGCTGGTGGTGTTCGCGGCCCTCTTCGACTGCTACGTCATCGTGATGTGCACCGTGCTCTACACCAGCGATAAGCTGGCGTCTGTGGCCGTGGCGTCGGTGGGGCTGGCGGCGGACGTCCTGCTGTACCTGCTGTGCCGGTTCGGTCTGCTCCCGGACCGCGTGACGCGCCGCCTGGTGCCCTACGCCTTGTGGGTGCTCATAGCGGCTCAGATCTTCTGTTACCTAGGACTGAACTTCGCCCGCTTCCATCAGCCCAGCGACACGGTCGGCTGGCAGGCGTTTTTTAGCTTTTCCTTCTTTTTGACGCTGCCGCTGCGGCTGACCCCTATAGTGCTGATCACGTCCGTGTCCTGCGGCGTGCACACGCTCGTCCTGGGCGTCACGATTGCCCAGCAGCAGCAGGAGGACATTCAGGGGGCGGCTCTGGGAAGACAGGTGAGAAAATTATGCCAGCAGTTTGGAGGAGTAAAGACGGGTCTTGAGAGATTTGAACGATTATATGGTTCGTTATTGGCTTCTACTGTTCCATTAAGGAGGTTTAAAATCTCAATGAAACCTTTCAAGCCACAAACGGTCCAAAATAACCATTATTGGTTCCCCAAAGAACCTTTCAATAGTCAGTTCTTGTGTGAAGAAAGTTTTAACTTGATTTAAATAAAAAATGATGCCAGCAGTTTGGAGGAGTGAAGATGGTTCATGGTTCTTTATTGGCATCTATGGTACGCTTCCATGAAGAATCTTTAAAGTCTCTATGGAACCTTTCCAATCCACAAAAAGGTCAAAGCAACCAGTTTTGGTTCCCCAAAGAACCCTTAAGTGAACAGTTCTTAAAATAACTTAATTTTTTTTTGTAGTTTATGTCGACTTGTTTGAATGACAATCGTTTTTTTTCTTTAACATCCGCCGACGCTCCCCTCTGGGCTCCCGTAGTTCTGAATGGGCTCAGCCCCCGCGTGTTTGCCCTATTGTTGGGCCGATAGACGATAGGTGTGTTCGACTTGAAGCAGCTCTGCTTCAAGTCGAACACACCTGATGGCTGATAGACATCACGATGTTGAGACGGCATCGTGACCCCCCCCCAATATCCCCCGCAATCCGTCGCATGCCAATACCGTGTTCGGAACGAAAATGACGTGTTTTTTGAGAGTGCTTAAACTCGCGCTAGACTTAAGTCAGTCATAATGTTCTTTAACAATGCAAGTTCTTTGCTCACATTCTCTGTATTAGCGTTTAAAATAACCGTGGAAGGTACAGATAATAAAAAAAATCATCCATTACCGCTTCTGTGAACATCCTTCTTTAAAGCGTCATCAAGCTTCGCCTTTGTTATTGTTTTGAAAATGTGACCTCTAGTGGTGAGAACTTGTCCATTTAATTTAGATACATTTCTTTGTCATCTGCAGATTGATTTTAAGTAGGGGGGAAAAAATTCAATTAAAATTGAAAAATCTTATTTTTTGTGAATTCTGTAAATCCGGGATTTTTTTCTTCGGCCATATCGCCCACCCTAATCTAAAGAACCCTTCTCCACTGTAAAGGACCTTTTGTGGAATGAAAAGGTTATATGGATGGTTGTGGAATCATTGATGCAAATAAGGAACCTTTATTTTTAAGAGTGCAGTTTTTAAAAGAACCATGTTTTGCTAAGTGTGAAGAACATTTTAATAATTGAAAGAACATTTTTCCACGAAAAATAACCTTTTGTGGAATTAAACTATTCCACGGATGGTAAAGGTTCTTAATGGAACCATCGATGCCAATAAAGAGCCTTTATTTTTAGAACTATGTTGGGAAAGTTTCTTTATATTCTTTTAAATGTTTTTCACACTTAAAAAAACATGGTTCTTCTAAGAACCAACCACTGAAATGATTCCTCTAGCGTCACTGAGAAAAAGGACAATTTTACTTTATATTTTATTATTATCTTATTTTATTTTTTTAATGGTGTTCATATCTTCTCACAGTTCCTCCTGAGGTTTCTGTTTAAACCTGAGAACGTGAAAGACTCAATGACAACCATGTTTGGCATCAAACAAGCACATGCTTTGTAGTTTAAAGGCTGCATGAAGCTTTGACTCTCTTTAATTTACAATCTTAAATGGTTAAGCTACACAATTACTTAAAGCCTTGTAGATTCAAGCCTCGTGGACTTGGGACAATTTTACACTTTACACACATAGATATCTATATAAATATAATAATAACAAAAAATATAAATCTACCTGCCAATGTTAGTACTATTAAAATATGGATAATAAGGTAACACTTTATAATAAGCTCCCATTAATGTATGCATTAACTAACAATCAGCAATACATCTGTTGTTATATTTATTAATCTATGTTGATGTTGGTTAATAGAAATACAGCTGTTCATTGTTAGTTCATATTAGCTCATGTGTATTAAATAATATTAACAGATACAATTTTTCAATTTTAAGTAATTAGTACATATTGAAATGACATGAACTAAGATTAATCAATGTTTTGGACGTGTTTTCATGGTTAGTTCATGTTAACTAATGCAGTTAAATGTTAAGAAATGAAACCTTATTTTAAAGTGTTACCATATTACAACAGATTTGATCCAATCATTGGATTTAATGCATAATACTGCATAAACTAGTTAATATAGCTAGTTAGAATTAGTGATCGACCGATATAGATTTTTTTTATTACGATACCAATTATTTGTACGTTTATGTACCCGATAACCGATATGCAGAACCGATATTTATTTACTGTTATAAAGTACATAAATAACTGAGTGAAGTCCATTCTTCACTTTCAGTCATCTTAACAACAACAAAAAACTGTTGAGAATTAACATTTTCATGTAAAATTTTATCTTAAAATTACAACAATAAAAACATTTTATTTATAAAAAGCATCATCAGCAACACTGATATTAACAATAAGCAAAATAATGTTTATTGTTTTCAAATGGAGAAAATAAAGGACAGAAGTCATATAAACTTAATTTTAAACTACAGTTTAAGGTTTATAATCTGTTTAATAGACTAAAGAGTGAAGAATAATTAACTGAATAATATTCTCTGGAATATTGAAATAAGCTATAACAAACAAAACATTGTATTTTATTGCATTTCTTAACTGGCACGTTTTATCAGAATTATTAAAATGTTTTTGTTATTCTAAATTATGAAAACTGCTGACAGCGCGGTTTATCTATTTACACAGAACTATACTCAAACTGCGATTGCTTGCGGAGATAATAATTAATTAATTTAGATAGAGATGTTTATTGGGGAAATAATGGTTCTATAGTAAATGTTAATATAATTTAGCGTGTTTCAAACGAGTGAATCTTGTATAAAGTTACATGCGGTGGTCGTGCTGGAGCTTCTCCTGAGTGAACAGGAATATGAAAGCGGCTTCACGAGACTAAGATGAGCAAATACAACAGAGAGAGAATTAAATTCAGCACTTTTATTTCCACCATGAGCTCATTCATGGCTTAATATCCTAATGATTTTTGGCATAAATTAAACATTTATAATTTTGACCTATACAATGTATTTTCTGTGCTGCTTAAGACTGGTTTTGTGCTCCAGGCTCACATATAGCATTTTACATAATGGTAGTATTACTGTACTGTCTTTTTGTGTTGATTTAAAAATATTAAAGTATTTTATAATGTACTTAGTTATTCCATTATTACCATATTTAATGATGATTAACCGTGTTGTTCAGATTGATGTCTACACATAAACAGTGGTCTAAAAGAGACCGACGCTAGGTCAGGAAGGCTTGTTCGTCATGTCATGATGGTGCTGTTGTGTTTTGCAGTTGCTGGCCAACATTGTGATCTACTTCTGTGCCATCACAGTGGGCGTCATGTCGTATTACATGGCCGACCGCAAACACCGCAAGGCCTTTCTGGAGGCCCGGCAGTCGCTGGAGGTGAAGCTCAACATGGAGGAGCAAAGTCAGCAGCAGGTGAGAGAAACAACCAGACCAAACCGACATGAGCGTGTGGGATTCAATGCTGGCCAATCAGTTCCTTCACTAGAGATGCAAGGTAGTGTCATCTGAGGTAGTGAACTCAGTGTCATGCTAAAGACTCAAGAGCAGCGGTCACAGATGTCACAGGGCAGGCTTACATAGAAAACCAATAGAAAAGTGGAGTTCATAAACCTTTTAAACCAACACCTTGATGATAACTAGTGAACTCTGTGAATTAAACCTGCCGTGTGGTGAGGTCGTGGGACAACAGTGCTGCAGACTAGTGTTTGAAACGTTGCATAATGTGCACTATTTCCAGGGATGTGATTTTTCCATTGACGGATTTCTGTATTTTCTGACCTGATACCCGCTTTCCATCAGCAGGAACCAGGCGCTAGTTCAGAGCTAGTGCTCTTGCCGGTTCGACTGGCGAGCCCTTTAAGAACCGGTTGCTTTTCCACAGGCTAGAGAGCCAATACAGAGCCAGGTCTTACGTCACAATACGTTTCATGTTTTGGTTCACTAGCGCGGCACAACAGGCTTGTTCGAGGTGCATCAGCGCCACGCAGACCGATCAATCGATCAGCAGACAACACACTTACAGCACCCCGAGAGCGATCCAAAAGCATAAAGAGCAGTCTGCTTTCCAATCGCTCCCGCAGCACCCCGATGCCTCGCACAGACCGGTCCGTGTAGCGCCGATCCATCCCGAACAAGCCTAAACAAACTATCAACAATGGCGGACGTTGTGTTGCTATTGATGTTCATGGCTTTGTGAACATACATCGGCATCCAAACACGGCGAATCAAACGTGTTCGCGTTTAGCTGCTATTTCAAATATGGCGGTTCAAAGTTTCTGTTCGTCTTGTTGGTCACGGTAACCCCGCCCCCAGCCCCTGACGCAAGCGGTTCTTCCTTCTAGCCCAGCAATGTTTTGGTGCTACTTACGAACCGCTTTTCCTGGTTCGGAGCTGGTGCTTTGGGTGTCGAAAGACAAAGAACCGGTTTGAAACTAGGATCTGGCTCCGAACCAGCACTGGAACTGCTTTGGTGGAAAAGAGGTATCAGGGACGACCCATGTGATTCGCGTAGATCCAAGTGTTTTTTTGGGGGGAGGGATTAGGTGGAGGGGGGTTGGTTGGTTGGTTACTGCATGATTATTGAAATTGTGTAAATGGCCTTGAGCTATTACCAGAATAAGCTATTACCACGAGCTCGCGTGGCGCCATCTGCAGGACAGTCCAATACGTTCAAATGAAACGCAAGCAGAACAAAGACTATAGAGTACTTACAGAGACTTTGAGCAGAATCAGCGCTGGAGCGTGTTACTCGACCCGGGGACTTTTCAGGAATGGCGGTGAGAATTTGAGATTGCTAGTGCTGGCGTTAAGCTCCCAACGGTTGTGTTGTAATTATATAACAGGCTACATGTGCTGTTATAGTACTGCTTTTACTTTCGACTCACTGTTAGCTGCGCTGCGCTGGCTTGGTTCGAGACGCTTTAATGTGCATTTAGGAACGCAACATTCGTCATTAGAAACGTTTATTAATCTGTTATGGTTTACAAGAGAAGTTTCAGTGTCACATGATCTTCAGAAATCATACTAATATGCTGATTTGCTGCTCAAGAAACATTTCTGATTATTATCAATGTTAAAAACAGTTTTGCTGTTTCATATTTTTGTGGAAATAATGATACGACTCAAACATTTGTATAAGATTTAAAAAAGAGAAATTAATAAATTTATTCATGCATGAAATAGATAAAGTGAGTAAAGACATTTAAAAGGATTTATATTTAATAAATACATTAAAACAGTTAATTAATATATTTGATAAATGCTGTTCATTACATTTTATATTGATCATAAAATCCTGAAAAATAAAGTTTATCACAATTTCCACACAAATATAAAGCAGCAAAATTGTGTTCAACGTTGATAATAATCAGAATTTTTTCTTGAGTCAAATAAATTAACACAAAATGATTTCTATAAAATTATGTGACACTGAAAACTGGAGTAATGATGAAGACAATTCTGCTTTGCATCACAGGAATAACATTACATTTAATAATATATTAAAAACATATACAAATATATTAAAAACTTTGTTTATAATTTGTAATTCTATTTCACAATATTGCAGTTTTTTGTTGTTTTTTAACTTTATTTGAATCAAATAAATGCATCCTTGATGAGCAGAAGATATTTATTTCAGAATCATTAATTATAATGTTTCCAAATTTTTGTCAGGTACTATAATAATAATATAATAATAATAATAACAATTCAATATACTATATACTTTACTATAATATATTAAAGTACTTTATTATAATATATTGTTATCATGATTAAGTGCTGCTTTTAATTTTTTACAAGACAATAGCATGTATTCTTACAGTATTGGACATATCTTTTAATGTGCTAATATTTTTTAATAAGTGCTGGGGGCGTGGCTTGTGCGCGTGACTTGGGGCGTGGTCAGATTGTCCTTCTTGAGCTGATCACGTGCTGTTTCTTAAAGTAGAAGGCATCATACAGTACAAGCTGACACATTCACTGAGTACAGTGTTCAGAATACAGTAACGTAGTGTTCAGTCATTATTTATGCATTTCCGTTTGATGCCGCTAGTGGTGCAGAAATCACATACACACTTCACCTTTGAGTAACACACACATACGTACACGTACACGAGAAACATCAGAACTGCTAGAAAATAACACATTGCATTAAACAAAGACTGAAATAGTAATTTCCTGCAGAATGTAATTTGGACAGAAAAGCACAGGAAGTGCTTAAAGCTTCTCTTTGGTTGATGATCACTTCTCATTACAGGTTTGGGAAAGTGCACAGCACGTGTTTGGTTTCCAAAGGCATGCGGTCATGAGCTGCTCGCGTGTAACTGAACACAGTGCTGCGCTTCACTCAGAAACACGCAGACCATTTATCTATTTAACTGAATCACAGCCTTTGTGTTTGTTAGTCGCTCTAAGCCATATTGCAAATATGGTCACATTTACTGCTATTCTGCAAATCTCTCAAAGACCGTTTTCTCACGTGAATGAACCTTCATAGTGTTATATGTAAATATAATAACTCACTTCAGCTTTTGACAATTGCTTGGTTTGTTTGTCTGTGATGTCATACCTTGTAGCCCCACCCACTGTGACATCTGATTGGCTTAAAATCGCACCCTTACAAAACTGTCAATCAAACATCTGACATGATTGTCTGTGACATTGTACCTTGTAGCTCCGCCCCCTGTGACATCTGATTGGCCTAAAATCACGCCCTACAAAACTCCCAGTCAAACATCTGGCATGATTTGATTAAGTGAGAATGTGTGATACAGTATTGTCAGTTTTTGTGAGGGCAGACAATGCTTCTGGAGTTGATTTGTGTCTGTGTGTAGAGATTTGGCAGTCAGTGCGACATTTACAGAGCGAACGCCTCCTATTAGCTGCAAGTTGAGAAGAGAACTATGTGTGTGAGAGAGAGAGAGAGCAAAACAGGCCGATAAGAAGCATATGAGGAGAAACTCCCTGAATACTAATGGAGGAGCAGGGGCTGCTGGGAGACGGGGTCCGCCAGCCAATCAAGGAGCATCCGGCTATGGCAGGTTACCATGGCAACCAACCTCCTGAGACGATGTCAGCTGTAATCACACTAGCGACTCCCTCCTCTTGATCCTTCTCGACCCTTATCTTCTTTTATTGTCAGACTCTCGGGTGAATACACTGACCTGGTGTGTGTGTGTGTGTGTGTGTGTGTGTCTGTGTGTGTGTGTGTCTCTGTGTGTGTCTCTGTGTGTGTCTGTGTGTGTCTCTGTCTGTCCTGTGTGTGTGTGTGTGTGTGTGTGTGTGTGTGTGTGTGTGTGTGTGTGTGTCTCTGTGTGTGTGTGTCTGTCTGTGTGTGTGTGTGTGTGTGTGTGTGTGTGTGTGTGTGTGTGTGTGTGTGTGTGTGTGTGTGTGTGTGTGTGTGTGTGTCAGGCGCGTGTGATGCGTCAGTGCAGCAGCATTGGAGCAGTAGTGCTTGTAGTTAGCAACATGTATGATGTTTGCTGGTCCTGCTTGTCACTCTCTGCTTTCAGCTGCTGCCACCGGATAGCCCTTTGTTTTTCAAGGGCGAAAAAAGGAGCCGAGTGTGTAAGTCTCCTTAGCCGGTACATAGCCTCTCCACTGCCAAGATCTCTTACACGCCTCCTCGTGGCACACATGGTAACTGGTCCCTTGCGGTCCAGGCTAAGTTGTATGGGTTCTCGGAGCAGCGTGGGCGTGGGCCCAGAGACATGGCATGCAGGCCCATTGGGTGAGTGGAAATGCCCTGATGCCCGTCAACCACCGCCCCAGCTATGGGTAAATAGCCCCAGCTAAATCCCCAGCTATGGGTAAATAGCCCCAGCTATGGATAGAAAATAGTGAAGACCCCAACGACGGCGCAGGCGGAAGACGATGGTGTGTCCAACATCACAACGGCTGGGAAGTCGGAAGAAGGCAACCCCACAGCCACATGGGTCAACTCGGGAGGGTACAGTGGCTAGGGGAGCAAACCCCGAAGACAAACCTGCATCTGGGGGCAGGCATAGGCGGAGTCCAACTGACCGGACCACCGGCAGCCCCCTGCAACTTCATGCCAGACGAAGGTCGTCATGGGTTCTCTCATGCCACTGGAGGTCCATCTGGTAGGAGTGAAGATGGTGGGAGTGAGGTCTGCGCACCCACACCCCCACCTTAATCCTTACCTATGCGCAAGCTTCTTGCTCCCCCCCCCCCCCCAAAAAAAGTCCTGTGGCGATGTGGAATGGTGGTGGGCACAGGCCAAGGATGTGGCTGGAAGTGTCTAGCCAAACCATGCACACAGGCGGCAATGGAGTGATGGTCGTTAGGACTGCGGGATGGAGCAGCGCGTCTTTTCGGCAGCTTCCACTGCGACTGAGCAGCCCCACACTGCTCACCCCTGTGATGGGGAAGGACCTGGAAAAGGTGGTCTAAAAATTGTCTGCTCCCCACACTCCGGACGGTAAGCCGCAACCGTCGGAGCATCCCCCCCTCGCGGTCGAAAAACTAAAGTGAAAAATAAGTTAAGCATTGCTTCGTGGAACGTTCGCACATTGTTGGACCTGGCTGAAACTCCTGACAGGCCCCACCGCAGGACAGCACTGGTGGCCCTGGAGCTCGCACGCTATAACATTGACATAGCAGCTCTCAGTGAGACCAGACTACATGGGGAGGACTCCCTGACAGAGGCTGGTGCTGGGTACACCTTCTTCTGGAAGGGGGTCCCCGAAGGCTCTCGTCGTAACCATGGAGTTGGCTTTGCTGTGAAGTCTAAGCTGCTGCAACGCATTCCAGAATCCCCTATTGGCATCAATGAGAGACTGATGACATGGCGCATTCCTCTGGCAAAGAAACGCTTCGCCACTCTCATCAGTGCATATGCTCCAACTCTTGATGCCGTGCACAACATCAAAGATGATTTCTACAGAGCTCTTGATGCCATCTTACAGAAAACCCCGGCTACAGACAGGCTCATACTCATGGGTGATTTCAATGCTAGAGTGGGTACGGAGCACCTGGTATGGAGTAAAGTCATCGGCCAGCATGGTGTGGGGAAGATGAACCATAACGGGCTCAGACTCCTCTCCCTCTGTGCAGAGCACCAACTGGTCATTACTAACACCATCTTCCAGATGAAGAACAGGTTCAAGACCACCTGGCAGCACCCACGTTCAAAACATTGGCATCTCCTTGATTACGTGATTGTCCGTCAAAAGGACAGACAAGATGTCCTCACCACCCGTGTTATGAGAGGAGCCGAGTGCTGGACTGACCACCTCATGGTCAGATCCAATCTACTCATGAGAATTCAACCCCGTAGCCCAAGAACTGCCTCCTACAAGAAACTCAATTGCACAGCACTGAATAGCCATACCACCAAAGACACCCTTCGTCAGCTCCTTGCTGAAAACCTCAACAAGATCCCGGAAGAATCAACTGACTGGCCAGCATTACGCCAGGCTATTTATAAAGCAGCCTTAGAGGCGATCGGCCAATTAAGGACACATCACCAGGACTGGTTTGACAGCAACTCTGTGGAGATACAGTCACTTCTAAAAGCAAAGCATGAAGCCCACAAAGCTCTCCTATCTTGCCCTGGATCTCCCACTCTCATAACCTCCTTCACTGCTGCAAGAGCAGAAACCCAGCGTGCCCTCCGGATTATGGAGAATACCTGGTGGGTGCAAAAGGCGCAAGAAATTCAAAACCTGGCAGACTGCAATAACATTCAAGGCTTTTACGATGCCTTAAAAGCATTGTACGGCCCCAGGAAACGGGCGATCGTCCCAGTCCGATCAGCTGACGGGTCCACGCTCTTTAAAGACCGTCACGAGATTCTTGCCCGTTGGGCAAATCATTTTGAGAGTCTCTTTAACCACACCAACCCTGCTGACTTACATATACTGGATAATCTGCCAGACCTGCCACCAACCAAGCACCTGGACATCCCTCCACTTTACTCTGAACTTCGGCAAGCCATTGCAGGGCTGAAGAACAACAAATGCGCTGGACCCGACGGAATCCCTGCAGAGGTTTTTAAACATGGAGGTTACATCCTCACGCGCCGTCTGCACCTCCTGATCCAAAACATCTGGGAATATGGGACCCTCCCACAGGAATGGAAGGATGCTAACATTGTGGTCATTTATAAGCAGAAAGGAGACAGAGCAGTCTGCGGTAACAGCCGTGGGATATCTCTCCTCTCCATCGCAGGGAAAGTCCTGGCCAAGATCATGCTCAGCAGATTGGTTGAGCACATCTCGGAAGCTGTGCTTCCAGAAACTCAGTGTGGCTTCCGGAAGTCCAGATCCACAACAGACATGGTTTTTGTCCTTAGGCAGCTGATGGAGAAGAGCCGAGAACAGAACAAAGACCTTTATGTAGCCTTTATCGACCTCAGTAAAGCTTTTGACACCATCAACCGGGAGCTGCTCTGGAAAAACCTCTCCAAACTTGGGGTACCACCCAAGTTTCTCAGCATCCTACAGCAACTGCATGATGGGATGCAAGCCAGAGTGCTCACGGGAGAACTCCAGTCTGAGTTTTTTGAGGTAAACGTTGGGGTGAAGCAAGGCTGTGTCTTGGCTCCGGTGCTCTTCAACATATTCCTCTCTGCCATTACCTGCCTTTTCCATCGTGCTATGGGGCATGAAGATGGTGTCCATGTGGAATACCGACTCGACGGTAGCCTCTTCAACATTCGTCGACTCCAGGCCCGCACAAAGACAAAGACCCGCCAAATCTGTGAGCTTCAGTATGCTGATGACTGTGCCGTCTTAGCTCACAGCCCGGACTCTATGCAGCGTGCCCTCAACACAATATCTAGTCTGTACCAATCTTTTGGCCTACAGGTTAACACTCAAAAAACCGAGGTCATGCTCCATCTTTACACCCCTGCTCCCATACCACCCAGTTTTCACATAAATGGTGTTCCACTTAAAATAGTGGACAACTTCACCTATCTCGGCTCCACTTTGTCCTCATGCTGTTCCCTTGACACTGAAATACACACCCGGATAAATAAAGCCTCATCATCTTTTGGTCGCCTACGCAGCAGGGTTTTTGAAAATCGTAACCTGAAGGTCAGTACCAAGGTTGCTGTTTACAACGCAGTATGTCTCTCCACTCTGCTTTATGGGGCAGAATCATGGACTCCATACCGTCAGCACTTCACCAACCTAGAGGCGTTCCATATCCGCTGCCTACAGAAGATCCTCAACTTGTCCTGGGAAGATCGAATCCCCCATACAGTCATCCTCAGCAGCACTGACTCAATTTGTATGGAAGCAGCAGTGGCCAAAAAACATCTACGTTGGCTAGGGCACACCATACGCATGCCTGAACATCGCCTGCCTCGCCAAGTCCTCTACAGTCAACTAATGGGTGCAAAGCGCTCCGCTGGAGGGCAAAAGCGGCGTTTTAAGGACTACACCAGGGACCTCCTAAAACGAGCGAACATTCCCCTCATGTATCTTGAATCTTTGGCACTTGACAGGTCAGTCTGGCAGGTCACCTGTGCCACTGCAGTTTCTCAAATACACCAAATCAACCAAGATCGACGATCCGAGAGACGCATCAAGAGACACCAGCGGGCGGCTGGTACCCCCCTGGTGTCTGGTTTCCCCTGTTCCTTCTGTGGAAGAGTGTGTGGCTCAAGGATCGGACTTGACGCCCACGTGAAGTGGCACCAGCGTCAACGTCGCTGAACCCTCCCCCCTCCCACCCCCATCCCTGGAGCAAGCGTCATCATCGAACACGATGGACAGCTAAGAAGAAGTGTGTGTGTGTCTCTGTGTGTGTCTATGTCTGTGTGTGTCTGTCTGTGTGTGTGTGTGTGTCTGTGTCTGTGTCTGTGTGCGTGTGTGCGTCTGTGTCTGTGTGTCTGTGTGTGTGTGTGTGTGTGTGTGTGTGACTCTGTGTGTGTGACTCTGTGTTTCTTGTGTCTGTGTGTGTGTGCGTGTGTGTGTGTGTGTGTGTGTCTGTGTGTGTTTGTCTGTGTCTGTGTCTTCTGTGTGTGTGTGTGCGTGTGTCTGTCTCTGTGTGTGTGTGTGTGTGTGTGTGTGTGTGTGTGTGTGTGTGTGTGTGTGTGTGTGTGTGTGTGTCTCTGTGTGCGTGTGTGTGTGTGTGTGTGTGTCTCTGTCTCTGTCTGTGTGTGTGTGTGTGTCTCTGTCTCTGTGTGTGTGTGTGTGTGTGTGTGTGTGTGTGTGTGTGTGTGTGTGTGTGCGTGTGTGTGTGTGTGCGTGCGTGTGTGTGTGTGTCTCTGTATCTGTGTGTGTGCACGTGTGTGTGTGTGTGTGTGTGTGTGTGTCTCTGTCTCTGTGTCTGTGTGTGTGCGTGTGTGTGTGTGTGTGTGCTTGTCGTGTCAGTGTGGCATCACGTCGATGGCGCACCGGTCAAAGCGGAGCGGCTTGATGTGTTCACGTGTGAAATGTGTTTGGGCTGAAAGGGCCTGCTGTGTTAACAGGTCGCCATCTGGAGCATCAGTTAATGATTAGTGCCGGCGATGCGTCAAGGAACATATTTGTCCAAGAAATTTGCATATATTTGTGCGTTTTTTCCCCAAGAGGTTAATTTGCTTTTCCTTTTCTTTGAGCGAGTAAAGGACAGTCAGTGTCTGTTAGCTGAGAGGTCATACCAAAAGATGACTAAACTAAGCATTGATAGAAATCAAAGTTTGTTAAGATTTCTCATATTCTCACCAAAGGATCACAAATGCTGTAAAAACAGTAAAAATGTTGAAATATTATTACAATTTAAAATGGCTGTTTTCTGTGTGAATATATTTTTAAATGTCATTATTCCTTTGATAAAAGCTGTATTTTCAGCATCATTACTCCAGTCTTCAGTGTCACATGATCTTCAGAAATCATAATAATATGCTGATTTACTGCTCAAGAAACATTTCTGATTATTATCAATGTTGAAAACAGTTTTGCTGTTTCATATTTTTGTGTAAATCGTGATTCAGTATCATATTTGTCAGGATTCTCTGATGAATAGAAAGTTCAGAAAGAACAGCATGTATTTGGAATATAAATATTTTTGTAACATTGTAAGTGTCTTTACTGTCACTTCTGATCAGATTAATGCGTCCATGTTGAAGGTTTAAAAATAATTTTCTGTTCAGGTTTTTTCTTTTTTTCAATATCTTTTATTTTTATTTTTTTATCTTAAAATAAAGTTGTTCATTGTCTTTACAGAATTTGTAAAAAACAATTTTTGTCCAGTTTTTTATTTCTTTTTAGAACTTTAATTTTCAAGTTTTTTATATATTTTTTATATTGATATATATATATATATAGAGAATTTTTATTTGGAAATTGTCTGTTCAGTTTTTTATTTTTTAGAAAATTATTGCCAGTTGCGTTTATTTCCTTGTTTTATAAAATGTACAAATATTTTCTGTATAGTTCTTTTTTATTTCAAATTGTTTTAAATAATTTTATATTCAGTTTATATACATATATGATATACATATAAAACAATTCATTTTTTTTTACCATCCTTTTTTTAACTCATATGTTGTGCCCTATTTTTTGTTGTTGTTGTTGTTGTTTTTTTGTTTTTTTATTTCTTCTATTCTTAATTTCTTGGAATTAAACAACTGAAATTAAACGCAATACATTTTTTATAGAAATTAAGCATGATTAAAAATGTAATTAAATACAGTAAAAAAAAAAAAATTTGTGTTAATTTAGTATTGTGTTTTGGTATTACTAACGGAAACTGTTAGAAAATGAGGTTTTAGTAAGCAAACATGCGCGAGTGAATGATGCAAGAGGTGGTTTATGTATATATCCATAAATTCTGCAGATGCAGATATGGGTGTATAATCAGCGTGTGATCTTCTGCATACAGGAGCGTCTCCTGCTGTCCATCTTACCCAAGCACATCGCAGACGAGATGCTTCAGGACATGAAGAAAGAAGCCAGTCAGAAAGAGATGCAGCAGTTCAACACCATGTACATGTATCGGCACGAGAACGTCAGGTCAGTGTGATGATTACAGCAGTGTTTCAGTAACTGAGGGCAAGGCTTGATGTGGTCGTTTGAAGGTGACTGTGTTTGTGTTGCAGTATTCTGTTCGCAGACATCGTGGGCTTCACACAGCTGTCCTCGTCCTGTAGCGCGCAGGAACTGGTGAAGCTGCTGAACGAATTGTTCGCCCGTTTCGACAAGCTAGCAGATGTGAGTTACTGATATCTGTATGCAAGCTTGGTTTAATGTTTATTGTTTTTGGTGACTAATGATCTTGAGCTATTCGTATAGAGTGCAACAGTGGAATTTAAAGTAAAAATCACATAGAGAGTCAGATTTGTACTACAGTGTATGGATAAGCATGATTTCAGCTTATTTCCAACAAATGTTAAAATCCAAATTAAATCATGAAGAAAGAAAACATTATGAATGACATAGTCAAGTCTGCCTTCGAAAATAAATTCATACTTTTATTCCTCAAGGATGCATTAAATTGATTAAAAGTGACAGGAGATACGTTTATAATGTGACAAAAGATTTCTATTTAAAATAAATGCTTTTCTTTTAAACTTTCTATTCATCAAATAATCCTGAAAAATATGATACTGAATCACTATTTACACAAAAATATGAAACGGCACAACTGTTTTCAGCATTGTTAATAATCAGAAATGTTTCTTGAGCAGTAAATCAGTATATTATAATGATTTCTGAAGATCATGTGACACTGAAGACTGGAGTAATGATGCTGAAAATACAGCTTTGACTCACAAAAAAAATATTTCATATTTAAATGTATTACAATAGAAAATATTTACTTTAAACTGTAATAATATTTCACAATATTACTTTATTTACCGTATTTTTAATCAAATAAATGTAGCCTTGGTGAGCAGAAGAGACATATTTCAAAAACATTGCAATATCTTACCTATATTGTGTATATATATGATTACATAATTCTCAATGCTTCAGGGGATGAGTAGCTTAGGGTGTACTTGCATTAGCCACGGTTTACGCTTTCGTCATGTATCAAAAAAAGTAATCCACTACAAATTACTAATTACTTTAAAATTGTACTTCGATTACATTACTGATTACTGCATTTAAAAAGTAATCAGATTACTAATTACTTTACTTTCAAGGTACTTTCTAGTTTACATTTCTTTTCAAGTTATCAAACCTACACAGTGTTCCTGTGTGGCTCAGTGGTAGAGCATTGCGTCAGCTGAGCGAAAGGTTGTGGGTTCGATTCCCAGGGAACACATGTACTAATAAAAATGTATATACTGGATGCAATTGTAAGTCGCTTTGGATAAAAGCGTCTGTTAAATGCTATGCAAAATACACTACAAAGTGAAACTCATAGTTCTTTCAGTAATTTAATATTGACAAAAAAATTACAATGATCAAAACTTGAACGATCACTTGCATGTTTTCCTGATAACAGTGAAAAGAACTTCAAATGTTTAGTGATATGTGATCATAACAGATAAGGGTAATACATCATTTGAAACTGGAAATCGTCTACTTGTATTTGTATGCACGCAATATCAACAAAACATTGTGATTTTGTAAAATAAAGAAAACGTTAGGATGCGCATTCAGCAGTCTCAGTCTCCGCGAATATCTTTCTGAAACGCGTGACTAAATGAAAACTAAATGACACACAGACACAAGAAATATATCTAAAGAAAGCTTGAAGTGTCTATTTTTAAATTAAGTAATGTCGAAAACAAATATTCTCTGATAAAATAATCCGTATGAAACCACCGCGAGGCACAGTCTTTCCCGCCTGAGCTCATCTATAATGTAGTCACACCTGTGCACATTGCGCTCTATATCATAATCATCCACATATAAACAAGCACATCACCTCTGTAAACAAAGCGTGAAGAGGAATCACGTTCATCTAGGCTACCTGAGGAATGTAGCGTAATGTATAGAGTAATGTTTTCCTCGCGCTGTGAGGAATAAACCTTGTATTTACCTCCGAAGAAGAAGAATACGATGTGACGCACGGCTTAATCCAGTCGAGGATCTCATTCTGATGAGTCAATCATTTTTATTTAGGCTATATATTAGTGTTATTGTGACAAACTTACACATGTACTAGTTGGAATTTTCCCAAACTGTAACGCCAGACTAAAATATGTGAAATCTAGTGCAGCATTTTGAAATATGATCAACCTTTTCATTACCATTTCATCTAAACGTTGTACAACTCGTCTGCATTTTAGCTCGTATTCTCCAGTGATTTATTAAAGTGCATAATGACATGCAAACATGATTTTAAAATGTATTTTATTTCATATTTTGTCTTATCACTTCATTTGTAACTGCATTTTATTGGCATTAGTAACTGTAATCAAATTATAACAATTTAAAATGTAACGCATTATATTACTGCGTTACCAGGAAAAGTAATTATTATACAGTAACACATTGTTTTATTGTAAGACATATAAATTGAGAACCAGACCCATTATAATAAACATACTTGATTTAATTTGGTTTCACTTTACTTGAAGGGGTGTGCATAAGACTGACATGACACCTTCATAATCATGACATGACACAAGTCATGAATATGAAGGAGGTTTTATGCATGTTTATAACAACTGTCATTAAGTGTCATTCGCTTAGTTATGTCATTTTTAATGCAAAGATGACATTGTTTGAGATGTTTTTGTTATGGCCTAGGGTTAGGGGTAGGTTAGGCTTAGATCAAGTAATGTCATTTTTGCATTAAAAATGACATAACTGAGTGAATGACACTTAATGACAGTTGTCATAAACATGCATTAAAAAAACCTTCATATTCATGACATGTGCCATTTTATGATTATGAAGGTGTCATGTCAGTATTATACACACCCCTTCAAGTAAAGTGTTACCTTTAATTGAATTAGTTGAAAAGGGTAGTGTAGTAGTAATAGAATATGTTTGTGGTCGTAATGATGACAGTAGCGCACACAAAACAGTAGCTGTTTGCTTGAGCACGGTTCAGATCGCCTGAGTACACCCTTATTGCCTCATACACTGGAAAAAAATATATGTTTAGAAGTTGTAAATAAAACAGAGATTATTGAAGAAAATACAATTTCAGGTTTTACTTCAAAAATTCAAGTTTAAGTCGATGTGTTACTTGCCTTTTCTTTGTAATTGTTTGTGAAATTTACTAGCAATTCCTAAGTGAAAATTGTGAAAATAAGTGAAAATTGTTTGTACACCAATTATTTATTTGTTTGTTTGTTTTGCAGTGTATAAAAGACATTTAGCACAGTACCTAGGTTCTGCTTTTTTTTTTTTTTTTACCAGATTTTCCAAATCAAAGATTGTCATGTTTTGATTGTTCTTGGATCTGGTTGGTTTGGTTACTTTATAATTTATTTAAGTAGAATTTTAAAATTCCCTTTTGAAGAATATGAAAAAATAAACTATTCCCGGAACCAAGGCAGCTGAACAAAATGGACACATTGTTGCTCTGACGTCTGAAGCTGAATAAGATGCTCTACTTTCAGAAATACCACCAGTTGAGGATCAAGATTCTGGGCGACTGCTATTACTGTATTTGTGGCCTTCCAGACTACCGCGATGACCATGCGGCCTGCTCCATCATGATGGGTTTGGCCATGGTTGAGGCCATTTCGTGAGTGATGCATGCTGAACTGTTCAGGAGTGTTCATGGGAATTAGTGACTGCTTCATGAAATAGCTCGAGTTGGGCGTGCTTGAGTATGACGAGGTCTGACACATTCATCTGGATTTCAGATACGTTCGAGAGAAGACGCAGACGGACGTGGACATGCGTGTCGGGGTGCATTCTGGGACGGTTCTGGGTGGCGTGCTCGGACAGAAGCGCTGGCAGTATGACGTGTGGTCGACTGACGTGACACTGGCCAACAAGATGGAGGCAGGAGGAATACCAGGGTAAAAACCTGCACATTCACCAGTGATACAGGGTTTAGTTTGGTTCTGAATGCTGGGGAAATTCACTAGACGTTCACCATTTATGAAAATATTACATGTGAATGCTCAGTAGTCAAGAACTCGGTTTTCCAAGAAGTGACTCAGACGAGTGTAAGGGTGCTTTCACACCTGGCCCGTTGTTTCGGAACCTGGCACGTTTACCCCTTAGCTCGGTTCGTTTGGACATATGTGAACACGGCAATCGCGCTCGGATCCGCGCCAAAACAATCGGCTCGATTGAAAACGAACGGAGCGGTTTGGTTGTAGTGAGAAAGCAATCCGATCCAACGGACCAACAAACCAGGCTGTGTCATACTATATAATGGGTAATTACATAAGTTCCGTGAATATGAATGGCACGTCTTCGCCATTCAAAATCAAAGCGCGCCTTTTTATTGTATAATGCCGTCTTATTGCTCTTCGTAGCATGTTCATTTTATCAATGTTTTCCCGACGAATCCTGGACTCCTGCTCAACATTATAAATTAATAAATATATCGGCAGCTAACGTTACAAAAAACCAACAATAAGCCCTCGAAGCTGTTGACGTTCCATCCTGACGTTGTGTGTGTGTGTGTGTGTGTGTGTGTGTGTGTGTGTGTGTGTGTGTGTGTGTGTGTGTGTGTGTGTGTGTGTGTGTGTGTGTGTGTGTGTGTGTGTGTGTGTGTGTGTGTGTGTGTGTGTGTGTGTGTGTGTGTGTGTGTGTGTGTGTGTGTGTGTGTGTGTGTGTGTGTGTGTGTGTGTGTGTGTGTGTGTGTGTGTGTGTGTGTGTGTGTGTGTGTGAGAGAGAGTTTGTTTGCCTCTCTTTCCAAATGAATCATGTTTATTGTCATTCCCGCTCCTTGGAACTTTGACCAATCAGAGGACAGTTTACTCGCACGTGACTCGTATTAACAATTTTGGTCCGTTTAGAAACTTTGCCGTGTGAAAGCAAACCGCACCAAGAATAAAAAGCAACCTTGTAATAATTGTAATCCCGGTTTCTGAACAAAGCAATCGATCTACAGGTGTGAAAACACCCAAAGTGTGTCTGGCTGTATAAACTTCACTCCTCCCTAAATGAACTGCGCCTGAATACAGGAGCGCTGCAGTCATGGAGGCGAGTCATGGACGGAAACATCTGGATATATGTTTGATTATTAGACTCTTATCTGTCATAATCGTTAGTAAGACTCAATTAGAATGAGACCCATGCTTAATTGTACAGAATGTCCACTTTTAGTGAACTTAAGATCTTAAAAATATTTGTTTTCTTTTCAAAAACTGTACTTGTAGATAAAATAATATGAATGAAATAAAAGGCCACTTAAGTGTACTTTTCGTGACCGTAATTCTTATCAAACTTAACCCTCACAGTGCATTCAAAATTTGTATATTATTTTCACATTTTGGGTCATAATAGTTTTTCAACTAAACCCATATTGTTTCTGATCAACATCTTCTAATTAATGAGTGAAGGTGAAACAACATTTATTTATTTTTTAATTTTAAAAAAGCATGCATTTTTAAGGATTTTAATTAAAGCATAGCAGAAAAACTATTGATGGAAATTCTAAGACAAAAAATAAATATATATATATATGAAATTGATCAGAAGATATAATCTGAGAATTAGCAGTATTAACCCTTTTTGGAATTAATAAAAATTTAATTAAATCCCTTTGAATTTATAACTGATGATTGCTCAAAACCAGTCCAAATTTATGAAACCTACATACGTATTTCTAACAAAACAACATAAATATTACTCTATAAAGTTTTCAAACTTAATAAATGTATTTTACTTGCAAAAACTTTCACTTTCAGATGAAAAAGTGATTAATATTTCATGCTGAAATGGTTTGTCAACAGCCATACAAATTCATGTTTATAAAAAGATGCATCTTAAAAAATAATAGAAGAAACTGAAATATTAATAATAATGATAATAATGTTTATTTTCAGGGTCTTAAAGCATTTACTAAGTCTCTATCTCTTACTGAAAACATTTTTTTTCTTTTCTTTTTTAATTGTTTGGTTGTTGTTGACTAGCATACTAAAGCACATGCAAAGTACTTGATTATAATTAGTGTTTTTCAGGGTTAATATATTGCTGATGCACTAAATTACAACTTCTTTTCAAATGTGTCATTTCAAACATATTTAAATACATGACGTATAGAAATTACATTAAAGTATATTTTAGTTTATCATAAATGCTTGTCAGTGCATTCAGCAGCTCACTTTAACCGTATTTCAATATACAATAGACGTAAAGATGAGATTACATCTAAAGATGCACTTAAGTGAGTCAAACAAAGTTCAGCTATGGATCCTAAACCGGTTAATGAATTGTCCCTGTAGTTTTGAGCAGTGAAGCAGCAGCGTTGTCTACGAGTGTTGTGTAAGGAGTGAAGCAGCTGTTTGTGTTTGAGCTCACTCACATCACACGTGTGTCTGTAGGCGAGTGCACATCTCCCAGAATACCCTGGAGTGTCTGCATGGAGAGTTTGATGTGGAGCCGGGGGACGGAGGAGAGCGCTGCGAGTACCTGAAGGAAAGGGGCATTGAGACGTACTTGGTGGTGGTGCCCAAGGGACCCGTGGGTAAAAACGGCATCAACGGGGTAGTGAGTGTCATTTCTGTTACTCTCGTTTCCGTTTCTCTGTCTCTCTCATTCTCACGCTCTCGCCGGTGGTTTCCTCCAGAAGCTTTCAGTAACGTCGTCTAATGGGAATTCTCCATTGCTGATCAAGACGACGGAGTGCAACGGCAGCGTCCACACGGCCTGCACCACACCGGAGGAGCCGGAGGAGCTGGACGCGCGGGTATGACATCATCATCTCACACACTCATGTGCTACTGTGCTAAAGCCAATGGAATCTGTTAACTTAAGAAGTTCTTTACTTAAAGGGATGGTTCACCCAAAAATGAAAATGTGATGTTTATCTGCGTACCCCCTACAGGGCATCCAAGATTTCTAACTCAAACAGTCGCAGTCTGTCAGTCATATAATGCAAGTCAATGGGCACAGGATCTTTGAGAGTAAAAAAAACATGCACAGACAAATTCAAATTAAACCCTGCTGCTCGTGACGATACATAAGACACGAAACGATCGGTTTGTGCGAGAAACTGAACCGTATTTATATTATTTTTTACCTCTGATACAGGCAATGTCCAACTGTCCTGAGCTCGTTCTCAACATCCGGTGCGTGACACGCAACGTGCTCTGGCACATATATATATACATAGATGCCTCATTAGCAAATGTTTCTATGGGCTGTGATACGCAAGGATCTATATCTACGTATATATATCTATGTTCCAGAGTCGTTGACGCGTCACGCGCCAGATGTTGAGAATGAGCTCAGGACAGTTGGACATTGGACAATTTGTCTGTGCATGTTCTTTTTACTCTGAAAGATCCTGTGCCCATTGACTTGCATTATATGACTGACAGACTGCAACGGTTTGAGTTAAATATCTTTTCGTGTTCTACTGAAAAAATAAAGTCACCTACATCTCGGATGCCCTGCAAGGGGTACGCAAATAAACATCACATTTTCATTTTTGGGTGAACTATCCCTTTAATTACAGATTCAAATGGCAAAGGTTTTCAATTCAGTCCCTGAAAAACTGCATAAATTAACAAACGTTCTGTTAGTAATAATAATGCTAGGTGCAAATTGTATATTTTACACTTAGACTTTGCACTATTTATATGCATGTTATAATATTGGCACCCTTGGTAAATATGATCAAATGTGAAATATGAGCAAAGGCAGCTGTGAAAATAAATCTGCATTGTTTATCATTTTGATCTTTCATCAAAATATTCACAAAATTTGAACCTATCATTGAAGTAAAACAATTGAAAGTGTGTGTGTGGGGGGGGGGATCTCATTGTGAAATAAATGCTTTCTCTAGTTCATTTTGGACACAATTATTGGCACCCAATTATTGCAACGTCTTTTTTCCCAAGATAACAGCTCTGAGTTTTCTCCTATAATGCCTGAAGAGTTTGGAGAACACCTGATAAGAGATCAGAGATCAATTATAGCTATAATGAACAAGTTACAACCCATTTTCCTTTCTGAAATCTCGAGCATTTATTAGAAAATCAGAGGGAAAAACTTTTATTTTATTTAATTTCAGTATTTCCTTATAATTAACTAGTTGCTGACTCGCCTGAACAAGTAGTTGACTTATTGCTCTTAAAGAAGCCCTGGATAATTACAGGACTGGTGTCAACATGGCCCTTCAAACAGTATATTTCAGTATGTTTATATACTAGCATGACAGTACCAGACAAACAAAAAAAGTTTGATTGTTATTGGTCCGAAATCACAGTGAAGTTATCCATCAATGCATTGAATCAGAAGTGCCAAATATTTAAACTTTGATGCGTTTCAGATGCTAATGTTTTTGCTGATCTCCGAGAACAGACAGCATGTCATTGTGTGTGTGTTTGGTCGTAGGTGGTGAACCCCTCGTTTCCAAACCCTCGGCGTCGTTTGCGTCTACGTGATCTGGCTGAGAGAGTGATCGACGCTCAGGAGAACGAACAGGAGCTAAACAAACTCCTCAATGAAGCGCTGCTGGAGAGAGAGACCGTGCAGGCGTACGTTATTATCACATTAATATGCTTCAAAAGACCTTACAGAAGCATGAACTGAATTTAGTGTTTTCAGACACTTAATAGGCATTTGTTAGTCAACACATCAAAACAAGTGTACTACTTTAAAACATGACAAATGACTATTAAAACATAATGATTTCAAATAAAACGTGTTATAAAGTGCACTCTTTAAAAGTGTACTTAAGTGTGGTAAGAAACACTTAATGAACACTTAATAAATACTTAATGAATGATGCATTTATATAGCGCTTTATTGTGTATTGCTGTACACCCAAAGTGCTTTACAATCATGTGGGGGGGGGTCTCTCCTCAACCACCACCAGTGTGCAGCATCCACTTGGATGATGCGACGGCTGTCACAGGACAATGGCGCCAGTGCGCTCACCACACACCAGCTACAGGTGGAGAGAAGAGAGAGTCATAGAGACAATCAAGTGTATGCGCTCACCACACACCAGCTACAGGTATAGAGTCAATCGCTCTCACCACACACCAGAGGTGGAGAGAGAGAGAGACATAGAGTCAATCAAGTGTATGCGCTCACCACACACCAGCTACAGGTGGAGAGGAGAGAGCATAGAGACAATCAAGTGTATGCTCTCACCACACACCAGCTACCAATCAGGACAGGAGCAATCACTCACCACACACCAGCTACAGGTGGAGAGGAGAGAGAGTCATAGAGACAATCAAGTGTATGCGCTCACCACACACCAGCTACAGGTGGAGAGGAGAGAGAGTCATAGAGACAATCAAGTGTATCTCACCACACACCAGCTACAGGTGGAGAGAGAGAGAGAGAGAGTCACCACACACCAGCTTAGAGACAATCAAGTGTATGCTCTCACCACACCAGCTACAGGTGGAGAGGAGAGAGAGTCATAGAGCCAATCAAGTGTATGCACTCACCACACACCAGCTACAGGTGGAGAGGAGAGAGAGTCATAGAGACAATCAAGTCTATGCTCTCACCACACACCAGCTACAGGTGGAGAGGAGAGAGAGTCATAGAGACAATCAAGTGTATACACTCACCACACACCAGCTACAGGTGGAGAGGAGAGAGAGTCATAGAGACAATCAAGTGTATGCGCTCACCACACACCAGCTACAGGTGGAGAGGAGAGAGAGTCATAGAGACAATCAAGTGTATGCGCTCACCACACACCAGCTACAGGTGGAGAGGAGAGAGAGTCATAGAGCCAATCAAGTGGATGGGGATTATTAGGAGGCCATGATTGAAACGGGCCAGTGGGGGGGATTTGTCCAGGACACTGGGGTTACACCCCTACTCTTTACGAGAAGTGCCATGGGATTTTTAATGACCACTTAAGTGGCCTTTTATTTAAATATTATATTATCTGCTAGTACAGGTTTTAAAAAGTAGACTTTTAGTTTTTGTAGTGCACTACAAGTCAGCGCACTTCTTCACAATGTCTGTGCATGTGTGTGTTCTCAGGCTGAAAGGGAAGTACACTAATCGTCTGTCTCTGCGCTTTACTGATCCGGAGCTGGAGACGCGCTTCTCGGTGGAGAAGGAGAAGCAGAGTGGGGCGGCGTTTAGCTGCACATGTGTGGTGCTGCTCTTCACCGCTGTCATGGAGGCTCTCATTGACCCCTGGTCAGTTAACTATTAACACCATCAGCCTCAGCCCAGCCTCCTATTTTATTCTCATGATCTGTTTACAGTTATTATAGCATCTGTTTGTTGGTCTAAAAATAAGGTCCTGTTGCTGTTTGTCTCTGGCTTCATTCAAGGCTGGGAATCGTACAGGTTTCCTGATTCAATTCAGTTTCCCGATTTAGATTTGATATCGATTCATCTTTGCAGACCCTTGTGGAAAAACAAGTACACTTCAGCAAACTTTAAAAAGAGTACTTGTTATGGAAATAATCTACTTTAAAAAATATATATGTACTGTAAGTGTGAACTGAATTTAATGTTCCCTTTTGATATTTCACTCATACTGCGTCGAGTATCGATGCTTAGTATGGGAAAAACACTTTTTTCCTCTTCAACTGAAGCCTATTTCAATCACGCAGTTATAACTGCACGTGATTGGTTCATGTAGGATAAAAAAACAAAATGGGAGGGGCATCTGGCTATATAATCAGCTGCCTGCCACCGCATCTCAGATTTCTTCTCTTCAGCGACGAACTCCCTTCTTCGCTGATGCCGGGATCCGATGTTGAAATGCCTCAAGCAGCCGGATTAGGACTTCTCGCAGCGACCAGCTTGCAGACTCGGTCATCCCTCTGTAGCCATCCGGTGTCGATCCAAAGAGCCTCACAAAAGAGCCACATCTGCACTCGCTGGACGCGCCTACTCGGCAGCTGGATAAGCGGCTTCAGCGCTTCACTCGATGGCTGTGCTCCAGGTCTTCCAGGCCAAGATGCTTGCCAATGAGGAAGCCGGTCTGGATTCAGCCTCTCTCAGGGACCTGAGGAGCGTGGCAGACCTGGCTCTACGCACCACCTAAGCCTCCGCCCAAGCCATCGGGCGTTCGATGTCCAGCCTTATAGTGTTGGAGCGCCACCTCTGGCTCAAGATGACGGAGATGAAAGAGGCGGACAAAGTTCCCTTCCTCGACACTCCGGTTTCGTCAGGCAGCCTGTCTGGACCAGCTGTGGAGGGCTTTGCTGATAGCCGTTTGGGCTATCACTGGCACTTTTACACGATGCATGGATGCGGCTCTCTCCCCTCTTCGACAGATGGGAATCCGCATACTCAACTACCTCGACGACTGGCTCATTCTGGTCCAGTCGCAGGCGGTTTTAACATCGCACAAGACCCTCCTTCTCAGCCACTTAGATTGCCTGGGGCAACTTTGCCAAGAGCATACTATCACTCAGCCAACGAGTTTTGTTCCTGGGCATAGTTATCGATGACAGCAACTGCCTCAGCGGAGCGAGCCACGACAATTCAGCGCCATGCAGCCTCCTTCAAGGAAGGTCCGCTCAAAGCTTTCCAGAGAATGCTGGGCCTTATGGCAGTGGCTTCGCCGGTACTTCAGTTGGGTCTGCTTCACATGCGACCCATCCAGTTCTGGCTGAAGCAAAGGGTTCCATCTGCGGCTTGGCGTCACGGACTTCTTCCTGCCGGACATTCAGGGACACCATGTGCTAGTACGCTCAGACAGCAGGTCCGTGGTGTCATACATAAATCAACAGGTTGGCCTCGTCTCGAAGTGACTCTGCACGCTGGCGAACGATCTTCTTGTGTGGGCTCAGAACAATCTGCCCTCACTGAAGGCGACGCATGTGCCGGGCAAAATGAACGAAGGAGCAGACATGTTGTCGAGGAACAATGTCTCTTCAGAGGAATGGATGCTCCTCCCACACGCGGTTCAGAGAATTTGGGAAGTCTTTGGCAGAGCTTGAGTAGACCTCTTCGCCACCGAAGAAAACTCTCACTCTCACAATCTTTTTTTTACAAAGAGCATGGATGCCCTGGCCCACGAATGGCCCAGCCTTCCGCTCTATGCTTTCCCCCCCAGTCGCTCTGCTACCGCAGGTATTCAGGCGAGTCAGGGAACAAAGGCACAAGCTGATTCTAATAGCCCCCCTCTGGAGGAACCAACCGTGGGTGTCGGAGTTATTCCAGCTGCTGAAAGCAGCCCTGTGGACGATTCCCTTGAGCGAACGGCACGATATGGCCTACATGGCCCGAGCTATGGGCCCTGCATGTGTGGCCACTCGACGGGAACCTTTCGTCCTCCCAGAGCATGTCCTAAACACTATGGCAGAAGCTATAGGCCCATCTACCAGACGCCTCTACGCTCTGAAATGGTCCATTTTCTCGGCTTGGTGTCAAGACCGTGACTTAGACCCGGTCACCTCCAATGTGTCAGTGGTTCTTTAATTTCTGCAGGGGATGCTGGATAAACAGCGTTCCTCATCCACCATCAAAGTTTACGCGGCAGCCATAGTGGCTTTCCATGCCCCTATTGCTGGCCGATCGGTGGGCAGAGATAGTGTGGTAAGATAGGCGCCAGGAAAATGAATCTCCCGCGTCCTTGTACAGTTCCACCTTGGGACTTACCAACCGTACTAAGGGCCCTAAAAGGGCTGGGTTATGTATCTAAGGCTGGGTTATGTACCTAAGGCTGGGTTATGTACCTAAGGTGCTCTCCACTCTCTCCACCCTGAGAGTATACATTGAGCGTTCCGCCTCGTACAGAAAGTCAGAACAGCTTTTTGTTGGCTTCGGTAACCACGCTAAATGTGGCCCTGTTACGAAGCAGAGAATTTCTAGGTGGTTAGTGAATGCTATCACATTAGCATACTTCTCCTTGGGGTTGCAGTGCCCCATCAAAGTCAGAGCCCATTCCACCAGAGGCATTGCTTCTTCCTGGGCATGGTCCAGCGGGGTGTCCATTTGACACATTTGTTAGGCGTCTGGCTGGTCCTCGCCATCCATATTTACAAGGTTTTACAACCTGGATGTCCCCACCTTGCAGGTCAGACTCCTTTCTGCTTGAGTAGCAATCTTTCGGGTTCACTTGACCAACATTGTTCAAGCCCATCTTTTGCTTGGTCTGTCCATAACTATATGGACGCCAGGTATCAATTTCGGGACGAAACCCAGGCCACGGATGACCCTCAAGGCTCACCCTGTGCTTAGTGTATTCTATTGACTCCCCTGGGCCTAATCCCACGTGAGTCTTGGTTTCGAGTCGTTCCGCGTCATAGCACGGCGTGATTGGACTGGTTCCCATACTAAGCGTCGATACTCGACGCAGTACGAGTGAAATATCGAAAGGGAACTTACTCGGTTACTATCGTAACCTCGGTTCCCTGAGATATGGGAACGAGTACTGTTCCTGGCCGTGCTATGAGCTGCACGGTCGGTTGCTTCCTTCGAAGAAATCTGAGATGCGGTGGCAGGCAGCTGATTATATAGCCAGACGCCCCTCCCATTGGCTCGATCGCCACCGCTGTGCATTGGTTTGTTTTTTTTATCCTACACGAACCAATGACGTGCAGTTATAACTGCGTGATTGAAATAGGCTTCAGCTGAAGAGGAAAAAAGGGTTTTTTTCCCATACTAAGCATCGATACTCTACGCAGTACTCGTTCCCATATGTCAGGGAAGCGAGGTTACGATAGTAACCGAGTACGTTTTTGTGTATACATACAAAATGTATTTTAGTTAAAGAAAATATTAAATTCAATTACATTTTGACTCCCTTAAGTACATCTTTATATGTAATTCTATAATTACTTGCAGTCTTCTAATTTTGTACATTTTGTAAAAAAAAACATTTACAACAGCGTCCAAACTAAGAAGTTGAGTTGCTATTTATTTAACTGATAAAATAATGAGCACAATAAAACAACCTTTTGGATGGCAACTTAAGTTAACTTGAAACGGCTTTGATAAATGGTTTAAAAGAGTCATTTATTCATGAATCGGACTACACTGATCATGCTGTTTGTTTTTGCATGCAGCTACGGAGCCCCTAAAGGGACATGGTGGTGGAATAAATATCGGGTGGCAGGACAAATCCTTTGCGTTCCACCGAGAAACTTTGCGTTCAGCTTTCAGTGGTTCATACAGCCTAAAGAAATACAGTCAGTGCTTTTTACGGTTTATTAATAAAATATAATACATGCACGTTAAGCATTTTCCTCTCATAGAAACCATTAAAGAAACACAGCTTAATGGAGACGGTGATAAAAAAGACAAAGTATGCTATACAAATTGATTAAAATATATGGTGTACATATGCAAGCAGATGAGCCCAAAATATGAGCTGAATTGCATGAGAAGCATTTTCTCCTCTATAGAAATCCACACTTGGCTTAATATAAGACGACGGGGATATAGCCCAAATTTGATGCTTTTTAAAAAATATATACAGGCAAGCAACACGATAATCCAAATCCATTAAGCCACGTTAAGAGTTTTCTTTATATTTTTCTTCGGGGGAGAAAACATGAAACTTTGCGCTTTCTTTTAATATTCTGGGCTCATCCGTTTTCCTGTGCGTAATATATTTTATTAATTAACAGTATACCAGATTTCCCTGCTAAAAGAAAACCGTAGAAGCCCAATTGAAACCATCACATAAATTCCAATGGTTTGCATTAAAATACCATTATGAACCATTCGCTTTTTCCAGTAAAACCATTACAAAATTCCCTTTTGTAGTGTGTTTTGGGCATTTTTCCAATAGGATTTAACATCCCACCAATATAATCCATCACGTACCAGTAGACACCATTATAGTTTCCATTAAAACCAAAACCAGTTCCCATTAAATCCATTATATTTTATATTCTATATTTCTTCTATTGTTTTTTTCAGCAGGGTTGGTCTTTTTGTATCACCGTCTGTGTTCATTACCCTACCTTAAGCTTTTTCTATAACGACTCTCTATGATGGAGAAAAACTTGATGTGCATTAGCGCATTGCAAAAGTTTTGCGAGAGAATGCAAAAAAATTACAAATCATTTTTCCTCCATCCAAAATGTTTTCCACCACCATGTCCCTTTAGAGACTCTGTATGCAGCAGACGAGTACAACTCAAAATAAATGTTTTCTCAACATACTTTTGCAGTACACAGCATTTTTATATTTTATTATGTGACTAATCTGAAAGTCTAAAATCCCCAAAACATTTGTCATTATTTACTCTACCTCGACCCGGATGATCGATCTTATCGATCAAATGACAGTGAACAGAGACCGGGGCTGTCAGGCTCCTAAAATGAGAAAAAATAACGATTAAGTTGACAAAACTAATTCATATGACTCATGAATTCACGTGGCTCATCTCATAAAAAGTGATGTCATCAGTTTTGAATTAATTGAATAGTTTTGCCACTTTTGTGCACAATATTTAGCAAAAGACTTGCCTCATGCAGTCCAGTTTAACTGTCCGTTGTGCTTTGTATAGTTCTGCACCTTTTTTATATCATCTAATATCATATTATCTGCACTGCAAAAAGCAATAACCAGCAATTGTTACTTTAGAGAGATGTTTCTACCTTATTTAAATCACATAAAGACGTTTTGTTGGTATAAAGTCATGTATTTGGGTTGATTGAGCGGTATTAGATAATATTTGTGACTTGAATAAATGCAGTTAATTTAGATGTTGCCATTTTTATGTGTGCATGTACAATTTATACTTTGTATGATTTGAAGTAGAATATAAATGCAGATTTAATACCACTCTTCTTTTGCATACAGTATGTGTTTGAAAATGCATTAGGCTAGGAATGGCCAATGTTCATTTCCCCCTGTCTGTATTTTTGCTCCGCACAGGTTGGTTGCAAACTATGTGACTCTGGCCGTCGGTGAAGTCTTGCTACTCACTCTTACGATCTGTTCACTGGCAGCCATCTTCCCACGGGTGAGTGTCTGTTCTTACACCTTCCTCAGCCAATCACACAGAGCATGTCCACTTGTTTGGATGCCGTGATGGGAATTTCTTGTTTCACTCAAAAACACGGTAGCAAAGTTGGTTCCAGCTTCTGTGTGATGTCAACTTTAGCATGAAATTAATTTGCTGTGTTTAGATTTCTTTGCTATGAGATTTCCTGAACATGCATGATTATGCTTTCTATTATTTGCCGGGATCATGATGACAAATGTGTCCATTTCCAATGCATCTTTGTCGACTTCTTATGCAATATTAATATAAGCAGTCACATGAATGAAATGTGGTTCCCGAGGTTCTTCCGTTTACTGTTGGAACATGCTTCAGTATATTTGACTCCTCCTCATTAGTTAGGTCAACACATTCCCAATTGACCAATAAAGCTCCCGGTATTGATTCCCTCGCAAGCGCACGCACACACACACACACACACACACACACACACACACACACACGGATTGAGCGAGCACAGAGATAATGTGTTTCTGGAAGGGGAGACGGTCACACACACACGACAGATGAAGGACGTATGAGTCCATATGGCTTAACTGAATAATTTATTGATTTTAAAAAGCATGTTGCTGTGAATTAAATCAATTGTTTCCACAATCACTGTACATGCAGCCGCCGCGGGGCTGAGCTGAACACATGCTCACTGTGATTGGATCACAGGCCTTTCCATTGACCTCAGGTCATGTGCGTTCAAGGTTAACATCCACTGTGATTGGATGTTTATGTAGCTATTTTTGTCTTGTTTTCAAAGGTCTTTCCAAAGAGATTGGTGTCGTTCTCCACTTGGATTGATCACACGCGCTGGGCTCGCAACACTTGGGCCATGGCGGCCATCTTCATAGTCACATTGGCCGACATAGTAGATATGGTAAGAAACACGTGAATTAAGTAAAAAAATAAATATATTTTAATTCAAGAAATGTATAATGAAAGGAGCTTAATCTTAAAAAAAATTGATCATCGCCTTCAGGAAGTCAGCTTTTTATAATAGCTCTTTTATTTTATGTATTTTTGTCTTTAAAATAAATAGCTAATTAAATAAGGAAAATGGGGGTGCAAGTAACAGTGTTGTAAATTCAGACTAATTGTAATTTGGTATGTTTGTATGTATTTATTGTAATTTGCTAGACTTGCAATTCTCTTTAAATTATGTAAATATATTTTGTCCTGTATTTTATGATTACTAATTGTTTATGTTCATTTTACATATATTTTATGAATCTACTATGTATAATTTAAAATATTCAATTCAATTCAAGATTATTTGTTTTTACGATACAATCGTTGCAAAGCAGCTTTACAGGAAATTAAGTCTCTACAATATATTACATATCTACCAAAAAATGGGATTACATTAAAGGTAAATCATCATAATACTAATTTTTTTACCTAGATTATATATACTACCGCTCTTAAGTTTGTGAGTATGATTTAATACTTAATAAGATTCACTGCTTTTATTTAACAAGTTACAAAAGATCTCTATTTTTAAATAAATGCTGTTCTTTTTAACTTTCTATTCACCATTGGCAAAAATTGATCAAAACTGATAAATATGTTTCTTGAGCAGTAAATCATATATATTGATTTCAATGTGACACTGAAGACTGGAGTAATGATGCTGAAAATTCAGCTTTTATCACAGAAATAAATTACAGTTTAAAATATATTAATTTTAATATATTTTATTTTAAATTGTAATAATATTTGACAATATTACTGATTTTACTGCGTTTTTGATCAAATAAATGCAGTCTTGGTGAGCAGAGGAGACTTCTTTTAAAAACAACCCAAACTTTTATTACACAAAACATTTTATCACACAAGTGAGATGAAAAATGGACCCATTTTAACATCTAAAACAGAGAAAGAACAACACACATGACCTTTAAGATGAGCTGTACTTTTTCTGATGTCTTCTGTAGTTGAGCTGTCGTCCACCAGAGTCCTCCACCAATGAGGCGACTGCGGTCACTCTGACCGCCAGCAGCTGTTCGGAGAACCCTAAATACTACAGCTACATCGCAGTACTGGCTCTCATCGCCACCACCATGCTGGTGCAGGTCAGCCACATGGTCAAACTCACCCTCATGCTGCTGATCACCGGAGCTACAGGTGTGGTCAACATCTACAGCTGGAGGGACACCTTTGACCAGTACGATCTGACGCGCTTCAAAGAATACAGGTGGGTCAAGCGCTAATCACAGCAAGGATTTGCAGTATAATACCGTTTAGTACTCTATTATCATGTGAAGAACATCTCAAATCAAGCAGTCTGTTTCACAGAGGTGTGTTGTTACTGTTTAAAGGGATAGTTCACCCAAAAACCGAAATTCATCCTCATGTTTTTCCAAACCTGTATGAGTTTCTTTCTTCTGCTGAACACAAAATATACTTTAAATAATATTGGTAACCCAACAGTTGGAGGTAGCCATTGACTTGCGTAGAATCCCCCCCCCCCCCTCATATTATGGAAGTCAATGGTTACCGTCAACAGTTGGGTTACCAATATGATTCAAAATGTGTTTAACACAGGCTGTCCAAACTCGGTCCTGGAGGGCCGGTGTCCTGCAGAGTTTAGCTCCAACCCTAATTAAACACACCTGAAGCAGCTAATCAAGCTCTTACGAGGCATACTAGAAACTTCCATGCAGGTGTGTTGAGGCAAGTTTGAGCTAAACTCTGCAGGACACCGGCCCCCAGGACCGAGTTTGGACAGCCCAGTTTTAACACAACAAAGAAACTTCAGGGTGAGTAAATGACAGATGTGTCATTTTTGGGTGAACTGTCCCTTTAAGTGATCAGACTTATTGACATTGATTACGCCTGTTATCTGTAGGTATTATAATATCATAGAGAAATTGTGTGGTTCTTTTCAAGTAATTATTTGTTTATGATTTTGTTTTACAGAGTTCATCTTGTGCCCTCCAAATACGCCATGAGTGTGATGATCTTCATCATGATGGTCAGCTTCTACTACTTCTCCCGACATGTGAGATTTACTTCTCTCTTTCTCTCTGGGATCATTTTTAGTTCTCTCACAAATGGAGATTATGTAATTAATCACTATGACTTTCTTTCTTGTGTGAGTAGAATTTTTGGACCATATCCTGGCCACACTTTTCCATATAGTGAAAGTGTGAGGACTGGGACTGTCACGCTTCAAAATGACAAAAAAGCACCTTAAAAATTAAATTACACCAAGTACAACTCATGTGTTGCAGTTCTATCCCAAGTCTTCTGAAACTGAAATATATGTTATGTATTGTCAAAAAATGCCATATTAGACGTGCTCTGTCAAGTTAAACGTCAACGGCATTTGATTAGAAGATGCAAGAAGTAATGTTTGTTGCATCAGATGACATTAATGCACTATTAATGTCTGAACGGCTTGTGTAGTCTGTTTTTGAACTTCAGCAGAGGGGACGTTTTCAACAAATAATGACTTCAATTTTAGCCTATTCCTCACATGGCTTTAAAGGACTTGGGATGCAGTGCACTAGTAAAACAATCTACTATTATAACACTTTTAGGATGATGTTTTTGACATTTTACACAAGCTTCGGTCTGGATCCAACACTTAAATGATCCGAGATGACCGAACACCTGAGAAGAGATGATGCCAACCCCTCAGACAATATACAGAATTAACCACATTTTGCCATAAGTTAAATATATGAAGTTTCTGCAATATATAAATCTATTGTAGAAACTTAATTTCCTGTAAAGCTGCTTTGCAACGATTGTTTTGTGAAAAGCGCTATATTGAATTGAATTCTAGAGCTTGACATGCCTAGTTTCCATTTACCAGCATTATATGGTAAAGAGCATCCAGGATATTTAAAAAAATATCATGACAGAATTTTAGTTCTTTGGGTTACATTTTTGTTTTGTTTTTAATTACACTGCATTTCAATAGTTTGGAGTTGGTAAGATTTGCATTTATTTGATCAAAAAATACAGTAAAAACAATATATATTATGAAATATTATTGCAATTTAAAATAACGGTTTTCTTTTTTAATATATTGTCAAATGTAATTTATTCCTTTGATAAAAGCTGTATTTTCAGCATCATTACTCCAGTTTTCAGTGTCACATAATCTTCAGAAATCATAATAATATTCTGATTTGCTTCTAAAAAAAGTATTTCTGATTATTATAAATGAAGAAAACTGTTGTGCTGCCGATATTTTTGTTGATTCTTTGTCACTTTTGATCAATTTAATGCATACTTACTGGAAAGAAATTTAGTATGATTTGTTTTGACAAAAACCCCAAACCTTTGAGCGGTGGTGTTCATTCTCGTCTTTCTCTCAGGTGGAGAAGCTGGCACGCACGCTGTTCCTGTGGAAGATTGAAGTGCATGAGCAGAAGGAGAAGGTGTACGAGATGCGGCGCTGGAACGAGGCTCTGGTCACTAATATGCTTCCGGAGCACGTCGCCCGGCATTTCCTGGGCTCCAAGAAGAGAGATGAGGTGAGAAATCCAGTCTGTCAGTCTCAGATTCCATGTTTGACTCAATTAACTTTCCCATGCACACGTCCCAGGAGCTCTACAGCCAGTCCTACGATGAGATTGGAGTCATGTTCGCCTCCATCCCAAACTTCTCTGATTTCTATACGGAGGAAAGCATCAACAACGGCGGGATTGAGTGTCTGAGGTTCCTCAATGAAATCATTTCTGATTTTGATAGCGTAAGTACTAGTAGTAGGAGTATTTCACCCAGTTGTTGCCAATAAAAGGACAAGTTGAGACTTTATACTGTTATTCGTTTGCTTTTGTGCTCTTTAGCTTTTAGACGAGCTGCAGTTTCGCTGTATAACCAAGATCAAGACTATTGGCAGCACCTACATGGCAGCATCAGGAGTCACGTCAGACTATAACACTAACGGTTATGCTTGTATGAAGGTAAAGGAGGTACATGCGAGTGCAATATATCCATCTAGTTCCACAACCCCAATTCCAGAAAAGATGGGACGTTTTGTGAAATGCCATAAAATCAACAATGTTATCTTTTCATTCTCTTTAACTGTTATTTAATTGACTAAAGTACAAAGAAAAAATGTCCATTGTTTTCACTGACCAACTTCATTTTATTTTTTAAATATAGACACATTTTGATGGCTGCAACACACTCCAAAAATAGTTGGGAAAGAGGCGTGTTTAACACTGTCACATCAATGGACGGTTTGATTACAATGTTTCATCGTTTAGGAATTGAGGATACTAATTTTTAAAGTTCTGCAAGCTAAATTTTTGTCCATTCTCGCTTTAATAAATGACTTCAGATGCTCAGCAGTCTGTGATTGTCGTTGTCTGATTCTCTTTTTCATGACTGGTCATACATTTTCAACAGGAGACAGATCTGTACCTTCGCACATATGCCAGTCACCCATGACGTTTGCACCAATGCAACCCCGTACCATGACAGACGCTTGCTTTGCTTCAGTCGCTGGTGAAAGTCTGGATGGTCCCTTTGGCCTTAGGGCCTGAGAACTCAAAATTCATTTTTTCCCGGAAACAAGTTGAAATGTAGACTCATCTGAGTACAGTACACATTTCCACTGTCTCCTTGATTATCTGAGATGAGCTCTGGCCCAGAGAACCCGGCAGCATCGCTGCATAGAATTGATGTATGGCTTTGTCCTATAACAGAGATTCAAGTTGCATTTCTTGATGCAGCAGCAGACTTTGGTAAATGAAAGTGGTTTCCTGAAGTACTCCTGAGCCCATGTGGCTATATTTAACACTGCAGCATGGCGGTTTCTTATGCAATGCTATCTAAGGGCTCAAAGGTCAAGCATATTCAACGAGGTTTGTACTGTGTACTATGATTTCTCTGGATTCCCTGAATATTTTCACAATATTATGTATGGTACTTGGTGAAAGACCTAAATTCTTTGCAATATTGCATTGTTTAATGTGATTTTTGATTTGTTTGACACTTCTCCGTGAAAAGTGATGAGCCATGATTAAAGACTGAGATGCTCCTTTTATACCCAAACATGATACCTTGACATATTACCAATTCACCTGCTTACTGTGAGCTCTTTCAAAACAGTTTAACATGGATATTATATAACCTTTTCACTTTTATTTTGCCTCTGTCCCAACTTTTTTGGAATGTGTTGCAGCCGTCAAAATCTGAATTTGTTCATATTTACAAAATACATTTATGTTGGTCAGTGAAGACTTCAAAGTTAAAGAAACAAATCACAGATTCTTGATTTTATTGCATTTTACAAAACACCCCAACTTTTCATGAATTGGGGTTGTAATAAAACAGAGGTAAAGAGTTATTTTTTTTGTCCTTCCCAACAGAAAGAAGAGATTTCAGACCGGGAGCGATGGCAGCACTTGGCAGATCTTGCTGATTTTGCTCTGGCCATGAAAGTCACATTGATGAACATCAACTACCAGTCCTTCAATAACTTCATGCTCCGCATCGGTTAGTGGCCTGACGTCCAGCTGTGTGTGAACGACACCATGATTACGCCTCATGCTTTGGTGTGTTTTCTCCATAGGGTTGAATAAAGGGGGCGTTTTGGCTGGTGTTATCGGGGCTCGTAAACCTCATTTTGACATCTGGGGAAACACTGTGAATGTGGCCAGTCGCATGGAGTCCACAGGGGTGATGGGAAACATCCAGGTGATGGCTTTCACATTGTTTTAATGATACCTTCTGGAAACAGCTTTGCTAAATTTAGTTCAGCATCAGGGACTCTATTACTAAAAGTAGCAATGCTGCAGACTGTCATATTTAATCTGGTTATTAAAAAATATGCTAGTTAGCTTGACTTTAGATGCGCTTCTTTAAAAGTAGCTTCCCCAACACTAGAAATAGAGCGCTGTACTGATGATGTGTTTTTGTAGGCCAACCCAAAGTTAGCATCACTGTGATTCTGTCAAAAGGACAATTTTTCCATTGCCTTTTGGATTATTGCATAAAATAAGCTCTGTGTCCAACAGGAGTTTATGATTCTTACATGTTTTTGATCGTCGTGATAATCTTCACAAATGAACACGACTACAATTGCCAGAAGTAAACTCTTGAGAAAACGTAGTGTGCTGAATTGTATTGAATGTGCATTTATAGTGTGCTTCAAATCTTTAAAGTATATTTACAAAAAATAAAACTTGCAGATATAATATGAAGTAAAAGGCCAATTAAATGTACTTAAAAAGAGACACTGTCTTGACTATGTTTCTTATATACACTTTGCACTTTGTAATGTCAAATCAAACGTTTTACTTTAAAGTATATTTTAAATAATTATATTTTATTGAGTTTTTGTGCTCTTATTTTAATATGTTGAATAACATACTTATTTAAAGCTAATATATTTTAAATGTAATTGCTACTTAACCATCATTACAAATTTTAAATACATGACAGAAAAGTTTCAATGGTAGTTTCAAATGCCGTTAAAGTATATTTTAGTTTACCATAAATGCTTGTCAGTACATTGAGCAGTAACACTTCAGCCATATTTCAAAGACAGTGAAGTAATAATGAAATTACATATAGCCTAAAGATGAGCTTAAGTTCTACTTGCGTGGTTCTAAAAAGCACTAAAGTTAAAGAAATCAAAAATAAGATACTCGCTCTTAGTAGTATTTCTGTAATATACTCTTTCTGAAAGTATTTTATAGTGTACCTCTATTTCACAGGGGAAAATCTGAAGTTAGGCTATAAACAAACAATACTATGGCCATGTGATTTCATCATCACAAAGCATTCTTTCTTCAAATCTACAACCTGTAAAGTGCGAGTTAGAAAAGTTAGCAAGAGCATGGTTATAAACACAAAAAAGCATCTAAACCCTCCGTTGACGCATTTCGCGATTTGTTAGCAACCATCTTTTTCAAGATGTTTTTACACAAATCACACAGAGGCTGTATTGATGCCTTAGATTAGAATAAATCCTGAGAATCCAGGACGATGCAACCACAAGTTGAATCGTGTGTTTACTGCAGTGTAACAGTGACGGCAGCTAAACAAACTCTGCTTCCCCAGGTGGTGGAGGACTGCTACTGCATCCTGAAGGACTACGGCTTCCGCTTCGTCAGGAGAGGACCCATCTTCGTCAAGGGGAAAGGAGAGCTGCTCACCTATTTCCTAAAGGGACGTGAAAAACAAGGCTCCTTCATTAACGGCTCTTATGTCACCCTGCCGCACCAAGTGGTGGACAGCTCTTGACCGACACGCACACACACTGTCCTACACCAAACTCTTGCTCGCGCACACCTCACCTCATACCTCTTCTGCCGAGTACATGTGCTCCAGTCATTAGTACCTTCAGACGTGTTTTCTCTATTTATTAGGCTGAGGGAAGAAATGTTGCCAGGAAACGAGAGAGATTTTCTGTTTATATGAGAGAAGTACTATATAATATACATTTTGGAAGTGTGCACAGAGATGAATGAATGAAATCAAACAAGCTGAATGATTTTATTAGGTTGCTAAAGAGATGAACAGGTTGTTTTTAACTCAAACCGCACCGAATACAATGAACTCTACTGTATATTAGGCACACTGCGCTGCTCAAAGGAACCGATGAATAGCCTATTTTTGTTCTAATTTCATTTTAAATTATTTAATTATTTAATCCTTTATTTAAAGATTGCCCTGAAAGTCCCTGATATATCTGAATGTTGTTTGCCATTGAAAAGCTACACCAAATGCCTGTGTAGGAAAGCATACTGACTGCCTTTGCCACTTATAAATGTGTGTGTGTGTGTATGTGTGTGCATGTTTATGTGGTTTATGAGGACACAAATTTGTATTATGACATAGTTATTACAAGGAGAAGGTGATTTATGAGGACATTTTCAGTGTCCCCATGATTCAAAACGCTTATAAATCATACAGAGTGAGTTTTTTTGAGGGGAAAGTAGAAATGCACCGTCTCCTGTGAGGGCTAAGTTTAGGTGTAGGGCAATAGCACATACGGTTTGTACAGTATAAAACTATTCCGCCTATGGAGAGTCCCCGTAAACCATAAAAACCAACGTGTGTGTGTGTATTTATGCATTTCTAAAGTCTATATAGTCACCTTTTCTTTATTCTTTTTTTATGTTCAACCATTAATAATGGACATACATGAGGTTTTGAAAGTCTGAGATCACATTAAATAATGGTTTTTAACCTTGGAAATAACCGTACCGTTCTAGGATTTTAAAATGCATAAAAAATAAGAATATTTACAGGTCAAAAATTTACATCCCCCCTTTAAGAATCTGCTAAATTATCATTATTTTACCAAAATAAGAGTGATTATGCAAAATGCATGTTGTTGTTTAATACTGACCAGAATAAGATATTTTACATAATTTATAAAAATGACCCCGTTCAGAAGTTTACACCCCCTTGATTCTTAACACTGTGTTGTTCTCTGAATGATCCACAGCTGTGTGTTTTAGTTTAGTGATAGTTGTTCATGAGTCCCTTGTTTGTCCTGAACAGTTAAACTGTCTGCTGTTCTTCAGAAAAATCCTTCAGCTCCCACAAATTCTTTAGTTTTCCTGCATTTTTCCCTGCAAAAAAAAAAAAGAGAAGCCCAATAGAAACCATCACAGAAATTCCATTGGTTTGCATTAAAATACCATTATGAACTATTCGCTTTTTCCAGTAAAACCATTACAAAATTCCCTTTTGTAGTGTGTTTTGGGCATTTTTCCAATATGGTTTAACATCCCACCAATAGAATCCATCACATACCAGTAGACACCATTATAGTTTCCATTAAAACCAATACAATTCCCATTAAATCCATTATATGTTCTATTGTGTTTTGGACAGGGTTTTGTTGTTTTTTCAGTAGGGTCGTGTATTTGAACCCTTTCCAAAAATGATTTTGAGATCCATCTTTTCTCACCGAGGTACAACTGAGGGACTCATATTCAACTATTACAGAAGATTCAAACACTCACCGATGCTCCAGAAGAAAAAAAAAACATGCATTAAGAGCAGGGGCGTGAAAACTTTTGAACAGAATGGAGATGTGTAACATTTTTCTTATTTTGCCTAAATAATCTCATACTTTTTTAATTTAGTACTGCCCTTCAGAGGCTACAGGAGATAGTTACATGTATCCCAGAAGACAAATTAAGTTAAATTTACCCAGATATTCAGATTCTGAAAGGGGGGGTGTAAACTTTTGACCTGAACTGTAAAACTCCAAAAAATGAAGTTTTACTAAAATGATTATGCTGTCAATGCAAGTAGTAAAATCAAACCCGAAGCACTTTCACTGGTGCTCTCAGACTTTTGGAGCTCATTATACGTTCTAGTATTCCACGTGTGCCAAATACAAGCCACTATGTGCGTCAGTTTGTGGTACTCTGAGGATGCCAGTATAGCAGAGGTGTATGAGTATCACTGTGAACGGGTTCATGGGCAGTATTTCAGGGATGAACGTTTCTTAGTTCAGAATATATTCCCCATGGTGTCTCTCCTCAAGGATTAGATGAATGTGCAATAGTTTATTCTTTTACGGCATTCTGCTCTCTCCGGTACAGTTTTCAAAAGAGCCCTCCTCTCCCAGCAAGTCATATTTTTATATTATGATGTAAAGTTGTAGTTAAAGAGTATTGTACAAAGAGACAGGACGCTAGGCTGGATCGGTGTGTCTTATAACCTGGCCAGGCAGTTCATTTATTACCATTGTCAGGGACCTTCTCTGTCGGTAAGCAGAAATGCATTTGATTTTGACTTTCAGATGGTGAAGTGGTTTATGAAGGCATGACTTTGTGGCCAATCTCTCTGGTTTGATGCAGGATTTTGCTAAAATTTGATATTTTTGAATTATCCTTAGATATGGAATAAAATGGCACTTTGAATGATCTGTTACCAAATGCTGTCTGAGTTTGATTATTTTAAATGTTTAATTTAAAAACGCTTTTGAATTTATTCAACGTAATGGTTCACCGATTACCACAGCGACTCCAATTACATTAAAGGTTTGGTAATGTGGCATTACAACACTGTCATCAACAAAATAATTAAAGCAAAATAGGAAGTTCTGCTGTTTTGAGGAAAACTGATGTTTATAATTGTTTGAGAATAGTTGACAGCTGTTTGGACAAATAGTTCATTAACAATGTTTGCACTACTCCCCTGATATAATTGTTCAAATCAGGTTTAGAGGAGTTTTAGGCACTTGTTCTGGGAGACCAGCAAACCAACTTTTTCAGCAGAATCATAAATGAAGAAGCTTTTAAAGTCCTGGCTTTTGCTCTCGTGTCCCCAGAAACATCCATGTTTTACTGTATGTTCACAACACCTCGAAACACTGTCAAATCTAGACCAACATAGCCTTCAAAAGCACACACATCTATCACAATATTAGGGTACCACTTTATTTAAAAAACAGTTCTCACTATTAAGTAGAATGCATTATATTGACTGTTAAAGCACATATTAATGCCTTATTCTGCATGACCATATTTTCAATCCTACACCAACTTAATAACTACCTTACTAACTATTAATAAGCAGCAAGCTAGGAGTTTATCGAGGCAAATGTCGTAGTTAATATACAGCAGTGAGAATTATACCTTAACGTGACAATAGTCACATAGCCCTGATTTTGATAGAATATAATACTGTTTTGATGTCTTTGCTATTTGCAATGGGTACTATTCCCCCCCCCCCCAAATGTCAAACTGACCATGCAACCCCCCCCCCCCCCCCCCCCATTTTTTTTACGAGTCCCTGGTTTCCATTTAAGAAATCAGGGCCCGTATGTATAAAACTTCTCAGAAATGCTCTTAAGAATAGTCTTAAGCTTTGACTTAAGTGTCAAAAAAATTCTTAGTAGGACTTTTCTAAGAGTAGGTGACTTTTATAAAGAAGCTAAAAGCAGCTTTCAGGAAAGTCTAAGACTGATTGGTAAGTGTTGACAGGTGACACTTCAGTGTTGTGAAGTAAGGACTAATGGTGTCAACACAAAATGACTGACCTCGACCTCTGAATCAGCCAATAGTGAGCCTGCTCATGTAAAGTCTCCAGCACTACACCAATCCATTTCATGTAGCTACAATAATACCATTTAATTAAGACACTGACGTATTTAAATGTATTTTTTAAATGCTTTGCATTGTGCAAAATTATCTCAAATGATTACTGATGCTTGTGAACATCAGTGGCTCCAACAACTCCAGTAAAGCCCACAATCCTCATAAAAGTGGCTTGTTTTAGCAATATGGTTTGCTGATCAATAAACTGCCATTTAGTAGTGGCCAAAAGTGATGTCCGGTCTAGGAAATTTGACATCTTCACCCTTAATAAAAAATAAAAGTGCTAGATTTTATAAGCATACTGTATAGTTGCTTCGAGTCAGTTTTTTATTTGTGATAATAATGCAATGAAACCGTCACGTACATGGAGACGGGGGAAACGCAGGAGACAAAACTTAACGTCAGAAAGGGTTTTAATAACAATAACCCCGGGGATACAACAAATAGCACCAAAGTAGAACGGACAAACTCTAAGTATAACTCAGGACTTTAAAACACACGGAAGGCGATCAAGGAAAACTGAAACCGGTGCGGGATAATCATTGAACTGAACAAGAACAGGAGAATAACCAAACGGAAACACAGGAGCAAGGACGGGTAAAACAAGGAACCCCATATAAATATAGATCAGTGAATTCACCTAGCAACATTAAGTGACCAGTTTTAGCTGCTTTCAATTGAAAGCAGTTGGCAACACTGGTCAGTTTTTTTTCTGTCCTTTGTATTTTAATGATTTAAGTAAACTGTGGGGTCATAAAAATATAAATACATAAAATAACACATCACATTTGGCCACTGTCGGGTTTGGTGGGGATAGTGCCACAATATGTAAGACCCTGCTTACAGTATCGTCATTGCTGCATTTTTCCAAATCTCCAGCCAAAAATAAAATGTAATTACTACTTTCATTTCTGCAGTTACAGAGCGTTGACTTGTTGAGTGGAAGAGGTTATTACATTTATTACTTTCAGTTACACACACAAGAAAATAAGTTTAGATCTCAACAATCAAGTATTGTTTTATTAACTCCAACGGTACATCTGCGCTGGAAAGTGTGTGTCTCCTCCTCTCTGCTGCCATCTTGTTACTCCTAACTAGGTTAGGAGACCTCTCCGCTCTCTTAAATAACATGGGAGCTGAGACCGTATTAACACGGAACCTTAATGAATCACTCTTATTCTTAAGTCTAGGATTAAGAGTAAAATGACATCATTCTTAGAATTTTGACACACTTGGGACACAACTGTTACTCTGAGCGGCTTTATACACATGGCCCCAGGGCCCATACTCACAAAACATCTTAAGGCTAAAAGTAGCTCATAACTTGCAGATTTAGGAGTAAATCTTAAAAACAATGAGCGTGTTAATCCTTAGGACTCTAAGAGTATTTCACAAAGTGTTTTAGCACTAAAACAAGGTCCTAAATCTGTGAAAGGTTAGGAGTAGTGAAGAGGACTCCTAAGTCACTAAGACCAGACCATCTTTGGTTTCGGAGGTTATCTCAACTCCAAATTTTCCTTTGATTATATCCTTGACTTCGTTAACCAGTTGGGCAAGAAGTAACAGCTGTTCTTGTGTCCAGTATTGTTTTATTTCCATTTGCATGTGTTACCATCAGCCATGATTATTCTACTCTGTTAATTAAAAGGCTGTTTATTTGCATATCCGCTAATTGTTTCTGAGAAGCATTTATCTGAGAGGCTGACAATAAGATGAACATATACTTGTTTAATTAGTGACACTTAGCCTACATTTTAAAATCTTTATTTGAATGTGGCAACATAATATTGCTCTACAATATTTCCGTGAATACAGGCCCTGGTCATGAAGACTTTCTTTAAATCCCTTCTCCTCAGGGCAAAGGTCATGCCAGGTAGAGCACATCTAAACCACTTACAAAAACATACCAACATTACCATGGTATCACTATAGCTTTGTAGACACAGCTTAATTGTTTTATATTTTTGATGATGTGCTATATATGAATATTGGCAGGCCTATGTACCATGTAAATACACTCATACCAGCATTTCCGGTTACGGTATTATTGGATACAAAACTTTTCTGTAAGTCAACTGGAGAAGTACCATGTCCCTGCTGAAAAAAAATGCTAAAAAAAAGTATTAAAGTATCACTGTATTACTGTCTGGCACCATCAGTACTTTCTGTTAGACTTGAAGCCTGCACTTTTCTCGAGTGTGAGATTCTAGAGCGTTCAAGGCTGTTGCGACGCTTCATGTGACGTCATCGCGCACAGACCGACGTCCGTAATGGACTTGCAGCTGTTCTCTGACAAACAATAACAAGAGCAGCGAGCGAGCGAACGGCAGCGGTAGCTTCCGTGTCTATAATCGCGCTGATATCGAGCCTGTGAGGCGTCTCGACTCTGACATCGCCGGTGAGGAAATTCTGGCCTCCGCTGCCTCCTCCTCCGACTCGGAAACCGGTGGAGCTTCGCCGCCCCCGCGGAAGAAAAGCCGAGGTTCCGCGGCGGAGGGAGCAGGAGAGAGCGGGGCGTCTGCTGCCGGGATCACGGGCCTCTCTGCGGCGTCTCTCCCAACCCCCCACCAGCGCTCGGCCATCCGTCTCAATAACAGCTCGCAGTCGCGCAGATCCGCCGCTGTAAGCGCCTTTTATAACATGCAGGCCAACGGGACCGGAGGACAGGAGCCGGAGCCGGAGCTGTCCTGCACGAACGGAGAGTCCTCGTCCTCCGCCGCGGGAGCAGTGCACTCCAACGGGCTGCTCTCCTCCGCGAATAACGGGCTGCCGTCCAGCGAGAGCCCGGCGTCAGACACCAGCATGAAGAAGAAGAAACGGCTGTCTCAGAGCGACGAGGATGTGATCCGGCTGATAGGGCAACATCTCCACGGGCTAGGACTCAAGTAAGTGCCGCTCGCTCAGCCCCGATCCGCGCGTTATCATCGGGTTATTATCGGATCGGTCAGGCGAGATGAAGCCATGATGCTGTCAGCGCGGCTCTCCTGATCGTGTCAGTGGCGTGTTTGTGTTTTCACCATGCGGACAGTTGTGCTTTTGTTATGCGTCACTTATGTTTTAATGTTTTGAAGATCGTAGCACTGGAGTTTTGTCTTTTAACATGGTTCTTGTAACGTGTCAGTGCTGTTATTGTTTTCACAGCAGTGTCAGTGGTGTTTGTGTGCTGCCATGATCGTGTCAGTAGTGTTTTTGTACCAAATCAGTGGTGTTATTGTTTTTTAATAACAGTGCCAATAGTTTTTCGTCAGTAGTGCTCGTGATATTAAAATGTAACATGACTGTGGATTATTTTTAGATCAGTGGTGTTTTTGTCATTTCACGATGGTGTCAGTAGTGTTCTTGTAATGTGTCAGTGCTGTTGTCGTTTTCACAACTGTGACAGTGCTGCTTTCTTGGTGGTGTCAGTGGATTTGTGGTAAAAATGTAAGATTAGTTTTTTTTTCAGTGCTGTTATTGTGTCTCCATGATCGTCTCAGCAGTGTTTTTGTCACATGTCAGTGCTGTTATTGTGTCAGTAGTGAGTTTTCACCATGTCAGTGCTGTTATTGTGTCAGTAGTGAGTTTTCACCATGTCAGTGCTGTTATTGTGTCAGTAGTGAGTTTTTCACCATGTCAGTGCTGTTATTGTGTTGTCAGGGTGGTCTCAGCATTGTTTTTGTAACATGTCAGTGCTGTTATTGTGTCAGTAGTGATTTTTCACCATTTCAGTGCTGTTATTGTGTCAGTAGTGATTTTGCAGCATGTCAGTGCTGTTATTGTGTTGTCAGGGTGGTCTCAGCAGTGTTTTTGTCACATGTCAGTGCTGTTATTGTGTCAGTAGTAGTGAGTTTTCACCATGTCAGTGCTGTTATTGTGTCAGTAGAGATTTTGCAGCATGTCAGTGCTGTTATTGTGTTGTCAGGGTGGTCTCAGCAGTGTTTTGGTCACATGTCAGTGCTGTTATTGTGTCAGTAGTGATTTTGCAGCATGTCAGTGCTGTTATTGTGTTGTCAGGGTGGTCTCAGCAGTGTTTTTGTCACATGTCAGTGCTGTTATTGTGTCAGTAGTGATTTTTCACCATGTCAGTGCTGTTATTGTGTCAGTAGTGATTTTGCAGCATGTCAGTGCTGTTATTGTGTTGTCAGGGTGGTCTCAGCAGTGTTTTTGTCACATGTCAGTGCTGTTATTGTGTCAGTAGTAGTGAGTTTTCACCATGTCAGTGCTGTTATTGTGTCAGTAGAGATTTTGCAGCATGTCAGTGCTGTTATTGTGTCAGTAGTGATTTTGCAGCATGTCAGTGCTGTTATTGTGTTGTCAGGGTGGTGTTAGCAGTGTTTTTTGTCACATGTCAGTGCTGTTATTGTGTCAGTAGTGATTTTTCACCATGTCAGTGCTGTTATTGTGTCAGTAGTGATTTTGCTGCATGTCAGTGCTGTTATTGTGTTGTCAGGGTGGTCTCAGCAGTGTTTTTGTCACATGTCAGTGCTGTTATTGTGTTGTCAGGGTGGTCTCAGCAGTGTTTTTGTCACATGTCAGTGCTGTTATTGTGTCAGTAGTGATTTTGTCACATGTCAGTGCTGTTATTGTGTCAGTAGTGATTTTGCAACATGTCAGTGCTGTTATTGTGTTGTCAGGGTGGTCTCAGCAGTGTTTTTGTCACATGTCAGTGCTGTTATTGTGTCAGTAGTGATTTTGCAGCATGTCAGTGCTGTTATTGTGTTGTCAGGGTGGTCTCAGCAGTGTTTTTGTCACATGTCAGTGCTGTTATTGTGTCAGTAGTGATTTTGTCACATGTCAGTGCTGTTATTGTGTCAGTAGTGATTTTGCAACATGTCAGTGCTGTTATTGTGTTGTCAGGGTGGTCTCAGCAGTGTTTTTGTCACATGTCAGTGCTGTTATTGTGTCAGTAGTGATTTTGCAGCATGTCAGTGCTGTTATTGTGTTGTCAGGGTGGTCTCAGCAGTGTTTTTGTCACATGTCAGTGCTGTTATTGTGTCAGTAGTGATTTTCAGAATGTCAGTGCTGTTATTGTGTCAGTAGTGATTTTGCACCATGTCAGTGCTGTTATTGTGTCAGTAGTGTTTTTGTCACATGTCAGTGCTGTTATTGTGTTGTCAGGGTGGTCTCAGCAGTGTTTTTGTCACATGTCAGTGCTGTTATTGTGTTGTCAGGGTGGTCTCAGCAGTGTTTTGGTCACATGTCAGTGCTGTTATTGTGTCAGTAGTGATTTTGATGCATGTCAGTGCTGTTATTGTGTTGTCAGGGTGGTAGTGTTTTTGTCACATGTCAGTGCTGTTAGTGTGTCAGGGTGGTCAGCAGTGTTTTTGTCACATGTCAGTGCTGTTATTGTGTTGTCAGGGTGGGCAGTGTCACATGTCAGTGTGTTATTGTCTCATGTCAGTGCTGTTATTGTGTCAGTAGTGACATGTCAGTGCTGTTATTGTGTTGTCAGGGTGGTCTCAGCAGTGTTTTTGTCACATGTCAGTGCTGTTATTGTGTTGTTGTTGTTTTTTGTCACATGTCAGTGCTGTTATTGTGTCAGTAGTGATTTTGCACATGTCAGTGCTGTTATTGTGTCAGGGTGGTCAGCAGTGTTTTTGTCACATGTCAGTGCTGTGTCAGTGTTTTTGTCACATGTCAGTGCTGTGTGGTCAGCAGTGTGTCAGTCAGTGTTTGGTGTGTCAGTGCTTGTGTCATGTCAGTGCTGTTATTGTGTTGTCAGGGTGGTCTCAGCAGTGTTTTTGTCACATGTCAGTGCTGTTATTGTGTCAGTAGTGATTTTGCAGCATGTCAGTGCTGTTATTGTGTTGTCAGGGTGGTCTCAGCAGTGTTGTTGTCACATGTCAGTGCTGTTATTGTGTCAGTAGTGAGTTTTCACCATGTCAGTGCTGTTATTGTGTTGTCAGGGTGGTGTCAGTAGTGTTTTTGTAATATACTGTTTGATGGTGTTGATTTTTTGGTGAATTTTTAGTGGTGTTTTTTTTTCCTTTCATGAAGATGTCAGCAGTGTTTTTGTCACATGTCGGTGGTGTTACTGTTTTCATAACAGTGTCAGTGGTGTTTTCTGCTTTAATAATAGTGTAATAATAGTGACTGTTAAGATGTTGCTGTGGTATTTTTGTATTTGCTATTGTTTCTCTAAATTACCAGACACTATATTATAATATTGTTTTGGACAATACAGTATAATTTAATGTTGCTACAGAACTCAAAGAGCCAGGACGGGACGGAGTACACAAGTCCTGTAAGACCATCATATAACAAAAAGAACAACAACTAACTTAAAAAAAAAAAGCAAGAACTGTTTTTTTTTTTATAAAATCTGAATTTGAAAGGTAAAAATAAATAAGTGTATATATATCTAGTTGACTAGTTCGGTTGTTACTGTTGGCAAGGTAAAATAGCTTTATAGCAGTATGTCTTGCCGAGCATGATCTGCCCTGTTCTCTTTTGGTGTAGAACAGCAGGTGAATTGGTGCTCCGCACAGTTTATAGTCAGTCGAGTAGGAGTAGTGTTCCTTTCTAGGAAATGACACGTTCAGGAGTTGTATGTTAATTATTGTGTTCGTGAATCAAACACTGACTTCTTGTTGCTAGGAGATCGTAACTCTGTGTGTGTGTGTGTGTGTGTGTGTGTGTGTGTGTGTGTGTGTGTGTGTGTGTGTGTGTGTGTGTGTGTGTGTGTGTGTGTGTGTGTGTGTGTGTGTGTGTGTGTGTGTGTGTGTGTGTGTGTGTGTGTGTGTGTGTGTGTGTGTGTGTGTGTGTGTGTGTGTGTGTGTGTGTGTGTGTGTGTGTGTGTGTGTGTGTGTGTGTGTGTGTGTGTGCAGAACTATACAGTATTCTGAATCAATTCTGTAATCCTGAGGCTATCATGTGAAAGGAGTATGAATTCCCTTAACATCTTTCTTTTTGTCATGTTTCAGTCAAACTGTGGACCTGTTGATGCAGGAATCCGGCTGTAGACTTGAGCATCCTGCTGCTACCAAGTTCAGGAATCACGTGATGGAGGGCGAGTGGGAGAAGGTGAGGCTTCATGTGGCCAGTCTAGGACATGTCTTGGCATTGTGGCATGCAGATGAGAGACCACTGGAATGTCAGAATGAAAAGAGTTATTAAAATGCTGTAACATTGATGGCCTCAGAGTGTAATGCCATGTTACTGAGTGACTTGACATATGTTTACCATAATACTTACTTACATAGAACTAAAGCAGTTTAAAGAATGGCATGGTATTAGTCTGATACAGATCTGAATAACAAGCCCGATAGCCATTGTCATGATGACGACCTTCATTCATCTTGTTTTCTGTCTGCCGTGTGCATGCATCATCCATCTTTTTAATCACTGCATCTTAATCACATCTTTTATAGTGTGTATGCTGGATCTCATATATGATGCACAATATGTGGATTATGAATTTTTGTTTTTGATTTACAATTTGTTTTTATCTGCAACGGTCTTATAATTTAACAACAGGCTTTAGAGGATAGTGAATGCAATACGAATGGTTTTCCAGCAACAACTAAATTATTAAAGCAATAGTTCTCCCAAAAATGACAATTAACCGAAAACATCCTCCCCCTCAGGCCGTACAAGATGTAGATGAGTTTGTTTCCTCAAGGGAACAGATTTGGAGAAATGTATTGCGTCACTTGTTCAGAGCATACATTGCTTAACAAGTGATGCAATGCTACATTTCTCCAAATCTGATGAAGAACAAACTCATCTACATCTCAGGTTGTAGAGGGGGAGGATATTTCCAGCTAATTAAATTTTTGTGTTACATATCCCATTAAAACAATGCAGTGTAATCAGAATCATTAAACTGCGTATGATTCCCATAAATAGCTAGTAGGATTGTTTCTAAACTTTGCCCTTTTTGTGTATGTAATGGTCATATGGGTCACCACAAGCCAAACAAGCAACAGATAAGGGTTTGAGTCAACGTGTGAAACTCAGTTGGTCTGTCTGTGGTTTCTAACAGGCTGAGAGTGACCTGAACGAGCTGAAAGCACTGATGCATTCACCCAGCGCTGTGGTGGTAAGAGTGCACAGTCCTCTGAACATCTCCTCCACCCGCCGTATGACCCGTCCTGACTGCTTTTCTCCTGTGTTGCTCAGCGCATGAAGTTCCTGCTCCTGCAGCAGAAGTATCTGGAGAATCTGGAGGACGGGAAGGTTCTAGAAGCGCTGCAGGTGCTCCGAGCCGAACTCACTCCGCTGAAGTACAACACTGAACGCATCCACGTCCTCAGCGGGTATCACACGTCAATCCTATTTCAGAATAACGATGTCATTTCCTCTTTTCTTGAGTGTTTCATAGGTGTCCTGTCTGTCATAAGAAAGCAGCTTCTCTCTGAGCTTTGAAAGGAACTGCATGCGTGCTGCCACTCCTGTTATGGAGACCGCAGACACAATATATACATTTTATGCTTTTAAGAACCCTCCAAAGAATTAGATACTACTAAAAAATACTTAAGTAGTGTTAATTATTTTGTTACAATTTCTTTTAAGGTGAGGTTGTTACAGTGTAACAAGTACTGAGTAATATGAATTAACGTAATGTACTTTCTGTATGGTTAAGATTAGGGTTAGTTTCTTGTAAATATGCATAATTGTCTGTTATTACTGTAAGAAGTTCATGTAACATAACTACACTACCAGTCAGAAGTTTTGAATAGTAAGATTTGTAATGTTTTTAAAGAATTATAGAAATTCATATTTTTATTCGGCTTTAAATTGATCAAAAGTGATGATAAAGAGATTTATAATGTTACATAATATTTCTATTTCAGATAAATGCTGTTCTTCTGAACTTTCTATTCATCAAAGTAACCTGAAAAAATTATAATCAGCTGTTTTCAACATAATAAAATATTTTTTGAGCAGTAAAAATTACATTATAAAATATATTCAAATTGAAAACAGGTATTTTAAATAGTATTTTTTTTTTATTGTACTGTTTTGCTGTACTTTGGATCAAATAAAGGCAGGCTTGGTGCGCAGAAGAGACTTCTTTAAAAAACAACATAATAAATCTTACTGTTCAAAAACTTTTGACCGGTAGTGTACATCATCTTAAAATAAAGTTACTTTTATTCTGCTTGCCAAAACCAGCAAAGCGCTTTTTCTCATTTCTCATGTAAAAGTGTGTGCAAACAACTTTAGAGTCAACATGAAATCAAAATGTTATAGAAATCAAAGGTGTTGACTTTAAACGCCCAGCAGCACAACATGACCCGATATTTTGAAGAGTCGTGAAAAACGCAATTCTGACTGATTTTAGACCTCAGTGCAGGGTTATTATCACTAACAACAAACTAAAACCATATGCAAACTTGAAATTAAGCAAACTTGAACTGAAATAAGAACTTTTACAATGATTTTACTTCAGCTAGTTGTCAAAGCAAACATTTCTCGTTTTGATATAATTTACTCAAATAAACTAAAACACAAACAAAACGACTAACATTTGAACCAAAACGGAAATAAAACCTGATTGTGTTCTGACTTCTATTCTCAGAATTGTGCGATATGAACTTGCATTTCTCATTTCTGCGGGAAAAAGTCTGCTCGCAATTCTGACGTTGTCTTTTACAATACTGAGTTTACTGAGCAAAAAGTCACAATTGCGAGTCGAATTGTAGCAATTGTGAGAAAGTCAGTTTTTTTATTCAGTGGTGGACACAAGCTTCCATAGAAAACCAAAAATATATTAAAAAGAAAATTCAAAATGTAAACAAAAATTATACTAGTATATCAATTTATACCAAAATGACACTTTTTCAATGAGAATAGTAAAAGTATTATTCATGTGATTTACAGAATATGAATCCAGCTTCAGATTTTCAGCTGTCCCGTGTGTATCTCTGTCGTCTGCTCTAGTGCAGACCTGAATTAGTGCATGAATCTTGAAGTCGATCAGCTCCAGGGTGATCTGTTGTGTGCTGTCTGCTCTAGGTACCTGATGTGCAGTCTTCCCGATGACCTGCGAGCTAAAGCCGAGTGGGAAGGCAAAGGGACGTCCTCCCGATCCAAGCTCCTCGACAAGCTGCAGAGTGAGTCAAACACATCCTGGAACTATAGCACATAAACCGTGATCAAACCGACTTCTAGATCAAGCGTGGACACTTCACCATAGGGTTTTCTTTATTCATTCATTATTATAACGTGATTATTACACAATGGAAAGAATCAACATGATTGCTAACAGGGCTGAGATAAAGAGCTGAAGTGGGATGTTGAGGTTCATTTCACCGTTATTTGAATGGCATATGAATGTTGCTCTCATACTTATTTATGTTATTTGAGCAATAAATTCGACAAAAATCGTCTACGGATGTTGATGTCACTTCCTGGAGGATGACGTCATTCAGGACCTATTGTTAGTTAAAGGGATGTTATAACAGACGTGTCAGATTGTGTTCCTTCAGTCAGCACAGGTTTTGTGTTGGCACTGACATCAGAGGTCGTAGGCCTCATTTATCTGAGCAATTTTTGATTGAAAAATAATAATTTATGGATAGTTTTGGCAATGTTCGCTCAAACTATGGTGGATCATTTCAGATCAGTGAGGCCTGCAATAAATCAGTTCGAAAAAGAAATACAAAACCTGTGCTAAAGGTGGAAAAATAGAAAAAATTACAAACATAATTAGGTTTAGGTAGGTTTTAGTCCAGTGCCATAACATTTCATAACTAGCATTGTTTGGAAAAATAAATCCTCAACATGAATTAAAATGTTCAGAAATTAAAATATGTCCATGACACTGTTTTCTTTCAAACTTTTCAGTCAATAATGAAAATAATCGTATTAAATATCTTAATAAATGGCTGTTTTTCATACTTTAAGTTAGTGTAACATTATGACAAAAATGTCAACATTGGCTTATTTAATTGAAACTATTTTAAATTCACCCCAATGTTCATTTAATTCTGTATTTTAAGTAAAGAGAGTTTAATATTGATGCATTAAGATATGAGGCTGTGCTGTATTGTGACTATAATAACACGTTTAGACTAGACACACACATTCATTGAGCTGCATCCTTCTGCCAGAAGATCTTGACTAAACTAAACCTATCTGCTCAAAAACAAGCAGCTTATTTGACACATGATTTTCTATCTGAGAATGATTATTTGTTTAAACATTATCATTCACTTCTTCATTCATTCTGTTCACTTCCTCCTCTCTCCATCCCCTCTGTTTCTTGCTTTGTACAGTTTCATGTAATTCTTTTTTCCAGCTAGGGTTCGGGTCAGTTCTGTTTCAGTTCAGCCAATCCAGGAGATGAATGAGGGACCTGTGTTGGCTGAATTCAGATGAAACTGAGTCTAACCCTCTCTGCTCCATCTCTGTCTGTCTCTCATGTCTCTCACACAGCGTACCTGCCCCCGTCTGTGATGCTGCCCCCCCGCCGTCTGCAGACGCTCTTGCGGCAGGCTGTGGAGCTGCAGAGAGACCGCTGTCTCTACCACAACACCAAACTGGACAGCGGACTGGACAATGTGTCTCTGCTCATAGACCACGTGTGCAGCAGGTACCGTTTGGATGATGTAGATTCTCAGTATTCATGCAAATGATCTGAACGAGGTCAGGCGTGAGCTGCTTCGCTGTCCAGCGTCGTTTTAATATTTGATAGCTCTTTAGATTAGGGACATATTCACTAGTACAGTAAACTCATAATCTGCTGTTTTTGATAGTAAATAATAATTGTTGTAGTAGTTAAGTTTAGGTATGAGCTCGGCTTGAGAGATCTAAAATATGCTCATGCGGAATAAGGTTTTAATATGTGCTTTATAAATAAATTGATGCATGCTAATATGCTACTAGTTAATATTGAATAGTGTTCCCTGATCTAAACGGGTAACTAATATTTAATATTTAGTTTTAAATGTTTATTTTACATTTTTAGTTGTTTTAGTACTTAATGTTAAACTAAACAGTAATGAGTAATGGTTTGGCAACTAGCTGAAATAACTGAACATAACATCTGCTTCATCTCTGCATGCGCTGTGAGAAGGGGTCGATTAGAGCGTGCGTTTGGGATCGTTAAGCAGATCTTTAACGAGAAGCTGTTATGAACCAGTCGCCAAGGAGAAGCTTTACAGGCAGATAAAGCTTGATTGTTTACCTTTTGAAAACTAAGAAATCAAGATGTAAATATCGGTATTGTAACAGTGTTACAGTTAAAATACTACAAAATAATTATATTTATTAAATAAATCAACTTTTTCACAATATAAATAATAATTGTTTTAGTCATACTGAATGCATTAAAACATATTCAAATGTATTTGTAACTCTTTAAATACAGTTTAGAGTTACTAAAAGAGGTTTCAGGTGGTTCTTGTCAGAGTATACCCAAAGTTGTATTAATTGTTCAGCGCTGAAAGGATGAATCACTCATATTCAGCTTTTTATTATTATCTCCTATGCAGATATGGTCCCCTAATAATAATAATAATAATAACCTCAAATCAATATAGAATGATTCATTCTTTTCCGAAAAAGCAGAAAAACACAATATTGCAATGTCAGTTTAGTCCAATATAGTGCAGCCCTAATGTGCAAATCCTCGTTCAAAATGCTGAATTATTCATATAAACTGAACGTAAAGCTCAGATTTGTGCAGAAATATGGGATCTGTGCTGTGTAAATAATAGGCCTGTCACTCTAATATTTTGGCAAAAGAATCTGAGAATATCACTGAAATCTGAATTTGTCGTTGTTATTGTTTAATCGAATGCTTGAAGTCATGTCTACTTCATTGAGAAGGCTACATGCTATTCATTGAATTATCTGAGCAACCTCTGAAACCCACAGTAGTGTGAAATGTGACTGGTCCTGAAACGGCTGCGCTCACTTTGTGTTGGATCAGAGCATATACATGTCATTGACTCTTTAATGAACACACGTTGGGCTCTAAACTGCGTTGACTGTGATCTCCAGGAAACAGTTCCCCTGCTACACCCAGCAGATCTTGACCGAGCACTGCAATGAAGTCTGGTTCTGTAAGTTCTCCAACGACGGCACCAAGCTGGCCTCGGGGTCCAAAGACACCACGGTCATCATATGGCAGGTTGACCCTGTGAGTGACCTTTCCTCATCACCATGAATAACCACAGCTGGATAGATTACTTACTAATTGTAGTCGGTAACGTAACATTACACATTTGAGTTAATATAATCAGATTACTCTTGACCCAACTCGTTAATCACATTGATTTAAAAATGATAACATTGATATAAAATGACACAGAGAAAGAAATATATTACATTTGCTGTTATTAACAACATGAACTGTTGTCAAACACTTATAATATGTCAATTAAACATCAAGGTTTCCCAAACTGGGGTTCGTGAAGGAACTGCAGGGTTTTATGAACAGCTAATTATTAATTAAATCATATGTCAATCCACATACGAGCATCGTGCGAGAACCAACATGGGGGTTCCCATCATCGTGCCAGAAATATTCCCAAAATGGACACTAAAAAAAATATTTGACTGACCTCAAATGTGAAGCATAAGAACCAGAACATAAATGTGATAATGTATTACCAAAAAAAGAAAGTAACTGACATTAAGTGAGAGATTAAAAGATTTAAGCCCATGATTCATTTATTGTTGACCACGGCGTGGGCCTTATTGCTTTATTAATCTAATCTGATTACGAGGATTAAAAAAGAACTGTAACTGTCCTATTTTAAAATGTCCTTGATTCTGATTGGTTGAGCCGCATTCGGAGCCTCAGCTGTTATACATTGACTGTAAAGCACGGCGTCTTGGGCCTTATTGCTTTATTAATCTAATCTGATTACGTAATCCCGATGACATGTGATCTGTCAATGCTGGAGTCTGATGGTCTGAGGTGTTTGGACAGGACACTCACCAGCTCAAGCAGCTGAAGACGTTGGAGGGTCATGCCTATGGGGTTTCCTACCTGGCCTGGAGCCCCGATGACACGTATCTGATCGCGTGCGGCCCAGACGACTGCTCCGAGCTCTGGCTGTGGAACGTGCAGGTGAGGGTCAGATTCCTTCCAGCGGCTCAGCTCGGCTCGGCTCGTGTTTAATCCGCCGCTCTGCTCCTCCAGACAGGGGAACTGAGAACCAAAATGAGCCAGTCCCACGAGGACAGCCTGACCAGCGTGGCCTGGAATCCAGACGGCAAGCGTTTCGTTACCGGAGGTCAGAGAGGCCAGTTCTACCAGTGTGTAAGTGCTCTCGAGTCTCGTTAGCAAATTAATGACAATTGCCATTTTATTTTGAATTAGGTAGAGTATTGGCCTTTGGTACTAACTGGATATACTTGTTTAATGCACAATTTACTTTTTTTAAACCAATGTAAAAAATTATTTCTAATTATTGATCACACAAACACTATAATATTTTGTATTATTAAAACCAGCTTAGATTAAATTCAGTGAAAGCAATGCAAACATGAGGAATACTTGCACAAAAAAAAAGATATTTTTTCACATTAATATAAAGAAATTTGCATACATTTTCATGAAAATAATAAAAAATTAACTTAAAAAATAAATATACATGAATATACATATAAATAAAAATATACTAAAATATGCACTGCTGTTCAGAAGTTTGGGTCGTAAGATTGTTTTATTTATGCTCACTAAGGCTGCATTTAATGAATCAAACATACAGTAAAAACTGTTATATTGTGAAATATTATTAATAATTAAAATGACTGTTTTCTATGTGAACATATTGTCAAATGTAATTTATTTCTGTGATGCGCAGCTGTATTTTCAGCATCATTACTCCAGTCTTCAGTGTCATAATTATTATTATCAGTGTTGAAAACAGTTGTGCTGCTTCATAATTTTATGGAAACCATGCTATATATATTTGTTTAAGGATTCTTTGATGAATTGAAATATAAAAAAACAGTGTCTTTACGGTCACTTTTATCAATTGAATGCATCCTTGCTGAATAAAAGCATTGATTTATTGAATTTACTCGTACCAAAGTGTCTATTTTTGCAGTGAAATATGAGATTGAGAATGCTGGTGCATTGTAAGGCCCTCATTGCTAAGTGATGGTAAACTGTGACGTGCTGATGTGATTGATCAGGATCTGGACGGAAACCTGCTGGACTCCTGGGAGGGCGTTCGTGTTCAGTGTCTGTGGTGTCTGAATGACGGTAGGACAGTGCTGGCCTCTGATACACACCAGCGCATCCGCGGATACAACTTTGAAGATCTGACCGACAGGAACGTGTACGTTGACTGCGTCTATCACTCATAGAACCTGCTGTGGCTTTTGTTGGGATGAGTTATGAGTTAGTTTGTTTGTGGTCTCTCACAGAGTTCAAGAGGACCATCCGATAATGTCCTTCACCGTGTCAAAGAACGGGAGATTAGCTCTGTTGAATGTGGCAACTCAGGTGAGTATGAAAACGACCGTTTCTTCACTTATGATTAAGATATGAACAGTCTGAGATAATGGTGTGATTCTAAAGTTCTATAAATAAAAGAGCGTTCAGGGAATCACTGTAATTAGAACTCATGGAATCTTAATTATTACTACTAAACTCTGAATTTATGGAATGCAGAAACACTCAAAACGTGTTTGTTTTTTTTGGTAATATTTCAGTTAGCTATTCTGACTGACCACACAATTATTAATGTTACAATAATCCACTAATATCTGCATACACTATCGTTTAGAGTAGTGAGCACAGTTCTATGAATAATGTCCTGCTAAATAAACTTAAAAATGTGTTCATTTGCATAATGACCATTTTTATTAATTACTCAAAACAAATGGATTCAGTTTGGCATCGTGCACTGTAATTTTGAATCTGATGATGTAAACAGCTCAGAATGTTCAGTTGTCGTCTGTTAATTACAGTAATTAAGAACAAAAACACAGAGAACGCTAGTGAGATGAAGAACAAGTATTTCATTGACCATATTATCTATCAATTGTCCTCATACAAATGTGTGTTTCTCCATTCAATTTCAGTATAATACATATATACCATTTAATTCAAAACTAAAGGTAGCTCTTTACAAGGTGTCATTTGTTAAAATTGGTAAATTGAATTAAAACTGAAAAACACTCCTTATGCATTTATTAACCCTTGTGCACCCGTATGGACATTTTTGTCCATTTTAGTTTTTTTATATAATTTTGCCCGTGTTAATGCTAACTGCATACATTTAGGCTCAGTTGTGTATTTTTATTGGAATTTTAATATTCCACCCTCATTTCCTTTAATAAATCTATTTTACACTAGGTACAACAAAGTGAAACAGCGCCTTTTGGACAAAAATGTCCCCATTGAAACCCATTAAAACCGCTATTTTTAATCGCAGTGCCGTTTAACTGTAAATTTATGCAATTTTTGTTAATAGGCTTTCATTCTGTTGGCAAGGCTTCAAAATTGATTTTTTTACCAGATGGTGCCATTTTTTCAGGTTTGGTCTATAAAGGGTCTATAAAGCAAATACTCGCTTTATTCCTGTTTTCTGTTTCTGCGTATTATAAGCCAATAGGACAATAATGCAGCTATAATTGTGTGGATGTGTTGGTACGGATGTCAGAGTGTGGTTTGTATGTGTGTCATAAAATAATTGTGTATGTGTGCGTTCTTGTAAAAACTGAGGGAGAGAAACTACTGTAAATCCCAAATCCAAGCACTGTATGCACAGCAGAGTGTTGCTGCATCTAATGGAGAACATGTGGTACTGCGCCCAAACAATATCTTACTGAAAGCTCATTTTCTGAGATATCAACATCAGATTTAGATTTATGGCTTTGATTTTCTAGCAGGTTTAGAGTTCAATATGTTTCATATATAAAATATTCATAATGTAAAATATTGTTCATAAATCATTTTCATAAACTTAAACCTTTGTAACTTTTTAGTTTCACTTTTAAAACTTTTTTACTTCAACAATAATTTAAAATGAGACCAAACTTAAGTCCTGTGCTCCCAAGCTTCCAATTTTATGACCGTTTATTGACATGGACATTTTTGTCCACTATGGACCCAAGTATAACTTTTTATTGATGCACAAGGGTTAATATTAGTTTGGTAATTTTAACTATTAGTAATACATTATTAAAATTAAAAGTTGTCTGTTAATAGTATTCAATATATGACCTAACATGAGCAAAGTTTAGAGTCCTTGTTACTTGTACTTAAAGTAGTAATACAACTAAACAATGCTTAATTTCATGCAACTTACACTAAACCAAACCGTAATCCTAGCCCTATAGTCAGTATATGGTGCTAATATTGCTCAATACTTAAATGCATAAATACACTGTAGCAAAGAACTGTGAAATAAAGTTTAATTGAACTAACAATGACCTGTTGTTTTATTATTAACTAACATTAAGAAAGATTAATAAATAGATGTAAAGACCCGAGAATGATCATGTTTTTAATCTATATCTTTTGTTATAGTTCTGGTCCTTTGTGGAGCAGGTCTTAACACATTTCTGATTGTTAATGCTTTAACTGAGGTTAAGTAAAAGGAGCTGTAATACTACATAAGGGTTTGGTGATACCGCTCATCCCTAGCAGGAATGTCTGAGCGTGTCGTTACTCTTCATGCTGTGTGTCGTGTCTGCAGGGGGTTCATCTGTGGGACCTGCAGGACCGGCTATTAGTCAGGAAGTACCAGGGTGTGACTCAGGGCTTCTACACCATCCACTCCTGTTTTGGCGGCTACAACGAAGACTTTATCGCCAGTGGCAGTGAAGGTAAGCTCGTCTGCGTCTCAGTATAACGGACTGAGGGCATCCAGCAGAGAGCTGATGGGGTTTGTGTTCTCTCTAGACCACAAGGTTTACATCTGGCACAAGCGCAGCGAGCTGCCCATAGCCGAGCTGACGGGTCACACGCGCACGGTTAACTGCGTGAGCTGGAACCCCGTGCTGCCGGGCCTGATGGCCAGCGCCTCGGATGACGGCACCCTGAGGGTCTGGGGTCCCGCACCCTTTCTGGACTCCCAGGAGACCGAGGGGCTGACCGGTATGAGTCAACTCCATCTGAGAAACATTCAGCTGATCAACTATAAAACAAGTTTAAACCGCATTTTGTTTTCTAATTATTATGCATGCAGATTTTATGAGCTCATAAGAGTAAGAGATTTATGTGAACTACTTTTAAAAGTCATCACTGACATTTAAAATTAACTAGCAAAGGCAACAAAAATAGTAGTTAGTAATTAATGATTGAAACTTAACTATGCACTTTCCCTTACACATTAAAATAGCAAACCTAAAATCTTACAAAATAAATCAATAAATGGACAAGCAACAGTTTAACTAAAACTATAACCATAACAATAAATAAATAAGTTGTTACTTGAAATAAAATCAGACTTAATAAAAAGTGAACGTATTTAAAATCTGCTAGTTGTCTAGTCAGCAACATCGTTTGCTTCCCTCGTTTGTGTTTAGTGTAACTGAAATAAAAATAACAAAAACTCAATAAATTAAAGTTTAAACTGTATAGACATTTCTTAAAAACTCAAAAATATTCGTTATAAGTAAGAATGTGTCTGGTGTTAAATATTAAATATGATTGTCATGACTGTAATTTTAGGAGTTTACACCAGTACCAGTGAAAATATAAAGTTAAATACATTTTAATATTTACCTGGCTGTTTTAAATTATTTTTTGCAACTGAAATGCAATGAAATTAAAATTAGCTTCGAGGCAAACATCTATACGCTAGTGTACTCATAACTCAACTTTATCAGATATCTACAGTGTGAATTTACAGTTCTGATCTTCGGCTAAAAAAAACAATTTTCCGCTGATTATTAATAAAAAAATGTAATCAAGAAAGACCGACCAACTGAGCTACCAAGTTGTTAGTTGATGCATAATATGCTTTTTTATGCTTATTGAAGAAATTTGTTTGCATTTTCATAATAACTGATTTCAAACGCATTCATGCTCAACAGCACAATACAATAAAATAACATTACCCATGATTCTGCCAATAAATCCTCTCTAATCTGAGAATTACGACAAGAAGTTCACATTAAAAAGACTAAGAGCACTGCGATCTCTGCATTAACCACGTAATATCTAGAACATATGCATATTTTGAATGGGAGTAAGTAGCAAATTATTGTTTTGTTGGGATAACTAAAAGACTTTGACATATACACCTGCTTAAACTTCCTGTTTCAGTAGAAAATGATACAGGAACCAAACGTTTGTCAACACATGTCTTGTAGACTTCCTTTGAGAAATGTTCTACATAAAACCAATATGGAATATCAATAAGGAATAATACAAATATTTTTTGGTGTGTGTTTTAACCCTTTGAACTAAAGCAGCTAGCTAATTTGCCAAAAAAACACTGTCTTGACACAAAATAGTGTAAAATCTGGACTTTATGATTCATATACACAGTCTTAACAACTCTTAACTATAGCTTTTAAACATGCTTCTGGAATTCAAATGGATTTCATTCAGATTCAGGAATGAAACTGAGCTTCATGTCATTTTTAAACCGCTTTTGTTGGTAATGTTGCTGTGGTTTTGCTTCTGTTCTCCTGTAGAGTGCTATAGCATGGACAGTTGATGTTGACTCCGGAGCAGATGTCCACTTTGGAAAATACACAGTGAGACACACTATAGACTTTGTGAATGAAGTAAATCTAACGGCAGACGGATGTTTTTTCCTGGCGGTTTCACATCCCCACCCGCAGCGCAGCGGACACATGAAGCCGGCGGCTGCCCTTCACCATCTGACTTCACATCCGTGTGGCGGCACCAAACGCGCACGCCTCGCCGAGGACACGCCCCCTCCTCGAATCAAGCCCCTCCCCCTCTTCCCTACTCTGCATCCTGAGTGGACGACTGCCTCCTGAAGCCACACCCACACTGACACGGACAAACATCGCTCAGATCGTTATTTATTACGGCTGTAATTTATTATTGTGAATGAATCAAGGCCGCAGGCTTGCTTTGTGTTCTGTACAATAATCACTCAGCGAGGGGACAAAAAAACTTGTGTAACTCTCGCACGTGTCGGAGAAAGAACAAATCATATCTTTATTTTTCAGCATGAACTTCTGTTAGCCACCTCGTATGCTTGAAAATAAGTGTCTTCACCAGCAGATATAAGATATTGTTTTCGTTTCCCTCACGACAATTTTAAATGACTGAATTTACAGGCATTTTTTTAACTGATTGATATTCGTTTCGATTCCTAAAGTCCAATCATGACCCACTATTTTCATTGCTTATGGTTCTTTATTCTGAGAGCGGGAAGTGATGGATTGTTATTCTTTAGTCTTGAGATGAAAGATGCATAACAGAGCAGGACAAAACAGGTTGTTTTTTGGTAACGCGGTTGAAGACAAACTAAGACTCACAGCATGCTAATGAGCCGACACATGTAAATACGGGCCTCCAGCGTGCGTACTTGGCCTTCGTTAGGTGTTCGTGACGTGCTTGAGGTCATTTTTGCAGTGAATGTTCAGGCTCTCGGTGTGAGACGAGTGATTTTGTTAAGGTAAGTACGTCAGAACGGACTCCCAAATGTTCAGTCTCCATGATATTCGTCGTTTTTTTCCTTCTCTTTGTCTCGTTTTCTCTCATATTATCACATCTTGAGTTTTATTTTTATGCTTTTCGGACATGCATATGATTACTCATCAGCTTTTATTAGTTTTATCGGCTTTTATTTGGGGTTGATTTATTTTGTGCGTTTTCCCTTGTATTATCGTATAACAGATGTCTTGGCAAGTGGCCTCTTAAATGCTTTTTTCTATTGGTCAATTTCTTATACTTTCGTACCATATGACGCATTAGTACACGCAGGTGTACCCATAATGATTTAGGTATTCAGAGTGTCATCACTCGCCTACTATGATTTATTCTGTAATTATGTGCTCTTCATATACATATATATGAAGAATCTATAGATATATAAATATATATATATAAATATGTGTGTATTTCTTGCCATGTATCCTCCCTTGCAAATGTTAACCGTTTCTCACCTGCATCAGGTAAACTCCTTGTACAGGTTATTTGCTCCCAGACCAGCCGAACCTGTTCCGTTAGCGAGGAGTGACGCGCACAAACGAAAAGACAAAACAGGTGCATGCAGAAACACCCTCACACATATGCGAGATCTCACCGAATCGTGGTGTTGTACGTTCTGGTTTATGCAACTGAACTTTCCTTTCCTTCTGAATATTTGTGTTTCATTTCAGTCTTAGTTTGACTCTCTTGTGCTCTGAGGCGGGGTAACGGTAGCGCCCTGGTGGAGTTCTGGGCTACGACTAAGTTTATTGCAGTCAGGTTCTGAGGATCTGTTTTGCATCTCAGTGTGTTATTATTCTAAGTGATTGTACTATTATGTCATGTTCTGTAGGAGAGGTGTTATGTATACATACTTTAAATAAAGCATTCAGGGTTTTAAACTATCCAGCGTAAGCCGTCACTTTTGTTAGACGAATGTTTCTGTCATAATTTGGAATCAATCCTGAAGAAATAAGAAACTGGGATGTTTATGACTTTTAAAGATTTTGATTTTGATATTTTCTTAATAACACACCTGGAAAAATCTTACTTTTTAATTAAAACCATTAAAAAATGGTCTCGATTGCTAACCTCAATTCCCTGAGATAACAGGAACGAGCATTGTGTCAGTTTAGCTGACACTTTGGGAAAACTCAAGTTCTTTGTAATACTGAAGCCTGATTGAATCACGTTTGTGCAGCTGCATGAACGAATGGCATTTCAGCACGCCAAAACAGGTGGAGCCAACTGCCTATTAAAAGTTGGCACTGAATGCATTTCATCAGAATCGTTCTCCAGTGCTTGGTTCAGTCTGCTCAGCACATGTACTTTCTTCAGTGAATGAAAGTTGTGTTGTGCACAGGCCTTCACCAGAGGCTGTGACCCCTTGGTGGTTTACGTAGGCTACCACTCATCGTGTTGTCCGAACAGAGCAAGACATGGTACCCCTTCAGGTCTGGCGGGAAGGCCCTGAGTGCCAGAAGAACTGCCATCATTTCCAGGCAATTGATACGCCAGTGCTGCTCCAGGATTGACCAGGAGCCGATCGCTGGTCTGCCCATGCACAGAGCTCCCTAACCTGTGTTTGGAGGTGTCTGCCGTGACTACCCTCCTCCTGGAGACCAGCCTCAAATCTATTCCTCTCCGGTACAGATGAGAGGCTTTCCAAGGGCCAGGGCCTTGACATAGCCGTGGGTTCTTGAGGCGTCCCAAGTGTGGGACAGGACCTGGGATTTCAGCAGGTGAAGCAGGCACACTCCCTTCTGTCTCGGGGGGAAGAGGGCCACATCGACTTCGTAAAGGTGTGTGTACCTGAAACTGAATCAGGATACTGGCAAGCCACCAATTTCAAACGCAAATAACAAAAATGATCTGCGATGAGGGGCTATCATGATATGAAAGTATGCATCTGTCAGATCCACCATCAAAAAACTATTTCCTGTGAACATTTGTGAGAGGATTGTTTTAAGGTTAACATCCTTGAACTGCTGCTTTATCCTTGCTTAGAGCAAGGATGGGCCTGAGGCCACCACTCTTTGAACTAGGAAGTAGTATCTGTAAAACCCTGACTCGCTGTGAGCTGCCAGAACCATGTCCATGCCACTCTTTGCCAGCAGACTCTCTACTTTGAATTGGCGAATGCAAGCTCCGCTGCCCCAGACCGAAGTTTGAACCACACTCCTGAAGGTCTGCGAGTGAATTGAGTGAGTGGCCTCGCTTGATTGTTTCCAAGACCCACTTTGACACACCTGGAATGGCTTCCCAAGCCTGGCTTTGGGTGGTGAGGAGTCGGGCTGACACTTAAGTCACTTACACTGTTGCGAAGAGGAGAATTTGTTGATGCGCTCTGTGATGTTCCCCAGCACAGCCAATAGAAACAGGGCATCCAAACAAGCGCCGAAATCAGAATGGACGAACAGCTGATTCTCTGTGTGTCTGAATTTCCAGAGCAATACGATACAAGTTTGTAAATATGGCCCCTTTAAGACCAATACCCTCTAATATACAAGTTAATTCACACTTCCATTCATAAAATGTTTTATTGCTAACATGGAAGAAACTATTTGGTTTACAGAGACATAAATAAAGACCACTATTAACTAGGGCAGGATAATTTAATGGGTTATTATCGCGTTAACCCATGCTGACAATTATTTTATCACGCATTAACACAGTTTTTTATTATTATGAAAGTCCGTTGCTCACTGGCTCTGAATACACATACAGACAAACCATGGGTCACAGGAGGGGTGGGATATTGATCAGTACTGGCTTGGGATGGGTGTCATCATGCGTCTCAACCAATGAGAGCATTTGGGGTGGGCTTAAGACTGCAGCAGCACTCCCAATAAAATTATTTAAGCTAAGCATCAACATTCACAAACCACCGTTCACTGTGTTGCCAACTTAGCAATTTTGTTGCTAAATTTAGCAACTTATCAGACTACCCTAGCCACTTTTTCTTCCAAAAGCATCTAGCAACAAGTTTAGCAATTTTTTATAGTTATTTGGCAACTTTTTGCAACTTTTGATAAGTGGCTCAAACAATAAAAAGGCATGCATTTTCCATCTAAATTACACAAAAAGAGGCAATTAAAGTAGTGGTAATGCTATTTTCAATTGTTAAATTTAAATGTAATGTTCCTGCGATTGTTGATCAGTTAGTACACTGTAAGAAAAATATCTAGAAAAATGGAAAAGGTATTATATAGTAATTTTCCAGGATATTATCCATTATCCGTTGTAACCCTGTAACCCAAAACACAAAATGCAATGCGTAATTTAAAATGCAGATACAAAATCGGTGAAAAATCAATAAGGAAAATACCTTCATAATAACATTGCCTATTTTTTAGGGGTGCTCCGATTAATCGGGTACCGATTATTATCGGCCGATAATCGCGTTGGGATGTTTGATCTGTGGTCTCTAAAAAGGCAGATAAAAAAAAACGACCTCAAGCTGATGATGCGCGTGCTGTGAGAGTTTTGTCATGACATGCAGCGACACCGACTCAGTCTGTCTGGCACGGGTGAAATATTTATAATGTTGAAGGTGAAGTACAATTCATATTTATTCATTAAACATATAAAGTCATTTGAAACTTTCTGTGAGACATTTCATAAACAGCCTGTGTGAATCACCGTGCGCGCTTTCCCTCTCAAAATGCGCAAATGGCTTCAAATCCCATCGCGTCTGCATTATAAGGGAGCTGCACGCTGCATAGTTGACACAGAAATTGTCACTTGCACGATAGAGTCAGCGTCGCATTGTTACTAAAGTTTATATATTGCTTTTCTTGTTAATTCTTGCCAGTGCTTAACCATTCAGCGCTTGCGTGCTCTTCTGGAGACCGTGCGCTTGTGCACACTCGCAACGCACACACATAATGCCAGGTTCACATTACTCCGTTTGCAGTGCGTATGTATGGTGCGTATTTTTCTGCGCTCATGTTAACGGATCAGAGCGTTCACACTGCATGCGGTTGTGGTCCGGTAGTGCGCTCCAGGGTGCGTCTGCAGTGCAGAGTCTATCTTTGCTGTACTGCACACACTGAATTAAAGTGACAGCGCTTTGTTTGCGGTAAATATAAACATGGATTGACATGAAAATGTAGTAATTACACTATAAATGCATATAATTAAAGTCTACTGTGTTTCAGAGTCATCATATGTGGCTTTTAGGCTAGCTTTAAAGGAAAATATCAATTTTAGTTAAACAAGGCAATAATAGATGGCACTAATGGAGGTATGGAAAGCAACGTTCTTTATAAACAGCAGGATTGCTTGTAATAAAGATTTAAATGCAAAAGAAAATTCAGTAGAGCTGACTGTTTCTGCCAGTCATACATTCATTTAGAATATTTTTGTGATAACATAAGTAGTTTAAATGTTTTTCCACTTGCTTGAGCAACTTAATATATAAATGCAGTCGGGAGAAAAGCTGTCTCGGAGACACTTCTCCTTTCAAGTTGGCATGTCAGGTGTGTTTAAAGTCAGGTAGCTTAGGCAGTATGCATCAGTTTGTTACGTGAAATAGACACGGGCAGCAGCAGCATCGTGTTAAAGGCCGTTCCTCCTCTAGTATCCTCCATTACTTAGTTGAAATAATGCGGTATTATAAATAAACTACACCCACATCCTCTGATTCCTTACTGCTCTCTTTCGTCTTATTACTAGCAGGCCAGTATAGCGCAAATCGCCTTGTATCTGAAGGGCTGCGCTGAACCAAGCAGCCGGAGTAGCGCATGCCTCGTCCTGTGTGAAAGGGCCTTTAGAGGCACGCAGCTTCTCATACCTCTTATCCTCAGCACCACCGACGGAGGTGAGGGTAGCTGATGCTGAAGAATTGATGCAGGCCGAGTAGGGGACACGGGACAACCTAGTACATTCATTTTGAACTTCAGGAAAGAACGGGGCAGGTTTCTTCCAACTTGCATCAAGTAGGCTGCAGGCAGGCTCATCCAGAGACGACCTCTCCAAGCCGAGCTCCTCAATGGCCTTGATGAGGATGCGTATGAGACCGGGTCTGGCATCACCTGGCTTACTCTGCGGCAGGGAGCAGAATCCTCTGTGGAGTTCGTCCAATCCTCCACATGAAGAGCTGCCACAGTGTCCTCCTTGGAACCCCTAAAGGGATCAAATCGCTCAGTAGGGGTGCTGGGCAATCCTCTCGCTGTGGGGAGATTAAGACTTATGGGATCTGAGTTGACATGAGGTCACTTAGACCCATCTGTTTTTTCCTCCAAGACTCCTGAGAGGAAGAAAAGGGGGAGCACATGGGAAGGGGTCGCTGTCTTTACAGAGAGTGATCCGTGAGACTCATGCTCTTGCAATGACAGCAGCTCGTCTCAGTGAGTGTAGCTTCGGCGTGGGCTTTGCACGAACAGGTAACACACATCTGAGGAGTGCTCTGCATGTGCCACATACGTGGTGTGGCATTTTGTAACAAACGGCACAAGAAATATGTGACCCTGGACCACAAAACCAGTCTTAAGGAGCACGGTTATATTTGTAGCAATAGCCAAATATACATAAATTTTTTACACAATACATTTTTATTTTATGCCTAAAATCATTAGGATATTAAGTAAAGATCATGTTCCATGAAGATATTTTGTAAATGCCCTACTTTAAATATATCAAAACTTCATTTTTGATTAGTAATATGCTTTGCTAAGAACTTCATTTGAACAACTTTAAAGATGATTTTCTCAATATTTAGATTTTTTTGCACCCTCAGATTCCAGATTTTCAAATAGTTATATCTCAGCCAAATATGTCCTATCATAACAAACCATACATCAATGGGAATATAATTTATTCAGCTTTCCGCTGGTGTATAAATCTCAAAATTGACAAAATGTACCCTTATGGACTGGTTTTGTGGTCCATGTGCTCTCTTAGGTGAAATCTGCTCTAATAGTTTTGCCGGATAGCTGGACTGGAGAAGCACCGTTCTCAGCATCATGCTCGCTGCTCGGGCTCTTCTACGGCGAGCAGGAGTCTTCTTCTTGAGTTACTGAGGAGATAATCTTCACGCTGAGCTGCTGACGGAGAAACGTTCTGATGAAATGGCATCTACGCCGACGCCTCCCCTCGTTTTGGGAGGCTGAAAGGTCATTTGTATCTGTATGAACGTGATTCAATCAGGCTTCAGTATTTCAATGAAACTGTATTTCTCCAAAGCATCAGCTAAACTGACACAATGCCAATGAACCGTACTGATAAGAGACATTACTAGGACTTTAAAAACAGAATATATTAAAATAAAAACTATATTTCAAACAAACCGGAATACAAATTAACTTATACATGAAACAATATATTAAAATGAGTCTCAATATTAAAGCTTGTAATTATAATAGTATCTCAATAATACTAAAATAACACTGATATCAGATGTATTAAACCAGCAAACATTGTAGACATTCTAGTTTTGAGAAAATATCCAATATCATTTAGCTTTTCCCATTTTCTGAAGAAATCAAAATGTTGTTTTGAGGTCAATTAAAGATTGCGAACCATAATGTGCACTGAGCCGAATATGAACGAATTGTACAAATGTGCTATTAATGATCATCTTTTTATTTAATAAACCCCACATACGTAAATATTCAAAAGCAACCCCTCTCAAACGATGAGACTCAAAGACCACGTGTCGCTGATTACCCAGCATTCATTAACCTCAACAACGTGATACACAACCAGACAGTGTTGAGTAAAGAAAAAACACCTGTTTTTAGGGACCACTTACATTTCTTGCACAGTATTTCCTTAACAACTAAGTTTTGATTGAGGCAGCGAAGCAAATACTGATGCATGAATACAAAACATGTTTTATGATATGAATCTTGACAACGGAATATGTATTACTGTAATTGAAAGCACCAGGAGTAAAGCATACAGATGCACTAATGACAATTCTGTAAGAAAAATGTGCTTAATTTGCATTAAAATATCGTAATGGTTCTAAACATTGCCTTCAGTTTCTTTAAATAAAATATCATGTATGTATTGTGATTTTGGGGTCCAGGTTTTGTGAGATTCATCAAATATCCGGTTGTCTGATCTGATGAAATTCAGACCGGTTCTTGAACATAAAAATCAATGATATCAGCTCCAAACAAGCCACTGAAGCGGCTCAGCTGTGATGAACACATTAGTGTTGTTCTGGTTATTCACATACACAGACCACGCTTACAATAACAGACCGTTTACAAACGCATGCAAGTGGAAAATCATAACTTATTAAGAACATGTCCAGTTCATCAAAACAAAAATGATGCATATATTTTAAGCCATTAAGACTTCTTGTCTTGAGATTTAGACGACAGTTAAGCACATTTGGATGATTCCAATTTGTTTCTCATTGCTGTAAAAAAGACCATATTTAAATCATAAAAGATAATTGTACCGATTTAACTTCTATTTTAAAACAAAACAAGCATGGAGTGTAATAAAAAAGACCTTACAGTAATGACACAGTGCAGGTTAAAATGTGCTTAATTGTCATAAAAATAATGCCATAAATGTATTGGTCCTAAAACAGGCTTCGTTATCTTTATGTAAATATTTTCTTTTGGTTTGGCGAGTGAATGTATGGAGGCGTGTTTCTGCCGCGGGAGGAAACAAAATGAGAACGGTAATTGCGACTTTATTTTCCTCAAGTTTTGAGTTTACACATCAGACTTTATATCCTGCAATTCTGAGGGGAACGGTCAGAATCGTGGGATTAAAAGACCTTATTGGATGTTTTCTCCAGTAGCTTGTGTGCGGCTGCTGGTCAAACAGACGTTGAGTGATTCAGTGCGATTGTCTTGAGAAGCCCAGGCGAGGTACAGACACGTGAAGGAGGAGAGCGCTTCATCAGGGGCTTCTGAGGGTCATTAGTGAGGATGTGTTGACGAGAGCCGGCCTGATCTTCTGGTTGGGATGCATGGAGTTTGTTCACACTATGGAAAGGCCAGTTCATGATTTGGCAGTTTGTGTTGCGGGTCAGTCGTTGATGAGAGCCAGGATCATGCTGTAAAACACAGCAGAGAAGATAAACCTCATTTACACACTCGACATCAACACTACAGCTACCGTTACCAGCGCTTGAACCTTTCATCTGAAACGTGTGTGGATTCAGGTCGAGACCGGATGTGATTTGATGAAGTATTTGTAAACATATGTTATAAGCAACACAAACTCGGGCTCCCGGAGCAGACGGTTCTTACCTGTACAGGTAGATGAAGAAGCAGAGCAGGTGGAAGCCCAGTTTGACCATGGCTTCCTTCATGTGGGACTTGAGCTGGCCTCTGTTGTGGATCTCTGTGGGATCGTACACTCCCATGTTCCCCACGGGAACCTTCACGTATCTGTTCACACACGTCAGGGACCGTTAGCTGGAGGTGTGTACCTGCAGTGTGTGAGGTGTGATTGGGCTGACGCACCTGTAAACGCTCCACGATGCCACGGGTAAGTTGAGCAGGAACACAAACCAGTGCATGGAGACCAGCATTAGGACCGTGGCCAGAGCCTGAGCGATCATCTCAGCAATGACCCACTGAACACAAACCACAGCATCACAGAGATGAGCCGCTCATTCACAACAGTGATAGAAACCAGGTTTATCTGATGTGCAAATGTTCAAATAACAGCAGATCATCAATTCATAATCACGTTCATTTCAATCACATTCCTGCTGCTTCCATGTAACGTATGAAAAATATCATTTTAATCGGAGATATGGATCTATTACCAAAATTATCTTATTACAGGAAAGGTTATACAGCTATTGTTTACAATTACTATTGTACATTAAATTCGAATTCAATACAAAGGATGTAATAAGCAACATGATTAGAAAAATTAATATTTCATAATTTACAGTCGCCCTTTTTCCTGTGGCTCAGCGGTAGAGCATTGTGTTAGCAGCGCAGAAGGTCATGGGTTCAATTCCCAGGGAACACACATACTCATAAAAATGTATAGTCTCAATGCACTGTAAGTCGCTTAAGATAAAAGCTTATGTTAAAAGCATAAATATAATCACACACACACATATTCAGTTACATGTTATTAAATAAATTAAACTGGTTTTGCATCTATAAAAACAGACTTTGAGACATATCACAATTTTGAAACCACTACTGAAATGTTCTGCATTATGCATTAATTTGTGCATGACACCTTGAGTAAATACACATAATGAATGTGATCATTTCTAGCTGCTCTGTGCTTTAATGACAAGCCTCGAGCTGATCAAATGTTCTTCAGCATGGCAGGAGAAACACTGTGTGATCAGTGAATCCTCATTTCATCTGCTCTGTGCTGAAGTAGAATAGATAACATCTCAGCTCTTCAAGCCCATTGCACATATCTGTTAATAGAGTAAATGACCTGTAAAGACAGACAGACATGTGCCACCAGACTTACTTTGTTTAGCTTGGAGCAGCAGGACCGAGCATTGATGTAGTCACATTCCAGATCAGACAGAGTAATAATCTGAGCACGGGGTTCAGGAAACACACAGAGCATTAATAACAGTCAGTTACACGTCAGCTGAAACACACATCAGAAAGATAAATCATGAATGACTAAAGCATCAGCATCTGTCCGCTGTCGCTGCCGGACTCCTGCGTTCAGCGCAAGAGTTTAAATCTGAAGGATACGAAATACA
>CM049803.1:3735014-3743289 GCA_027422405.1 Ptychobarbus kaznakovi | reverse complement strand
AATACATTAACTAACGTTAAGTAATGAGACCATACTGTAAAGTGTTGTGCTTTATTTTTTTGTGTGTGTTTTGTTGTGCTTTGCTTTATTTTGTCTTTGCTTTTAGTTTTTTAGTTTGTTTTTGTTGTTTTTTGCCTTGCTTTTGGTCTGCTTTTCTCTACTTTACTTTTCTCAGTTTTGTTCTAATCTGGTGTGTTGTGTTGTATTTTTGTTTCTTGTATTGCTTTGTTTTTAGTTTTGGTTTATATTTGGATTTACTTTTTATTTATTCCTGTGCTTTGTTTCTCTTTTTTGTTTTTTGTGGCTGTTTGTTTTGTTTTTTGTTTTGTCTTTGCTTTGTTTTTTTGTCTTGTCTTGTTTTGTTTTGTCTTTGCTTTGTTTTGTTTTGTCTTTGCGTTGTTTTTTTTGTTTTGTCTTGTTTTGTCTTTGCTTGTTTTGTTTTGTGTTGTTTTGTCTTTGTTTTGTCTTTGTCTTTGTCTTTGTCTTTGTCTTGTTTTGTTTTGTTTGTCTTTGCTTTGTTTTGTTTTGTTTTGTTTTGTCTTGTCTTGTCTTGTCTTGTCTTGTCTTGTCTTGTTTTGTCTTTGCTTTGTTTTGTTTGTTTTGTTTTGTTTTGTTTTGTCTTTGCTTTGTTTTGTTTTGTTTTGTTTGTCTTTGCTTTGGTTTTGTTTTGTTTTTGTTTTGTTTTTGTTTTGTCTTTGCTTTGTTTTGTTTTGTTTTGTTTTGTTTTGTCTTTGCTTTGTTTTGTTTTGGCTTTGTTTTTTTTTGTTTGTCTTGTCTTGTCTTGTTTTGTCTTTGCTGTGTTTTGTCTTGTTTTGTTTTGTCTTGTCTTGTCTTGTTTTGTCTTTGCTTTGTTTGTTTTGTCTTTGTTTTGTCTTTGCTTTGTTTTGTTTTGTTTTTGTTTTGTTTTGTTTTGTCTTTGTTTTGTCTTGTCTTGTCTTGTCTTGTCTTGTCTTGTTTGTCTTTGCTTTGTTTTGTTTTGTCTTTTGCTTTGTTTGTTTTGTTTTGTTTTGTTTTGTTTTGTTTTGTTTTGTCTTTGCTTTGTTTTTTGTTTTGTCTTGTCTTGTTTTGTTTTTTGTTTTATTGGTTTATCTTTTTGCCTTGCTTTTTTATTTTTGTTTTGAATAAGGAGAGTACACACACACAACACAGTGAATTTGAACCTGCATCCCTCATTTGAGCACCAAGGAGCTGTCTGGAGCATGTGCACTAACCACTAGGCCTTTTCTCAAAGGAAATTTCTTCTCCGATTAGAGGTCAGACAGTTTGGTTTCTTTGACGCAAGTCGGAGTAAAAATTGAACTCTGAGACAATCAAAAGTGTTTGATAAGAGTTTCATTTGGTGGCATTGTGATATAAGTGGAATCGTTTTCTTCCATTATCTGAGTCTTTGTACTCCCACTCTGTCATGTGAAATAATGGCAGACTCCACCAGAACTCATTGTCTGAGATCTCATCAAAACAGAGCCAAGTTCAGACCCAGCCAGACTAAAGTGGCTTGTTTCTGGGAGCTCTTGTCCCCTGGAGGCTACAGGGATCATTACCACTGAGTCATGGAGGTGGTGAAGATGTGCACACAGATAGCACCTCCTCACTGTGAAGGGTATTAATAGACCTTCTCTGACCATGAAGCGGACTAATGCTGGCTGAGCCGCTTAAAACTGATGACATTTTTACGAAAATCCTCTGTCGGATAGACACGTGAATGGAGAGACAAATGCGTATTAGCGGCCTGATTTCATGCATTTGTAAAATATCCACTCAGCATACACAGACACAGAAATGTGGATCAGTAGAGGTCGAACATTATGGGATTTTAGTGGCTGATGCCAGTATCTGTAAAGCAGGGTGGCAGATGGCTGATTTGAAGCCGATATTTATAATGACAATTCTAGAATGTTAAAAAGAGAAGCAACAAGAGGCCAAAATCTGCATCTGGGGACCAGATTTGAATTTAAGTGAATATAAGAGATAATTCTAATTGTTTCCTTTTTTAAGCAAGACAAGATGAACAATTTTGTTACAAAAATGTTTCATAGGCCCATATCCAAGTCTACAATTATCTAAAAGGTAAGTATTCATATGCACATTTAAAATATTCAGTTTCTCTCTTATGAGAATATAAACAGACCAACAATTATCTTACTATATTGGTTATCTACTGATATCAGCACATTTTGTATTTATTGTAATAGGCCATTATTGGATATTTATCTGGCGATTTTGGGTATTAATTAAATCATAATCTAGCACTAATTTCATGAAATAGTGATTAAGTCTAATATTTTACAACCTCTATCTCCTAAACCGCTCTTAAAACAACAGTGTTCGTGATGGGTGTGTTGCTGTGTACCAATATATTTTAGGGTGTTTTTCATTTAATTTAATTTGATTTCTTTATATATTTTTTTTTTTTCAAACAAAGTAGTATTGAAAAACAAAGCCTGTTATAGTAACTGCCATTTATTGGTTATCATCCATAACATGCAAATAATTATTGTCATATTGGTATCAATCACATTTTAATAGCAGTGCGTTCTTATTCACATTGCACTGGAAATATTCTGTCCAATCAGATGCTTTCTGAACAGGAATGCTCTCTCCCCATAAATGATTATTATCTACACATACAGTAAGTATGTCTTAAATTGAATATGCTTCCTGTTTTTTACTGTAGAAACTGGTTTTATGACATAAATGGTATTGTTTCATATTAAGTCCAATAAATATGTATTAGACTACATTTATTCAAATTTGTCTTTAATTTGTTAACTGTGGCTGTTGTTAAGAAGCTGTCAGTGTGGCTGAACCTAATGTTAACTAATTAAAAAACGAATGGCCGTACAAATGGTACAGAGAAACTATGAATACTGTGCAAAAAGATATGTTTATTACAGAGCAGAATCAAGACCTTTAAGTGTCTGAACCTTTATGAGTTCTGGATCAAGCTCTTGTATGTTTGTTCTGCTTTCTGGTCTTGGCTCTCTTCAGAAATGTGAAGAAGTGATTGAAATCATGTGTTAATGAGTCACAGGTCTGTTGAATTACTGCAGCAGCTGTAGAAATTAGGCCAGGTGCTTCGGTGTGTTGCATCTGAAGGATTGTAGATTTGGGCTTGAATCTGGATGCCCTTAATAAAGCTTTAGCGATTTTATTTTCTTTAGATTTAAAGAAGAGCATAGAAAAGTCATAGTTATTAGTTTGTTAATAGAGAGAAACTTCTACACACCAAAATTTTGCCAAAAAAGCCTTTTATTATTATTCCAGATCTTTTAAAACGCACTACGATCTCGTTCATGCGTGTAAAGTTCAAGTAAATCAGTGTAGAAACTCGTAATGACAGTATTTGATTCAGACGGTACTGTTTTCGTCTTTGCTCCGGATCATCTCTTATCCGTGAGACCTCGAGGAAAATCACCTGGGTTCTTTAATGATCGCCTACATTGAGTGAAGTGGCTGTGGAGAGAGAAAGACACGGAAAGCAGATAAAGAGAGAGATGGTGTTTTTCTGCCTCGTCCTTGAGTCATTTCCTGAGCTGTGATATTGTCTCGGGCTTCGCTGTTAGACGTTTAATTGAAATCTGAGGATAAAAACAGAATGATCTCACAGCCGGATTCTGGTGCTGATTATGTTTGAGTGTTTGTTGTGGGTCACTAACACATACATATAACTGCACAAAAAAACTCGCTTTCAACCCAGCCTCATTAGAAAAATGTGCCTGAGGTGACATTTCTGCAAAATGTTTCTTGGTTGTCTGTGGTCGTAAGATACAACTTAGCCTAGTTGTGACATAAAGTAAACTTAAACACTACTAAATATTTTTGCATTGCACCATTAAACTTAGTTACGTAACTCTAGATAGAAGCCTCTGACCAGGAGTAAGAGTTTGAACAAACCAGCAGATTGATTAGAATGCATTAATAAGCTCATGTTTTACCTGACAGACTTTAGACGTCAATGAGGATCTTGACATTTACATGTTAAGAGACAGAACACTATGTGAATAAATGCTGCTTCACTGCGTTCAGCTACTTTCACTTAAGAATTCGAAGGCTGCTATCGGTCATTGAAAGTAAATGTCATATTATACAATGACGAAGTACTTTACAGAGAGCTTCAGCTTACGAACAAAGGGTGCAAACAAATACAGAATTAGTTATACACTAGCTAGTAGTGGCAAAGCCTCTAGTATGCACTTTACATTATGATTTAAGTAAGAACTCATGAATGGCTAGTGCTACTCTATGTTGGTGTGTATTACACATAAAAGTGATTTGGGCAGTTCAAGGTCAAGGTAATTAGTTAAATTAGTGCTCCAGGAAGTCATGTTTTCAGGACTAAAATCCAGATTCACTCTATCCAGCAAAACACTGCAGAAATGGAAACCAGAAATAATAATAATAAAAAGAAAAACTGTCATTATTTACTTACTCTGGCTGACTTCATTTTGTAGAACGTGTATTTAGATTTTTTTTGGTGGAACCATGCATTTAACTCTTTCCCCGCCAAACACAGAATTGTCCAGCTATCCGTGTTTTCACTGTTATACACTCGGGGGTGCTATTACGCATCTCCTGAATGAGTCTAGAACGTGCCGATCAAAAACACAGACGAGGAAGACGAAGAAACAAGCGATCTCATATATACTGCCATCAACAATAAACAGCGTGTAAATGAAAACTGCCCAATGTTACCAAGTGAATGTCAATCCAGGAAGTGTTAAAGGACTGTGCAAGCTTTAGGGGTGATGATGGAAGCCATCTACTGCATCTTTGTTTTGATAATAGTGCTGAATATGATCCAGAAGTTGTATTTCTACTAGTAGTATACAGTAGATAAAAAGGAGATTTTCTCATTTTTTTGCTCAAAATGTTGCTTTTTCATCAAGTGCTGGTGAAAAGGGATGCTTGAAGCTAGAATAAAACAATTGTATTTATTTATTTATTTTTAAGTAGAGGTTCTGTTCTTTAATTTTATGTATTGCATGTTCAGATATACAACAAAATATTCTGGAGGCCATAACATTTGATTGAAAATGTAAAAAATGCAGGCGGTGGCTGGAAACTTTTTTCAGAAAGGCTGGCGGGGAAAGAGTTAAAGTCACAGTGAACAAGTAGTGACAGAGACAGATGTAGGGTGGGGACTTGGTTCTGTGTACTGGGTGTTGATTGGATGTTGAGATGTGGGCGTGGCTCGTAAAAGCAGAGGCAAATTAAAGGGGTGTGGTTTAAGCAGACTAAATGCAGATGATGTTCTGCATTCATCACTAGAGAGAAATCTGTAGTTTTTACTAGAAGATCCGGTTTTGATATTGTGATTAAAGATTACAAGGGAAAAAAAATTTAAGGATTACAATTAAAAAAAATGAAATGCATTTTTCATATCATGATCTATAATATGTCTTTAACATATACAGAAAATACATCTATAACATATACAAAATAGGTCACAAAAATTTCATGCCAACTTTATAGGAATAGTTTAGCCAAAAAAGAAAATGAGCTAAAACTGTACTTCACCCAAGATGTAGATGAGTTTGTTTCTTCATCAGGTTTGTGAAATGTGTCACTGCATCAGTGTCTCAGCAATAGATGCTCTGCAGTGAATGGGTGCCGTCAGAATGAGAGTCCAAGCAGCTGATAAACACATCACAATAATCCACACACCTCCAGTCCATCAGTTAATGTCTTGAGAAGGAAAATAGAAACAAATCCATCATTAAGGTGTTTTAACATTAAAACTTTGCTTTTTGCCAAATTATTAGTTATAATCCATAATATTGCTTCCTCCAGTGAAAAAGTCCATCTCCTGTTGCCTCTCACACGTTTTGAACTGATTTGGACTCTTTTCATTTGTAAATGGTTCTTGATCTGTGCAGATTTCTCTCCTGATTCAGACCAGATGATAGATTTTGCCCTGAAGCAGCGTGTTTGACATTAAAACACCTTCATTGATGTCTTAATGATGGATTTGTTTATTACAAATATGCAGATTTTGTCTTCTCAAGATATTAATTGATGGACTGGAGTGCTGTGGATTATTGTGATGTTTTTATCAGCTGCTTGGACTCTCATTCTGACGGCACCCATTCACTGCAGAGCATCCATCCATTGGTGAGCAAGTGATGCAATGCTACATTTCTCCAAATCAGATGAAGACACAAACTAACACTCATCTTGATGACCTGAGAGTAAACGTTCAGTAAATGTATAAAACTATACTGACTGAGCGCTGCTTCACTGTGGTTTCTGGACACCGCTGCCCTCACTCGTGTTCTCTTCAGCCGTCAGCGCTGAGCTGCTTTCTCTTGTCAGAGTGCATCTAATGGCTTCCTCTCATGGCATTCTGTGTTCAGTCTATTATCAGTGCAGCCACAAACACTTCCATTTCATCGATAATGAGTCAAAAAAGGCCAAATCAGTTTTTTCAAAAGCACAAATAATGCCCTAATTTCCCCGTGTAACTCTGCTATAAACACACTCTCTGAGCACCTCATTACGGCTCATATGTGGGATGCTCGTCTCTCACATGGCACCTGGCTTTCAAATAATTAACCTGCTACACCTTGGCCCTGTTGCTAGGCGACCGCCTGGCGCTTGGCTGCCGCTGCCGGCGGTGTAATAGGCTGGATTGTGTGATTATCAGAGACGGGCTGGAGTGGAGGGAGGGCCGTCCGGCCGCACACTTTGGGGATGACATTAGCAGGGATGGATTCCGTTCACGTTAATTAGTTTCTTTTGATGCGGATGATTAGCCGAATGAAGTCTCCAGAGACTCGTTAGAGTAAGTGTGACTCTATTGTAAACTGACAGATGGCCCAGAATGCAAAGCGCTGTTTGCTTTGGTTTGAGACTGGCACTCGGAGACAAATGCACGGGACCGTGTTCAGGATCTCACTGGTGCCAGCTGAGAAAACACACAGCTGGGTTATTACTGTGAAACATTTGTGTATCAATTTTCAATATGAGATTTTGGTAGCTCTAATTGTTAATAAAAAGTCTTTAGAAATAGACTAGTTTTAGTTTTCATCTTTTATTGTGTCAGAGACACTGATTCTTGTCTCGTGTGTGTATATATATATTAACGTAGCAGTATTTATTATCATCAGCTCATCTGAGAGTAAGCCGAAAGTGCTGCAGTATTTCAACTCTTTCATAGCGGGTTTCTATATTATATACAATACCATTCAAACGTAGTCGGTAAGATTATTCAGTGTTTTAAAAGAGTCTCTTCTGCTCACCAAGACTGCATTTATTTGATCAAAAGTACAGTAAAAACAATACAAATATTAAATATTATTACAATTTAAAATAGCAGTTTTCTAAGTGAATACATGTTAAAACAATGATGATAAGAAAACACTAAAAACTACAAAAACAACAAAATTCTTAACTTTAACTAAAAAAAATTAAAAATAGAAAGTGATTCAAAATAATAATACAAGTTACAATAGTATCTAAATGATAAAATAACTCAGTGGTTATAATAAAGAGATCATAATTTGAATGATTGGTAGTATCACTCGATCTGCATTGTTATAAATCACGTTTCATTAAACATTTGTATATTAGTGCAAGCATCTATTTGAAGCATGTGCTCAAAAAGGCTTGGATGATGTCACTCCCTTAAATATGATGTCAAAAAGTGCGGCGTCTCGTGCGTGCCATAAAGGTCTAAAAATGTGTTGCACAAAATTAAAAGTTAATTCCACTGCCCTGCGTTTTTAAATGCACAGACATGTTCTGTGTGAATGTCTCCTAATGGGGTTCAAAAAAGACTGAACCACTTGTTTTACTTTGCATTTTAAGTTGGAAAAAATAGTATGACCAAGTTCAGTGCTCTGGTAATTCTGGTTCATGTTCTTGAAACGAAGCATGTCTAGTAGCCCAGCACTCACACTCTTCCTCCTGTTGATGTCAGGTGTAAAGGGCCGGCGGAGAGAGAAACAGACACCATGGACACCTTTGTGGATTCCTCCTGGTACTATTTCAGATACACTGACCCTCAGAACCCGCTGAGGTAAGGAAAAGCAGCTCTGTCTGTCTCTCCAGGTGTTTGTGGAGATGCTGAGAGAGAGGAGAGAGACCATCTGTGTGTGAGTTTCTGATGAACAACACTGATTTCCCTTTGTCCCTGTAATGCATCGCACACATCTTCATAAACACAATAAAATAGCACAAGCATATCTACACTGTTCCAGAAACTTCACAGGCAGAATTAATGCATCGACTGAAAGCTAAATTAAATCTATAATCAATTAGCTAAATTAAATTATAA
>CM049803.1:3725014-3730014 GCA_027422405.1 Ptychobarbus kaznakovi | reverse complement strand
TCATACACTTTATGACCAGTGAATTTGTACATGATTTTTTTAACTGTTCATCATTACAGGATAAGGTTTTTTATTTGTTTATTCATTCATTTATTTATTTATTATTTGACCTGATAAATACTGTATTTTAGAGCTTGACATCACTACAAAAATGTAAAGCCTACTCAATGTAGTCATTTTTTTATTTCCATGATTTTTCAATTCTATAAAAAACACACTTTTAAAGTTCCCGTATAGGTTTTCCAAGATTGTGGGAACCCTTGTTCTGGAAAAAAAAAGAAAAGTCAGTTTACATCTTGATTTGTTAGCTGTTTATGCTTGTTTTATCATATTTTAAATCATTTTAGTATGTCTAATTAGCATTTTCAAATGGTGAAAAATCTAAAAGAAATTTCACGTATATGTTCATAATTTTTTTTACCTACAATCCAGATCTTGATTTAAATGTGCATCGCATTCTTCAACTAAACATTAGCATCAGTGTATGCACCTGCTGTGCTCTGCCTAGCTGTTTTTAGCACGACAGCACGTCCTGTGTGAACGTCCTGATCTCTAACCCATCCGTCCAGTACAGAGACACCCCGTGATAGTTTAACGTGATGCTGTGTGTGTGTAGCGGATGCCATCCCAGGTGTGTTACGATGGCAGGCCCGTCTGTGGGGTTTGGTCACCAAACTGAGAGCCGCACGCGAGGGTCCAGAGACGCCCAGCCCGTCCGTCCTCAACAAGAGAGAGCGATCAGAGGCCAGGAAGATCTGGGAGAACAAGAACTACGCCATCACTCAGGTAAAGCCAGAGGTCACCGTGATCCTTATGTGCCTATATGTTTGAGAAGTGCATTTCTCATCGTTTTTTCTGGGGCTGTTGTGCTCATAATGCACATTTTACATGGTTGTAGCATAAATGAGCACTAAGGTACTTACTAAACATTTGAGTGCTATTAAATATACAAGTGTTGTACCAATAAATGTAGTTGGTGGTTAAAAGAATGAGACATAAAAGGAGATTGGTTTAAATATGGTAGGTGTATTTACCACATAAAAGACTAAAACAACACGATTAATTGAGTATTATCTAAAGCCTCCAAGCATGACTAATGTTTGACTATTGGTAATATAATACAACTATAATATAAGTCCTGAAACATTATAGTGTATGTTACTTGCAGAAAACTTTAATCAGGACATACAGGTACTTCTGAATGGCCCTCGTGCAGTGCAGAAAAGCATTCGCTGCTGAAGGTGTAGATCTTAGCATCTAGCAGCAGAGGCATCCCGCCAAACCCTGACCCCTGGATACGACCCCTTTAATAGTGTTCAGGACACAGTGATGACCAGTGGGGGTCACTGCATCACACATCCGTATTCATTCTTGTAGAGCTCCTTTGTTTTTTTATGTTTCGTTTGAAATTCATTTTAAAAGCACCAATGTTTTATCTGTGAATGATATTTTCTCAATTAATATGAAATCATAAAATTCACCACATGACACTTTAACAGGAATACTGTTAAATGCTCTCTGTGTTACATGATATCAGGAGCCGGGTTTGTGCGGTCATAAAATAACACCTCTTTTCAATCAAAGCAGAATGTCCTGTATGTTCGGGAACATCTTAACACATTTCCATTTACTTCAAATTAAACATTATTAAAGGGATGGGATGAAAAGCCTGTCATCATTTACTCACCCTCGGGTTATTCCAAACCTTTTTTCTGTTGAACACAAGAGAAGATATTTGGGAGAATATGGGTAGCCAAACAGTGGTCCCCATTGACTTCCATAGTATGGAGGAAGAAACTACCGTGGAAGTCACTGGGGACCAGCAACTTTTTTTATCTTTTCCAAAATATCTTATTTTGTGTTCAGCAGAAGAAACAGACTTCTAGAGGGTTGAAACAACTCGAAGGTGAGTAAATTATGACATCATTTCCATTTTTGGGTGAACTATCTCTTTAAGTATCAAATTGGCTGTACAAGTCATTTCAACTCATATTTTTAAAATCTTGTCTAGCTGAATCTCGTAGAACGTCCAAAAGTTGAAATTGGTTAAATTATATTTCATTTTTGTAAAGAATATTTTTTTAATTTAGAAGATGTTTTTATCAAAAGCAACTTACAATAGAGGAGCAAAGCAATTAGTCACAGAGACATCAATATACATTGCATGCAGAGACGCATTAAAATGACCAAAAGTGAGAGTAAAAGCATTAATAATGATACAAAAGTTTTTACTTTATTTTTACTAAAGAATCCTGAAAAAAGTGTCATGTTTCATCAAAAATATTGGGCAGCTCATCTGTTTTCAGCATTGATAATAATCAGAAAATGTTATAGAGCAGTAAATCAGCATATTAAAATGATTTCTGAAGAGCATGTGACATTGAAGACTGGAGTAATGATGCTGAAAATACAGATTTGATCATAGAAATAAATTACATTTTAAAATATATTCACATAGAAAAGTAATTTTCAGTTGTAATATTTTCTCACAATAACACTGTATTTTTAGATCAGAAATGCAGCCGTGGTGAGCAGAAGAGTCTTCTCTTACAGTATAATGCGTATCGTGTGAGTGAACTATTTCTTGAACAAAAGGCTGTGTACAGTGGGAAAGTGATCTTAGGCGTGGATTGTGTCTAAACAGGCTCTCTAGGGCCGGGGTTGATTTTGCGCTGGTTTAAAAGGGCCTGGACTCTACTTGATCCGATCCAGAGCCGCTGAGCCTCACAGTCTTTGTCATCAGCTGTGTCCTTTCCTTCGGGCCGGGTCTCTGGAGGATAGCTGCTGTTCTTTCCGTTCTGATGAAGTCTCAAACCACGCTTCCAGCAGCAGAGATCATCACACTATCAGTGAATAAACCTTCCTCATCCGTTCACTGACGTCAGGGAGTAATGAGGTGACACTCAAGCTCTGAAACCGTGTGAGCTGGCCGGCTGTATGCTAACTGTCTTCTGAAACATCTGAAGGGACTGAACTGAAACGCTCTACATAGACAGCAACACATGCCACAACACGATGCACTCCGGAGGCTTGACTCATTACTGATACTCAGAATGTGGTTTGGGGTGCTTACATGCTTGCAAAGCACGACAACAGCACATAAAACATTAGATCAAGTACTGGTTTTAAAGAAACTACTTTTTTTATAATGTTTTTGAAAAAAGTCTCTTAAGCTCATCAAGTCTGCATTTATTTGATAAAAAAAATTAATTATTAAAATGTAAGTGTTTCTTATTTTAATATACAGTAAAATGTAATTTATTTATGTGATGCGCAGCTGTATTTTCAGCATCATTACTCCAGTCTTCAGTGTCACATAATCTTCAGAAATCATAATAATATGCTGCTCAAGAAACATTTCTGATTATTATCAATGTTGAAAACAGTTCCAATATTTCTGTGGAAACTGTGATGATACATTTATTTTTTAGACTTCATTGACAAATACAGTATAATGTTCAAAAGAGCAGCATTCATTTGAGATTTTGTAACATTAGAATTGTCTTTACTGTCACGTTTAGTCAAATGCATCCTTGCTGTATACAATTTGTGATTTTTGATGCTTCATAGTTTTGTTCAAATCCATGAAACATTTTTTTCAGGATACTTTGATGAATAGAAAGTTCAAAATAACAGCATTTATTTGAAATATAAATCTTTTGTAACAATATAAATGTCTTTATTGTCAAGTGAATGCATGCTTGATGAATTAAAGTGTTCATTTCTTTTCACTTTTGAACGTTAGCATATATTTGAAGGAAACTGATCTTGTGCTGAATGAAGTTAAGCCATGTTATTCTGTTCACAGGTCACAGGTCACTTCACAGAGGACTTCCTCTTTAATGCGGCCATCTCTCGGCTCATGGGCCTGACCAACACAATCTCAGTAAGTCATGGACAATCATCCAGAATAAGCTTTCTGAGCGTTTTCTGATGTTTTCTGCTCTCGTGCCGTAGCAAGCCTCGTCTCGGGTGGTTCTGCACAGCGTGGAGTTTGAGGAGGCGTTAGCATCGCTCTGTGTGATGGCGGCACCCATGTGTCCACACTTAGCTTCTGAACTCTGGGCAGGTATGACACACGCACGTCCACCTCATTGTGTCAAAATATGAAAATACTGTCATCATGTACTATATCCTCATGTCCCCAACGCTGTTATTACTGTCAAGCTCGATAAAGGAGAGTGTCATGAAAGTAATCCAAAAGACTTGCATGCTAAAACTTCTGTATTTATTCAGCAGCTGAAATTGAAGTTATTCACTGAAAAGCTTCCTCTCATATTCTCGTTTGCATTTATTTAAATATGCTACCATTTCTGCCAGGTTTGCATTAAACTGATAGGATGCATATATAGTTAATAAGGACTTTATTGGACCAGTTTCATGGTATTTTTGTAACACTAAATGAAGCAGGGTAGATGGGTGGATGCTAAACTTCAGGGAAACATGTCCATTTAGCAGCTTATCTAATCCTGAAAGAGTCTGTTACACCCTAATGTATGCAAGCATGAAGCATTGCACGTATCACACATACACAACCCCCCCTCACCGTTCCCTGTACTGTCATTGACTCCACACCGCAGCTATTGTTCATGTTCCTGGTGAATATCTGCGCTGTGAATTGATAAGAATAAGTTTATTTGTACTTGACCCTTACAAAGAAACTGTGAGGGTCCATGATCAGTGTTGGGGGTAAATCATTACAAGTAACGCAATTAATCAATTACGTTTTCCAAGTACATAGTAATGCAATACTTGTGACAGAATATCTGAGATACTTTCTTAATGAAGTAATGCAGGTTACTTTGACATCTCTTCTGTAATGTGTTGAGAGAGAAACGTCCTTCAGCCCGAGGCTTGTTCATTTCACTTTTGGTGTGAAAGAAGCTGTTCAGCTGCCAAAAATATAACTTTTACTTTTTTTTGTTGTTTGTTATTAAAAACAAATAAGCAAGACCAGCCCAGGTGATGTAAAATTGTATGCATTGAATTGCTATTCAATG
>CM049803.1:3645014-3720014 GCA_027422405.1 Ptychobarbus kaznakovi | reverse complement strand
TTTCTCCCATGATGCAGTCCAGCTGTCTGGGTGCGTTTCGTTTCACCACAGACACACTGAGGAGCAGATGCATCAGAAGACCAGCTTTAGTTTCACACAAAGCTAACAGCAGATGCAGAAGCAAGGTTTCCACCCTTAATGCTTTTGTTTAGTCATCCCAGGATATGGCATAAGCACTTTAACACACAGCATGTCAGCTTTAAAAACTAAAACTACTGCTGATCAAGAGCAAAACCATTTTACCCCTGGTTTGTCCTCCAGCATAAAGTATTAAATTATATGTGTTCACACTAGAGAAACTCTGACAGAGCACTTGATGAATGTGTATTTTGAGGATGTGGAAAGAGCAATGGTCTTAAACCAGGCAGGAAGAAAGCACATTGATTTCTGAACGCACTTTTCTCAGCTTTCGGTTGCAGTGACAGAGTGTCACTTTTACTTTTATATATATATGCCCATCTGTTCCCTTCTAATTACAAATTTCTCTCAATGGATTATGGGATTGTCTTCTCCATGAAAATCTCTTTGAAAGTTGGGCCAGTAAGAAAACATCTCTCAACCTCCCACAACATGAGTTTTATCTGACGGACAATCAAATGGTCAAAAATAATAATAAAAATCCCTAGAATTACTGCGAAGAACTCGAATCTAGAGAACAAACAAGTTCCATGAAATGTCAAAATTGAGTTTGTCATTGTTTTGCATCGGTCAGACTTTTGCCTGTTTTTGGCTCAAAATAACTAAATGTAAAACCACTTGTTTAATTGATTATCTTCAGTTTCTAGCCTGTCAGATGTCATCAGTGTTCTCTCGGTTTTGTCCTCAGATCAATAATAAGGTGTGTGGGAGTGTATCTGTACCTCGTGAAGTGGCTCAGGACGCACAGAGGGTTCAGGAACTGGTGCTGAACAGCCCTCTCGGTGCCCGTCTGCTCTCGGAGCGTGTCATTAAGAAGGCCATCCTCTCGCCCAGAACGGCCCTCATCAACTTCCTGGTGGATGAATGACATGATGTGCCTTAGAGGAGTTCTGATTTCAGAACGGCCCGTACGTATATCCACAGAGCCACGTCAGGAAAACAGCTGGTCGAGGATTTTGGAAAAAAGGAAGCAAAGAAAGACATGGTGTACAGAGTCATTTTTTCAGTTTTACTAAATGTTCTTCTTGAGTTGAAAATGGCTAAATAAAGAGGATTTTAAGCAATTTTAATTTGTTGTACCCAGCCCCACCTCTCAGCCCTCGTCACCTCAGACTCCAGGCCGGTCTGGTGGTGTCAGTGTTTTTAGAGAGCTATTTCTGAACGCCCAGTTTTAGCCTGACATTAGCTCTGACAGACCTGCACTGCATGAAATGGAGATGTGGAGGTCATGCTGTGCTTTCAGACAACAGTGGGATTCCTGCTGGACCTCATCAAACACACATTTACTGTAGCTGACTCACTGTCCTCACATCCTGGCTGTGGTGTTAAAGCATGTCCACACTGAAGATGACACAATGTCAAACACTGTCAAGCTAATTTCAGTGGGGACGCTGCAGCACAAGTAATCTGAGAAAAATAACTGCTGTAGGATGTACTTTGAAGCCATTTTAACTCTGAAATTGCTAGTCAATGTCACAAATAAATCATAGATTTAATTAAATGTTAATTTTTTTAAGGAGAAAGATTGAAATATCTTTATTTGATTTACAGTACAACTTTGAGATTTTTTTAGGGTGAGGTAAAAAAGCAATGTAAAAATGTACTCTGTACCAAAATTGTAGAAATTGTTGATGCAACTCTGTGCATCTACGTATTAACCAATAAAAATACTTTCAGCGTGCTTATTTACCATTCCTATGCATCAATGAGTTTGACTGTGTGCAAGCGCTTTTACCGGTTTATGCTTTGATCATAAACAAGCAAGTACAGTTTGAAGTGGATCATCTTGAATAGGCCTATGTTGCAATAACAAGCCAAATATTGTAAGTTGCTTTGGATAAAAGCATCCGCTAAATCAATAAATGCAAAGCAGAAAAAAATGGTGTCATAGTGTTTTTCGAGCCATTTCATATAATGCACATGCACATTAAGTCGCTGACTGAAGTCGCGTCAGACCCCCCCCCCCCAAATTGGGACTTGCATGTGACTGAAGCGGTTTATTGAAGAAGAAAAATAGTAGTACATGGACGTGACAGTTCATCAGTTGTTGATTGGATGAAGGCAGATCTGAATTTGCTTCTTTGAACTTTCATTGTTTGTTCTGTGGAACATAAAATAAGATATTTTGATATTTTGTCTTAGTGTTTTTTTTTCTGTATGATGGTCAATGGTGACCAAAACTGGTAACAAAAACAGGGGTGAGTAAATACATAACAGAATTTAAAAAAAATTTTTCATAGTGATACCAGATAATTAATAAATGTACACTGTAAAAATACATTTTCTGTAAATAAAAGAAATATTATTAGAGTATGTTTCAAAAGAAAATACCATTTACTTAAAAATACTACTTAAATAATTATATCTTACTTGATGTTTCTTTCTAAGTATTTGTAAGTATTATTTACTATTAACTTCTGAGTGAAAATAGTTTCAAAGTAATCCAACATAAACGTGTGTGTGTGTGTGTGTGTGTGTGTGTGTGTGTGTGTGTGTGTGTGTGCGTGTGTGTGTGTGTGTGTGTGTGTGTGTGTGTGTGTGTGTGTGTGTGTGTGTGTGTGTGTGTGTGTGTGTGTGTGTGTGTGTGTGTGTGTGTTGTGTGTGTGTGTGTGTGTGTGTTGTGTGTGTGTGTGTGTGTGTGTGTGTGTGTGTGTGTGTGTGTGTGTGTGTGTGTGTGTGTGTGCACACAAATTTGTGACATAATTACAACATCAATAACGCTTATAGCACTGTGTGTACAATAGACACATGCCTATGAAAGTGCGTGTGCGTGTGTGTGTGTGTGTACACGATAGACATATGTATGTATGTTCAAAAATAACCTATAGCGAAAAAATGGACTCATACATTTTGGATGAACTACCCTTTTAATTTTAAATGAATGAGCATAACATCTGAAACCATATTTCCATTTTAGTGAATTGTCAGGACACATCATGTGAAACCATAGAACAATTATCTGAAGGTCTCTTTTATAAGATCACTGTTAGACCGCTTTAGGAATGCCCATCATTCCCTTTGGAAATGAGAACGGAGAGACTTGAGTCATCACATTTCAACACCAGAGTAATTTGGCCCCATTTTCTCAGTCTCGGCGGCCCAACCCAATGACACAACGCACACTGACACCGCGCTCGAGTTAGCGTCTCGCTAGATGGGTTTCCGCTGTGTTGCTTTATGTGTTGAGTGTCTGACCTTCTCCAAATGCATCGGAGTATATAGTTCTCAGTACTTGAGTGAACAATAAGTTGGGAACTGGAATAAAGGAGGCCTTTCATGTCAAATGAAGTGTCATGCCTTTAGGGTATTGACGTCCTGGGACAGTCGCTGACAGTACCTCTGTTGTTTGGAAATGTTTTTTGTTGCCTGTTACTCAGAAACCACACATAATTCAGTCTGAAATCGATCCCCTCTGCTGTCCCTTATGGCCTTATATACGTGACTCACTAATACTGTAGAATAATTTCCCAGAAGTCCCAGATTCCTCAAATGTGCTGACTTTAAAAGGAGGAAGGGATTTTTTTTGTCCCTGATGACATGTGACTTGATATTTTTAGAGTATTAATTTCCTCTGTATTGTGTCTTTTCGTATTGTGCTGCATTCACATTACTGGTCTGTTCTATTCTTCAAGTTTCATTTATTAGTAGTGTTTGCTAAAGCAAGCAGCACTATTACTAGTTTAAATACTTAAGGTTAAAGAAATAGTTCACCCACACATTTTGTCATTTACTCACCCTCATGTCATTCCAAGCCTGTAAGACTTTCTTTGCTCTGTGGAAATATGAAACGAGATATTTTGAGAAATGTCTCAGTACAATGGAAGTCAGCGGAAACCAAAATGTTTGGTTACCAATAATCTGAACAAATCTTTATTGCTAAGTATTAAACTTTGGCACAGCTCTTCGTACAGTTTCTTCAAATCGTGTGACTTGTTAAAGGGATGTATGTTATTGTTTTTCTAAAGAACCAGATTATTGATTATTACTTGGCAAGCGATAACCCATACTTAAAGGTGAGGAGTCCTAATAACATGTACTATTGACAGTCTGGGATTCAAAATCTAACTTAAACTCACAAATAACATCTTTAAACATAATTTCATGTCAAATATGAAAAATATTTAACATTCTGCAGTACTTGCAAATTATTAAATAATAAAGTATTATAACTGATCATGCAAATTGTCCAATTTTATTGCTTTGATTGAAGCACAAAATACTTTTTGCATGATGGAAAATATGATCATCAGGAAATTCTAAACTTCATATACATTTTTACTCAACTTTTCACTCAAATTTATACTGAGACCATAACAGCTCTCAAACGGTTATAGCCAACTGTTTGTCAATACCGGTCTACAATAATGCATAACCATTGTCCTACAGTGGCCCCAAAAAGTATTTTTGGGCACATTTGGTGACACTTACGGATGTCTGGATGTTGTTGCAGATACAAAATATTTAAACAAGTGGAATTTTGTTTCAAGAACGATAGCAAGAGAACACTGTTCAAGAAAAAAAAACTTTTCTCAAAAAGATGGGTTGATAAAACAAGTCTAAACGTAAGGAGAGGCGTGAAACACTGGAACATGTTCATATGTGACGAACAACACGAAGGTAACACTAAAAATCACACAGCAGTTAATGAAGAGCCATAAAATGAAGAAGCAGTTTTAAGAACAAATCCTGCAGCATTTGAATGCTAATGACACTTGCTTTTATTTATAGCGAATGCAAAACCATTTTAAGTGTCCACATACTTTAAGGTACGACTACATGTAATGTTACTGGACTTGTGAGGTGTGTGCTTAGGGGAAAACATTATGTCCCTCTTCACACAACAGATAATGTTGCTGTAGGAATGTTTGGCTTGTGGAGTTGATCACATGCGTTGTGTCTTCACAGCATCATGGTTTGGTTTGTCTACTGAACTCTCTGAGATTCTTCAGATTGGACCTGTAAGGCTGAGCAGCATGATGCTGGGATCTCCATGTTAACCACCACACTTGTATGTTGTGTGTATATAATAGTTTTACATTGTGACACATTTGAATATTATGTATCGAGTTACATAATGCTTTGAAAGATTTGAAAGCTAAAGAGGAAAGATTGTCGGTGAATAACTTACATTTTGGTCTGTTCATCACACAGTGCTATTGGATGACTTCAATATTGGAATATAGCCTATAGCATGTACTTTTACAGTGCTTTTTGTCATTTCTGAAGCATGAATTTTAGGGACTAAACGTGAAAACAGTATAAATTCAATAATTAAATTAAAATCTTTAATCTAGCCTATGCATATTTGTTTTCATCTAGCCATTCATTCATAGCCTAAAATGAATGAATGATTCAGGCTCATTATTTTATGGATTCTTTAACACTGGAGTTTTGCTCAAGTCCAACAGACCAAGTTGACTCCTCAAGTAACCGTCTCGAATTAAACGTTAGATGTTAAATTCACTATAATATATCAAACGAAGTGCTGGATTATTTCCACATGTCTTGTGGTAAGCAAATTCTCCTCAGTGTAGGCTACTTTAATCATGTAAAATTACAACACAACCACACGACAGTATTTACTCTTTCGAGTACAAGCTCTCTAAACCGCTCAAAACATTCTCCAACCCCAAAAAGACCGATCTTGTTTATTTAGCACGGGGATCCATGTGAATAACCTGCACGCGGACACTGTTTTCCTCTGGGCGCGCTCGTGAACTGCACTGGTCGCGCGCTCTCGCCAGTGTCGCGCGCTTCTTCATTCACAGCGGGACTCGGCGGGAGTCGCTCAGTTTCTGTCAGTGAGGAGAAGAGTTCACTAAAGGAGCCGTTTAAACTCGCTGTCGTCCACTGTGGAGTAGACTTCGTTAGATGTTAGAGTTTAGGTCGGGTTTCAGTCGATTTAAACTGAGAGCTGCCTCTGAAAGTTACCAGAGTTCTGCTACGTTTGTTTTCAGTCAGCTGTTAGTTCGTTTCATAGTAGATTTTCCTTCTTTTTGTCGCTGTCTACTGTTAGTTTTATTCACAGGTTGAGAAAATGCCGAGAGCTTTTACGTCAAAATAGCTTTGCCGTCACGCTTGGTCACTTATTTTCGTTGGTCGGCTATTTTAGTGGATTTAATCTGTGTCGTGTGATGTTTGCTGTGTGGAAACCTCAACCTTTCACTTGGCTTTTGCAGTTTTGACTGATCTTACCGGTGGCTTTTCACAGGTGAATGAGTTTGGACAGCTGTTCCCCATCAGTTTTCCAGCTTCAATGATTTGACTAAATATACGGCTGGAAATCCTCCTCTGACAGAAGTCGTTACAAACTTTCAGTTCGTCTTTCCAGTTGCAAACATGGATAAATACGACGATTTGGGACTTGAGGCGAGTAAATTCATCGAGGACTTGAACATGTATGAAGCATCGAAGGACGGGTTATTTCGGGTGAAGAGAGATGCAGGAAACAATCCGGATTTTGAAGAAACCAGAAAAGTGTTTGCCTCAAAGATGACTAAAATACACATACAGAAGCAGCAAGAGGAGATGGCAAGAAACAGTTTGGCAGCAAGGATCAATGGAAGTCATTCGAAAGTGTCAGATAACACACTTTACACCAAAGACAGACCACCCATCAATAGTTATAGACAGGGAGGTGAAGCAGCAGCCAAACCACCCATCATGTCTGGACCGATGGTTGGCACTGCTAGTGCAACTCCATACATATCTTATGAAGGACAAAAGCATCATTCGGCCAGCTTACCTGATGGACCCCGCAACAGGGCGTATGACACTAAGGAGACTGGGAATGCTGTTAACCCAATACCAGTGCCATCCCAATCAGCACCCTCGACTAGCCCCCCTGGCACGTGGGCTTCAAGAAGCATTTACCCGCCTTCATCTTCTTTCTCAAACAGTTCCTCCTCTTCTAGCTCACCTGGAGCGGGTCAGAATTATTCTCCATTGTCTCAGGGATTCCCTCAAACAGGGAAGTCTCCCACAGGAACATACAGGGATGCATATCACCTGCCTCAAAAGGTTAGCTCTATTCAGCTCTGCCAACCAATCTCAGCCCAGTGGCCTGCCAGTGGGCCGATATATCACAACGGGGTAGCTCATAATATTGGCACCCCCTCCCCTACCCAGGTGACCCAACCTCCATTGTCCCATGGAGGGAAGCAAGGTGAGCCATCGCATCCTAAGAGCCCTGCAACCGGTAACCCGACGGTGCCCACTTCTACCCCTATTGAGTCGCCCCATGATGAGTCTTCCAGCCCTTGTCGGGCACTCAAGCTGCCATGCCATACCCTTCATGTACAGACCGATCAGGGGCCATCTGCGGCTGAAATAAAATTAGAAGCTCTAACTGAGTGCCTGGAAAAGGAGATGGACGCCCAGCCAAAGGCTGAGTACTTTGGTAAGCACAACGTGATCACTGAGTGTGTTTTTCTATTAATATTTTTCACATCTGTAATTGTGTTTAGCAGCTTGCTGATTGAAAAACCCTCTGCCTGTTTCCACATGACCTTCACTGTGTGTGTGTGTGTGTGTTGTGTGTGTGGTGTGTGTGTTGCCACAGTGAGCCGTACATTCAATTGTATGTGAGTGTGCGAATGAACAATATAGATCCCTGTTAACGGTGCATTTCCAGGCTTTTTCCTTTCCAGAAGATATTCCTGGACCTGCTGTTATTCTAATCTGTTGTTAATTTCTTCTATTTCATTACATTTCAGTTACCATGCGAAGGCAGACTTCGCTGTTACCTCTTTTCTTTTTTTATTGAGTTAGACTCCGATCTGTGGGAGTATGTTCAAGGTATTGGAGATTTCTCACACTAAGAAAAGTTTCCTCCCTGTCGCATGGTGCCCGCTGTGTATGAAACTTCCCTAAACCAACGTTGCCATCCCCATTATCATTCGCTCTGTGGGCAGTGGGTCTGCAAAACTAATATATATATTCATTCACTTTTGTCTCTACGTAAGACCTACCAATTGTCTCTGGCAGGCGATCACAAAACCAAACACTGGAGGTTTTTTATTATCTTTCATGCTCAGTGTTGAATTTAGTTTGTTTACATTGGTTAAACGTTTATTGCCCTAAGACTAAAAGGATTTTTGGTTAAAGTGCAGCTATATACTTATGGAGCTCTGGAAGATATTTAAAGAGGTAGTTCACCCAAAAAATTACATTCTGTAATTTACTCAGCCTTATGTCTTTACTGTGCGAGTTTCTTTCTTCTGTGAAACATAAAAGATAATATTTTGGAAGTCAATGTATCAAAAGTTTTTTGGTTTCCAACATTCTTCAAAATATTTTATTTTGTTATGCAGAAGAAAGAAAGTCTTCGAGGTTCGGAATGACGTGAGAGTAAATTATGACAGAATGAACTATCCCTTTACCATGATGCATAAAGAGTGAATTTCAGCCAGTGTCTTTATAGTTTTACATGGTTAATTTTCAGTTTTTTGTCCTCAGAATTATTTTTTTTCTTTGGAAAGCCATATTTTCATATTTTGTCTGAACAAAATCAACACCAATGCACACAAGTACAACCCATCCAATGGTCTGTACTGTGATTATCCATAGCCTCTGCTTCAAATTAAAGGGATACTCCATCCCAAAATGAAAATTGTCATTAATCACTTACCCTCATGTCCTTCCAAACCCTTAAAAGCGTTGTTCATCTTCGGAACACAATTTAAGATATTTTAGAGGCCAGCGTACACCTAGATATGCATACGTTAGCAGGTCACGGCATTTACGTCATGCGTCATCTGAGGCGTGCTTGTGTCGTGCTCTGCTAGTGAACTCATGAACGCGCTTGCAATAAGTGTCACGGAGGAGAAGAAAAAGTTGATGGTCGATATTTTGTTTTCTTTGCGCTAGGGGTGGGCGATATGACCAAAATCTTATATCAAAATATGAAAAATTGTATATCACGATATAGTGATTTTTTTTTTTTAAAAGGTTTTTATTATATTAAAATCTTTGATACCATATCATTTTCATAATGCTTGTCACCAATATCAATATCAAACTAATACAAGCCTAAAGAGAGAAAAAAAAACTCAACCTCACTGAAGATAAATAAACAGTCAGTGATGAAATAAGGATAAGAAACTAATGGCAAGCAATAGGACAAAAAATACAATAAATAAGAAGCGCTACATTGTGTAAATTAATTAGTCTTCACTGTTAATTATATCTATCTATGATAGATATAATTAACACGTGTATTATGTATAGATTCTATACATATTATAAATATATCATTATTATTGTTATTTATTCTCATTAAAGTTACAAAAGTGATTTAGTCGAGCAATGGCAGACAGAACGAATATTGGAACGCTTCCCTTTTAAGACCGAAGTCCGGATCCAATATACGTTAGCTAAGTCACGGTTACATATGCGTTTACTCGCTCTTAAGACCTACATCAATGCGTTTACGAGGATACTTGCAAAGACGGGGATTCTGACGCATATAAGTGTGTTTATGTAATTGTTCAAAGTCGGCAAAAAAGAAAAAGCGCGCTCCTCTCACACAGAAAGAGACGGCGCACACATATAGCTCTGTTGTTTGATTTTCAACGGCTTAAAATCGTTTGTTTTAAAACTGCAATGCTTAAAAACACGTGACCATGCTACAGATGTAGTCCCTCGTTTAGGAACGAGCTCCTGGTTTTGTGGTCGTTCTGTCTCTCTGTCACACCCCCCCGTGGGGGGCGGTGTATGAAGATCGCAGTCACTCAAATGATGAAAAGGTATTACCGGAAACAATGTATTTTGCGACACCACGAAATAAACGATAGAACATATTATGAAACGATAGACTTTTTATTTCATCCATCCGATATATATGGTCATATCGCACAGCCCTACTTTGCGTGCAAAGTATTCTCGTCACATTGCACAGATTGCACGTCTGGCAGATGGACTGTTTTGATGATGTGTTTCATACTGTTCTGGACCTTGGCAGTGCAATTTACTATGCAGTCCATGGGACCGTCACAAGCCTCCCGGTTTTCATCTAAAATATCGTAAATTGTGTTACGAAGAGGAAAGAAGCTTTTATGGGTTTGGAACAATATGGGGTAAGTGATTAATGACACAATTTTCATTTTGGGGTGGAGTATCCCTTTTAATATGCCATCTATCCTGAGTGAGGTCCATAAACAAGTGTAACACTGTGGCGCCGCCTAAGTAGACTAGTAAAATACGTAAAGAAAAACATGGGTGGGTCTCTGTGTGAGAGTCACCACATGACAAGAGGTCTCGTAAGAAGGAGCCGAATATCATTTGGAACCTATTAATGAGCCTATGTCCATAAACTAGTTCAGTATGCCAACTTTAATGGCTAACAGAAGAAGCTGACAAGTGTTGACATCTGATGTGCTTGTCTTCACAGTTTCCTCACTGTTCTTGAAAGTGTAGTCTCTGATGGTGCATTGAGCAAAGTTTTATTGTATTGTCTTAATATTCATCCTTGTATAGTATAAGGGTGAAAACCATAGAAAAGGGAATCAGTTCATCCATAACTGAATTGATTATAGGTTTTACTGCCGTATGGATAAAGTGCACTGAGATAGTTCTCGGATATAAAGCGTGATGGTCTAGCAGTCCCAGTTGCAAGCAGTTTCCATTGAGCTCTTGTTAATCATTCAGTCTTGCTCAAGGAATTTCCTGCTGGAAAAGCACAGAGCCATCGTAGAGTGTGTGAAATATCTTTAGTATATGTTACTAGAAGAGATACAGACATGCAATATAGACACAAACATTAGCATTCTTGTGCCTGAGCATACATATACACAAATAGTTTCCTGTAAGCATGTCTTCGGGCATTTGTTGTTTACATGGACTGTATAATGTGATCACTAGGGAATAGCTGGTTTAAATTTAACTAAATGAAGCTGCGAAGCACATGAGTGTTTGCCGCACAGCTCATATCCTCGTGACCTTTGTACTGTACTTTGGCTTGACGGTCTCTCTCTCACTCTCTCTCTCTGATTCATACTAGAAGATGGATTGAGTGACAAATGCTGTCTTTGGCCTTGCATGAACTGATCAAATCAAGGACTTTTCGTAAACTGAGGAGTGGGTGAATAAAGTACATTGCTTTCATCGTCAACCCCATAGCAAGCATCTTTTGGACATGGCTGCGAAACGATTAAGTAAGGAATAATTGACGACGGGCTGTTGAATTCTTAGAAAATAATGCACACCCGAGGTATCGATGCGAAGCGAAGTGGCTGTTACACCTAGGATGTGCATTATTTTCTAAGAATACAACGGCCCGAAGTTATTTATTCCACTTATACCACGGTTACCACACCTCAAGACTTCGATCAGATAATATATTTCATTTGTCCGGTTTTTCTACTTCGCTATTTTGAGTAGGATTATTTCTTCCGCATCTCATCCAGTGCCTCCGTTGCTAATCCCAAAACGTTATTTTAAACAAACTTGAGCCATTGTTAGCAGACTAATGCAGTTAATAACTAAGTTATTCGAGAGAGTTATTCAAAAAGTGTTCGGCAGCAATGTCTCTAGTTATAGTGAAACTTTTAAGTTAAATTTGTTCATGAACATCACCGTTGTTTTTACCTCGCTTGTGAGAAGTCATGTAGTGTTTAAGTTGTTAAACTATGTTACTGATAAAAATTGTCAGTGTAGATAGAGTATGTGCTTTTCGTACCTAATAAAATGTAATTTTGTGGCAAAAACATAGACATGATCTGTCGTTTTTATCCTTTTGTTTACTATATTTATTTGTTTGGCCAGTGTCTTCGAGGGTTTTGGTTCATTTGCTGTTGTAGGCTGTAAGGACTTTTGAAATAACTCAAATTATTTGGCGAAGTGATGTGGACATGTAATGCGGTCAAGACCTGCCTGGAGCTACGTTCACTGTGCGTTTACCATGAAAATAATTGTGCACACCTTAGAACGTTCGTCAGCCAATCAGATTCAAGCATTCAACACGATTGTATAATCACGATTAATCGATTCAAAATAAGTTTGTTTATATACTATATGTGTGTGTTCTGTGTATATTTATTATGTATGTGTATATATAAATACTATATTAAGGAAAACTAGGTTAGATTTATATATCAAATATTTTTTATGTATATATAATCTAAATAGAAATCTGTTTACTAGTGCTGTGTTCGATACATCGATACGACGATGTATCGTCACAGAGATTTGACGATACAAGTATCAATACAGCTGGCCCTGTATCGATATTGTAGCACGTGTGCAGCAGTGGACCGCACTTAATTAATACAAGAACACAGTTTAAAATGTTTAACACCAATGTTTAATCTGGCCACAGAGGAACACTTACTGGGTTGCCTGATATAAAGAGACGTAATCCCCGAAACAGAGCTCCCCACTTGCACAATACGGAAATATCTGATAAATGTGTTGCTTATCTTTATCAATCCTGGAAACCGTATGTACGAGCGCTCTCTCCACAGTGACCGGCTAGCTTGCAGTTTAGCAATCTCCACTTAAATATTCTGTTCTTAGAAAAGTCTAATTCATCAAGTGTTCACTTATGAGAGAGAGAGAAAGAGATGCTGTGTATATATGAATTACCACCGTAACAAGCTGTGGCTTTAATTCTTTTAGAAACAATGATGTTACTAGCTCCTTGTTGAGAAAGATAATGTAGCTCTTGAGCGATTTAAGCTATTTTATTGATAAAATTGCGGGGCAGTGCTAAAAAGTTTGTTCCTGAATGTCTGTGTGCAGCCTAGCAATGTGATCTGTGTAAGTGACTGAGCGTGTGTGTGTGTGTGTGTGTGTGTGCAGTGTTACCAACTAATTTTTAGGGGAAGTTGCTAAAGGAAGGTCGATTTGTTGCTAAATGATGTTGTGATGTCATTGTGCGATGACGTCATTATGTAATCACGATGCAAAATTGTGTCACTACATCAATTCTCAGTCAAAAATACATTTTATATATGTTAATTTAGATTTGTTTGTAAAATAATATAAATTCTAATGTAATAATAAAATATAGCTATTTTAAATACAACATTGTAATTGTTCAATAATTCAATGAATGAATAAACGTACACGTTTTTGAACGATTACAATTTAAATTTTACAATTTTATTAGCTAGTAAACTAGTAAAACTACACATTCTGAACAATTATAGTTTTAAGCAGTGTATTAGTAATTAGTTATTGTGCTCCACTCTAAGAAAAGTCTGTAAAAATAGGGCATGATCAAAATACAGCCAAAGGACCTTATTCACAAACTGTGATTACATGTTTCCACACTTAGTAACATAGTAAATCTAGCAAAGTTTTTTTTACATAATTAATACAAAAAAAATCCAATGCACATTTCTAAGGCTATACTTTGTGTTCCATACCTTTTTATATTTATTGGGGGGGGGGGGGGGGTAAATTCAGTCATTTAGTGCGACTGCGGTTGCAAGTGCCATTCAAGTCCTGTTTGCCTAACGCAGTACACGTAGGAAAGTTTTTTATTTTTTTTTTAACTAGTATATGTAAAATATAGAAACATTAAACTTAGTGTTAGTTTACAAGAAAAGTAGCAGTTAGAGAATAAATATGCAATTGATAGAGGGTCAAATGTTTGTGTTTTTTTTTAAATAAAAAGAAGACCGATTAGATAAAATAAATTTAGATAGAGAGTGCTAGAGTTAGAGGGTCAAATAAAGATGGAAGAGATATGTTTTTAGCCGTTTCTTGAAGATGGGTAAGGATTCAGCTGCTCGGATTGAGTTAGGGAGGTCATTCCACCAGATGGGAACAGTTAATGAAAAAGTCCGTGAAAGGGATTTTGTGCCTCTTTGGGATGGTACAGTAATGCGTTGTTCACTTGCAGAACGCAAGCTTCTAGAGGGCACATAAGTCTGAAGTAATGAATTTAGGTAAAGGGGTGCAGAGCCAGAGTGGTTCTGTAGGCAAACATTAATGCCTTGATTTTAATGCGAGCAGCTATTGGTAGACAGTGCAAATTGATGAACAAAGGTGTGACGTGCGTTTTTCGGCTCAAAAGATTAATCTTGCAGCAGCGTTTTGGATTAATTGTAGAGGTTTGATGGAACTGGCTGAAAATACATTATTTGGGTCACACTTTACAATATTTAATACATTAACTAACATTAACTAGTGGAGCCTTATTGTAAAATTTTACAATTATTTGTTATTAAAGCATATACGTTCACAAAAACACTTAAATTAGAAAGAAAAGCAAGGAGGTGCGTGATTTGGCTTGGCAGCCAATACAAATAATTAATAACCGTTTCTTTACTTAAATCCTGTGTTTGGACCAGTCTCGGTTGCAGAATCACATCACTGTGCTTCTGAAATTATTATCTTCATCTATATAGTGTAGTGGTTAGCTATCTCTGTGTCGTACGTGGCCACTTTTCAAGCATGGAAAACACAATATTTATTTAAATTCTGAATATATTATCGTATAGGCTACAGCATGCAAAGAGCGCTCCCTTTAAATGTATTAACAACTGTCACTCATTCATCACATTCTTTCAGAGTTCCGTTTTAACCAATGAATGTGACCACACAATGAATGAAACTTAAAAAATAAAAAATAATTATGATTTTGAGCGCTGTACACAAAAGCGGTGGGTGCGTGGATTCCAACCTAAACACCTCTGATTAGGCCATTGAGTTGTAGAAATCAACGAACATGTCTGTGATTGGCTACTTTGCTCCCCTCTGTGAAAGTGCACTTGTACAACCATTTGACACGTTCCAAAGCAGAAGATACAACGGATGGTTTGCCAAATCTATTTCGTTATTCTATTATTACGAAGAAAACCAATCCTAGACCAGGAGTTATGGGCAGCTTTTCCATCTAAAAGCAACCAGTTAGACTATTATACACAACAAGGCCGTAACCATGTCTTGAACATTGGGGGGGGGACCAATTATTTATATATATATATGTAGAGCCCTATGAAATACATTTTATTTCTTCCCTAATTCCGTTTACATTTTTCTAGATTCCGTTTTATTTTTTACTCCTTTTTAATGGTCAAATTAAATTGTATTATTCAAAAAGTATGTCTAATTAATTAAAATCATGAAACTTACACAATTTAACATTAGTTTATTAAAAGTGTAACAAAAATGACATGTTTAGGGCCGTTATGAAATGTTTCTCACCTGTTTTATTGTTACCTAATTCTGTGTTTTAGCATGTCTAATTATTTAAATGCATTTTTTTCCCACAGAACTTTTAGTGTTTTTAAATTTTACTGGTTATCAGATGAAGGCATAAAACATTGATTTAATTTATATTTTAATTAATCAAAATTAAACATGAACATTTTTGGCAAATAAAGGGAATTACTATTAAATATAAAATATTTTGTGATTATTTATAATAAAACTGTATTATTTTTCAACAGTAGTAGACGTGTTTTTGAAGTATAACGTATAATTCACAGTTTCATTGTTTGTAAGGGACAAACGGATGCAGATAATTAACACACGCTCATTTCATCTTTCTCTCTCACTCTCAAAATAGGGCATATTTGAGAGAAAAAAAGTCGAGTAGTTTGCTACACTGATTATAACTGTCGGTCATTTAATATTTATTTCGTAAAAAGTTGACTAAAAATTAAATGATTATCAGCTTTCCATCTTACCTCGCTCTCTTTCATTAATCTGACGCTTTGCGGCGCTCTGCATCTGTGAACGCTAAACCCCGCCTACTTTGATTTGATTGGCCAGTTCAATTATCTTGACATTGACGAGCGCTGTTAGCCCGCTGAGGCAGAGCAGACTGAAAATGTTACTTTCAAAGCTTTTTATCATCCTAACAAGAGCGCTGCGTAATGGAGGACAGCAGATCAGTGCAACAATTTCAGATATTGGAGGGGGGCAATTTGGCCAATTTCTAATTATTAGGGGGGACTTGTCTGCCATCCACGTCAATGGCCCTGATACACACTAAACTAAAGTCCGGCTGTCCCCCTTGGTCCGGAGGGGGGGCACAGGGATGTCCGTGGGGGGGCAAAGCCTGTGGCCTGTGTGTCCTGTTGATGCGTTCTGGGTGCTGAGTTGGCAGTAAACGGCATAATAAGCCATGCTGGTGTTTATAGTCTGTCTGACAGCTGCTGCACCGCCGAGATGTTAAGGAATGTCTGCCTTTTACAAAGTAGCTAAATGAGGACAAAGAGACGATAATAATTACAAGACTCTTTAGTGAAGCCTAATGGCGGTTTTGCCTCTGCTGACATCCAAATGGTTGGCGTCCCCCCTGTCTGGAGTCGGTTATGCTTGGCCTCTCCCTGCTGTTGGGTTTTGTTTCGGAAGAGACAGTGGATGAGATGTGAGTCGGGCTGGAGAGGAGGGAGGGAGAGAGTCCCGCCTTGTGCACACAGACATACCAACAGCAGACATGCATGCTTTGTGCCCTGCGCTCTTTTGATGAAGGATTCCTTAATCTGCCTGTCGACTAGATGGCTTTATCTTAATTGTTGTCTAGGATTCTTGGCTTCCTGTCCATTAGCTCTCAAGCTCATGTCCTGATCTCTTGAAATGGCTGGACGCTGAGGTCCAGAATGAACTGTTTGGCCCATGTCTCAATGGCGGGTGAACTGAGAAAATGTACCCTATTTGGACATTTTTTGAACAGAGACCAAAGCCATGTGATAATTGAATTGCTTTATGAATCCACATCTCTGAGTTTGCATGAAGGGATCAGTCCCTTCCCTGTTGCTCTTTTAATGTGAATGCATGTTAAATACAGGACACGTTTATTAGTGAAATGCTGGAAATTGTTTACATGTGTATAAATCAATTAATACATTAAATATTGAGTTGTTAATTTAACAAATGTTACTAATAATTTGACTGTATTTTGCATACCTTTGTCCCCCCTCCCTCTATCTCAGATTATTATTTCTGTTTTCTCCTTGCATACTTGTGACCGTTGGTGTGCCGCAACCAGTTCAGTTTATGCATTATGTGTCTGTTCCTAATTAAAGGATGGGACAGCTGGCAAGAAACTCTTTTACTGATTTGCCAAAGCTCATTTGTACTTGTGTGGCGTTTGGTAGGTGTAAATTTAGGGCCCTGGCTGTACTCACATGAATGCAGCACACGTGGGCTGATAAAGAGCAAAAACAGATTTAGTCTTATTTTAGATGCTTCAAACAAATAGCACTGGTGCTGATGGGAATCTACTGACTGGTCATGCTCGCTCTCAAGGGGCTATATTTACTGTTAATGGTTATTTTGAGTCGATATAGATCTATGTGCAAGATGTATGTTATCTGAGATGAGTTTGAAACAGTCCCGTGTGAATGTGAGCACATTTCCCGGCAAATGTGTCATCGGTGATAATGTGTTCATTTAACAGAGAGGGATGCTTGTTAGAAATTCTCTCCACATGATTTGTTCATGATTTGTACATCTTTGGCGTTATTGACAGCATCTGGAACATGCTCGATCACCACAGAAAATCATTTTGATCTGTCTAACAGTTTGGAAAATCAGCAGCAGCTCATATTTGGTCAAATAAGCTTGCGTGAATTCTTAGGCTGCAACTAACCTTTTTTAATTGATTAATCTATTGATTATGTTTCTCTAGTTATTCTATTAATCTAACATTCCCCCTCTGATAGATCTATTGATTTTGTTCTTATTTGCCCTGAATAATCCTTTGGTTAACTGTTACAATAACCATAATTTCTGGCATTTAACTTTCTACGTTTTATTCACACAATAGATTTGGGTTAAATGTGGCTGTTATTACAGTGTTTGTTTTTATTCATTTTTTAATCTTTTTTTATTTTGATTTTTTTTAAAGTTTTAGTAATTTTGTTGTGTGTTTGACATTTTATTACGTATGTTTCTTTAAACATGTCTATTGTTTTTATTTTTGTTTTGTCAGTACATTGAGTTAAACTAAAGTTAATGTTATTTCAGTTAAAATGTATTTTAAAGTAACAAATGTATTTTATTTAAAGTAACAAATTATAATTATTTTTTATAGGTTTAGTTTTAGTTAACTATATTAACCCTGGGGTGCGTTTCCCAAAAGCATCGTTAGTTAACTATGGTGGTAAGTTCCATTGAACTCTATTGGTAACGACAGAACTTGATGTAGTTGCTTTTTGGAAACGCACCCCTGGTTGTGAGTCATCACTCCTGAAAATGTTCAGATATCTGTTCTGTTAAATGCAGTTTTCATACTTGTAAAAATAAATGTAAATACTGTATAAACGCAACTGTGGGACTTACATCCGCATGTTAATGCTGAGTAAACACAGCCTATTTTCTGCCGTTAGCTGCTGTGAATAGTGCTGCGGAGTATGATTTACTTCAGTGCCTAGTGCCGAATGTAATCAGAAATGCATTTTATTTATATTGAAAATGTTGCTTATGCCATCTTAGAGCATAACCACAATGTAAATCTACATTTAGTTTCATAAATATCTTACAACTTGTGAATGCGTTGGAAAATGGCATTGCAATGCTAGCCATTAGTTGCCTTTGTTGAGATTTTGTGTGAAACATGACATATAAGGAGGCAACAACAAATCATTGGCTCCCAGTTAAATATTTCCTACAATTTTGATTGTTGGGTTTGAGATTTTTGTGATTAATCACAAATTCCTATCAGCATGCAATGCATTGACGGAAGTCATGTCGACATGTCGTTCTGACCCTAATTAATTAACACAAATATTTGTTAAATGTTCAGTTGTTTTGAATTCAGACTCGGTTTAAAAGTGCTACAACGTGGCATGTAAATGAATCGCTTCAAACACTTTTCTGAGTGGGCAGAACTTGTTAGCATGATGTTTGCTGAATACCAGATGAAACAGAGGCTCTTTTGTGTGGGGCCAGCGCTGGCTAAGAGCAGACCTCTGTTTAACGCTGTTATCTCAGCTCATGCTTGCTTAAATGTTCTCCTTGCGTATGCCACGTAGACCAGCCTGAACCGACAGAGAAGGACAAAGAGCCTCTTGTGCTCTCGGCTCACCTTCCTATCAGCCAGTCTTGTGATTTCTCTTGAGCTGTACAGTTATCTTAAGCTCATCTTAATGTAATGTTCTCTTAAGATCATAGGGTCTGCTTGTTTACTAATTAGCTCTCACATTACCGTGTGTGTGTGTGTGTGTGTGTGTGTGTGTGTGTGTGTGTGTGTGTGTGTGTGTGTGTGTGTGAAGTGTATTACACTCTTGGGGGGGCAGCAAAGAAATGTACCATATTTTAAGTGTGTGTGTGTGTGTGTGTGGGTGTGTGTGTGTGTGTGTGTGTGTGTGTTACTTTATCCATCCGTCCATCCATCCATCCGTGTGTGTTCATAACATCACAAAGTGTCTCAAACCCAAAGTGTGTGTGTGTGTGTGTGTCATTCAAACATGTGTGTGTGTGTGTGTGTGTGTGTGTGTGTGTGTGTGTGTGTGTGTGTGTGTGTGTGTGTGTGTGTGTGTGTGTGGTGAACTATCAGAAGTATAGTATTACACTCTTGGGGGGGCAGCAACGAAATAAGAAAACAATACTATATTTTCAGTTCTAGTATGGCATTAAGATTTGATATTTTCTTTGCATTGCATTTCAATTATTGTATTATTAAAGGGGTCAAATGACACAATTTCAAGTTTCTCTTTGTCTTTGGAGTGTTACTCAACCTCAACTTTTCAGTTTCCGTCGGTCTTACTACACAATGTAACTACAGAAGAGTCAAGCTTTAAATGGAAAAATATCAAAATATCTTTGGTCATTTGACCAATATGCTAATGGTCTAATCGGATTCAATGATCTATGCTAAGCTAAGCTAAAAGTGCTCCCGTCAGACCCGGAGATCGGCTGAATGGATTTGAAAACGGTAAAACTCAACTGTTTAACTCTAGGGGAGATGTAAAATAAGCCTATTTAAAAAAAGAAAAGAAAAGTGGATTGTTACTTCAAGATGTTATTGTTCCCTTTGTGTTGCTCGTGTTGATCGTGTTGCTTGCAGTTAAAGTCTGATTTTATTATTGCTTGCAAAGTTGCAAAGTTACTTGGTAATAATTGAAGGGAGCATATCACGTGAGCGTATGACTCAGCATACCCAGTTAATAAAGTCACCGCTCGCCACTGGTATATAGTGATTTACATGTTTCAGGTTGTGTATAATACAGAACAGTGGCCGTAAATATGTATTTTAGGTATGGTAGTGGTATTTGGGATCTGGCTAGTCTTGGTTTATTTTTGATTGGGCTAGTTTGGTTTTGCAGACATGTCATCCCTGATCCCAGGATGCACCTCATGAAGCTTGTTTGAGAGCGTGAATCAAATGTGCAGAGCTGTGGTCTAGATAAGAAATGTCCATGTTTGATGTAGTTACTACTTTTCTAAAATGCAGAAATAGTAATAAACAAACCAAAAAATGTTTAGGTGTGTCCCAAGTTTTTGTTTGTGTTTGTCCTGGTCTGAAGTGCAGATTACTGAGCTTGAGAAGGGCAGAAGTGTGGTGCTTCACACTGACTGTCCAGTCAGAAGAACAAACATTATTGTGGTTAGCGTCACAACACCGCTGACCTCTGCACTGACGCTCAGACTCCGCTTCAGCATGGCCTTCTCTCTTTCATTAAGTTCTTCTGAAATTGTAAGTGTGACCTGGTTGGTTTTCTTGCTCTTTTGCAGGCAGCTGTGTGAAGTGCAGCAAGGCTGTGTATGGAGCGAGTCAGGCGTGTCAGGCCATGGGCAGCCTGTACCATGACAGCTGCTTCACCTGCAGCTCTTGCAGTAAGTATCTCACACAAACTCTCTCAAGACATGAGCACGCTGTCATACGGAAGTAAACACGGAGGCTGCTGAAGGAATCTTTTTGCATTCTTTTATAAGCTGATGTGCCACCGAAGTCAGGGAATTCGTGAGCAAAGATGAGAAGACAGAGCAAAGTTTTTAAATATTTACGATAGGACCCTGTAAGTTTAGCTTGTATAGAGCGGTCACTGCAATACTTATAAGTTCAACACCTCTGCGCCTCTCCACTGACTGCATCCACAACTGTCTGTCATAATCACATAGTGATCATAACTATAGAAAACCTATGGAGCGACTCCTGTCAGCGTGGAATTATGACAAATGTCGATCTAGTGTGATGTAATTTATGATATGACCGTTCAGACTGCGGTCGCGTTGCAAAACGTCTGACCTGAATCAGATTTAGGACCACATGTGGCCCAAATCAGAATAATAAGTCTACATGTGATTTGTGCTGTTCACACACACACACACAATATTTTTTTAATGCTTTTAAAAGTCTCTTCTACTCAAGGCTGCATTTATTAGATCAAAAATACAGTAATATTGTGAAATATATTACAATTTAAAGTGACAGACTTATTTATATTTGAATATATGTTAAAATATAATTTATTGCTGTGATTACTCCAGTCTTCAGTGTCACATGATCTTCAGAAATCATTCTAATATACTGATTTGCTGCTAATTTCTGATTATTATCAATGATGAAAACAGTTATTCTGCTTCATATTTTTTGTGGAAACCGTTCAAAAGAACAGCACTGACCCCAAACATTTGAATGGTAGTGTAGGAAAATATTGCTGTTTGCTGTTCATTTCTATGTATTGTGTTCTTTTCTAAACATTCATTCATACTTGACAGCAGTGACTATTTGTTTAATTTATGGTTCCTCTGATGTTTATTTTAAACCATCACAAGGCTTATCAATTAAGATCTATAATCCATCTATTGTTTCAGGTGTTATAATGGAATCGTTTGTCCCTGTTTGCTGCTAATGATTGACGGTCATATTTGAAGCAGTAGGTCTGGTCTGTGTCGGATGTCAGGCTTCATCTCAGTTTGTCTGTGTTTTGTAAATGATTTAGCTTGTGGTTCGGGCGTGTATGTGTGTGTTCGAAGCATATAGGCTGACAGGAAACAGCACTGGTCTGACTAAACTAAACTAAACAGAGCCCATGCACTGCGGTGAAGTTCAGATAAACCTTCATTCCATGCATTCGTCCAGTCTTGCTTCCTCACACTTTATTTAGCTCCGCTCCGGCCCCTGGGACTGGCAGCTATTTGAAGGAAAATGAGCATTCCTGAGCTTCTCCTCTGCGTGACTGCCTCTGACCCACAGCGTCGCTCTCCGCAGCGGCTCTTTTGTTCTCTGTGTGTGTCCAGAGTCTTGTAAACGTGTCCGCGTGTACCTCCACCTGTTTACACGGATTACGAGACTAAAGCTAGTGAGAATGCGCAGCGCTGGAGAGAGCGGTTGCCTCGCTGGAGAGGAATGCGCGGAGCGTGCGAGTGAGCTGGGCTGACCGGTCCGATGAGCAGATGGAGGAATGTCTGATGTGTTTGGCCAGCTGGAGCCAGAGAGGGAACGAGAGAAACAGGTGTTTGATCTCCTGGGTCAGAGCGCAGTACGTAAAGAAGACACGAATGCCTGGCCAATGCATTGAGAGTGCACAGTCTCGCTGTACATACTTAACAACACCGTAACAAAAGGATTTGCTTCAGCTGTAGGACTCCATTAAATCGCTTTAGTTTAGTTTTATTTTTACCAAATTCTGTTTTTTTTCGTTTTTTATTATATTATTATAATTTATTTTGTTATTATTATTATGCTGGGTTCTATTATATTCTGTTAAAATTGACATTTGACTAGTCAAAAAACATGTCTAATTAATTGAAATATGAAACTTATACAGTTTGACAATTTTTTTTTTTTTTCCAAATTCTATGTTTCCTGTTTTAATTATGGATTCCATTTATGTTAATAAAATTGTAATAATCAAAAATAGGTCTAATCTTTGTTTGCATTTGTATAATGATGCATTGCTTCTAACATATTTTGCATTGGTAAAAACTATTTATATATAATTTGTAGTAGATGTAATTTTATATTTAGAAAGTGACCAATAATTGCATATTATGTAGATTGGTTTCTCAAGCATGTTCTCTCATCATCACTACCACTGCTGCTGCGTGAATGTGACGTATAACAACACTATGTAGTGTGTCCTGAGAGTCACATAAAGATTAATATGGCTGTCTGTCTGAACCAAAGAAATAAAAGCCAACTATCTGTACCATATTGAATTGCATAGCATCATGTTGTTGTTTTTTCAATCACATTGTGTTAAATCTAATTGAAATCGGATCGCACTGCATCATAATAGTGGTGAATCGTATTGCATCGAGTCGGTAGCTGCTTCATATGTATCTTTAATGTATTGTATTGTTGGCTGTGTGCATCAATATGCGTATGGCATTGCCCTCAATTATGGAGATGCACATCCCTAGTATAGATGTCTTCTGTGATTGTGACTCAAACTGTCAGCGAGCTCAAAACTACAGTGTCCTAGTTTTGGCGTGTCACTCAAGTTGCTTAATATAAATTATCCCAAATTTAAAAAACACTTTTATTTTGCAGATCGAGCTGGATCAATCCTCTACGCTCAAACTGATCTCTCAGTTATATCCTACAGAATAACTCTTGCTGTGTTTAGATCAGAGGGCTTCGTCAAGCAGAGAGACTTAGAAAGCGGCCCATATAAGGGAAAGTGTAAAAAAAGCCCCCATAATACTTAACCTCAACAGGCCGAGAAGAAATGCTTTGATTTCTGGCTTCTTTTTGGACTCATTTCATGGACTTCAGGAAGGTGTGCTTCACTAGCTAGTGCAAGTATTTTACATTTCAAACTCCCTGCTTTGAACATCAGATGAGTCTTTGTATGTCTTCACCGAACACAAGCTCACAGAGAGAAACCCAAAAGTCACTGACTCTACCACTCCCAAACTCTTTATCTCCTCCGGACAATCAAGATTTGCCTTGAACTCAATTTGGCTCGTTTTGTGGCTTCTCTGTGAAGTCCCGGTGTTTGGCGGAGACTGCAGCAGTGATTTGTGTGAAGGGACAGAAGATCATTGTTCTGGAGCTGTTAAGAGGGCAGCTTTATTCGTGACCCAGTCCAAATACGCTCTGTATCAGACCCACCAGGGATTCCCTGACATTTAAGTGATGTACAGAGTTTTGCTCAGCTGAAATCGGATGGTATGGTGGCTTGGTAATCCTGTATACTCCAATATATGTTTATAGGTACAGTGGCCTTAAACACGCCAATGCATTAGATAACAAGGCAATGGCATCTTTGGGTATCTGATCTATTAGCTGCATTAGTTGGTCTTAAAGGGTTAGTTGCCTCAAAAATGGAAATTATATCATGTTTTGCTCACTCTCATGTCATTCCCAACCTATATGACTTGTCTTGCAGAGCATTAAAGAAGATATTAAAAGAATGTTGAGGTCTAAACAACATTGGACGCCATTGAGTGTTCCTGTGGCTCAGTGGTAGAGCATTGCGTTAGCAGCGCAAAAGTTATGGGATCGATTCCCAGGGAACACATACTGACAAAAAAATGTATAGCCTGAATGGCACTGTAAGTCACTTTGGATAAAAGCGTCTGCTAAGTGCATAAATTATTTTTATTGTATAGACCCAAACACAAACTTATTTTTTTTTCAAAATGTCTGGTGATCCACAGAAGAAACAAAGAAAGATTGTTTGAAAGAACGCAATGGAAAAGAACAGATCACAGAGAGATCATTTACAAGTATTTTCAAGTTTAAACATCTTTAAGAACATCCAAGATCAGCCATGTCTTATAAAGAACGGTCATTTTCATTTGAATTGAATTTGGAGGGAATGTTTTAAAGAATGTGATCACACCATTTCTCACATAACGTTCTTAAAGAGATAATTTGCTTAAAGCACACATAATGTGGTATGTACCAAATTAAACAGAAGTGGGTGACTGAATTACATGATAAATCAGACGGCTGAATTCCAGTCTGCGTTGCTAACATTCGGCGAACATCATTGAGATGCATAGCTAAAGCTCTTAAGGTGCAAAATGATCCATATGCTTCACTTTCAGTATAATATGGCCATTCGTTAGCCCGGTGTCCTCACGAGGAAGACTCGTGAGAGGGCTTTTATTTTCTTTCTAAGGAGACATTGGATTCAGAATGGATTGTTTCTTAGAAATCCTGTGCTTTTTTCTCTGCAGCATAAAGTTAAACTAGAGAATAATGCTTAGAGCAGTTTCTCTGTACAGTCATAAATCTGTTATCACAATCCTCTCAATTCCCAAAAGCACTCATTCATTAGCTGCCATCGTTTAAAAATCTAGTTCAGCGAATCTGTAAGTTTACCATAGTTTTTTGAACACATTAACTACCATATAAACTACTGTTTAAAGATATCAGATTTTTTAAATGAGTTGTTTTTATTGTAGCTTATGTTTTTTTTGTGTGTGTGTATTTCTGTGCATGTTGGTTTTTGAGTCCCCTGTACGCCTCAGACATCCTCTCATGAGCAGTGAGTGTGTGAAAAGGCTCTGTATTTACTCTCATCTCTCTGGAGAAAGATGAACTCAGGTCCTTTGGTCCACATCTCCCAGCATTCCCTGGGACTAACATCTGTTTCCTGGCAACAGACTGATCTTTGTATGTGAGCGTTTAACCCAGAAGAATGTCTTGTCATTTTCTCACATACTGCAGATTGTTATTGCTGACTTCCACGCTGACGTAACACAACATAGTTTTTAACATTGCTAATAATCAGAAATGTTTCTTGAGCATCAAATCAACATATTAGGATGATTTCTGAAGGATCTTTTGACACTGAAGGCTGGAGTAACGGCCATCACAGAAATAAATTACATTTTAAAGACCTCTGTTTTACTATTTAAAAGGCACCTGTTATGCCTCTTTACAAGCAGAATATATGTCTCCGGTGTCCCCAGAAGTTGTCTGTGAAGTTTCAGCTCAAAATACCCCACAGATTATTTATTGTATCATTTTGAGAAGCAGAAACACTGCTGTTTTCGTGCATGTCTCTTTAAATGCAAATGAGCTGCTGCTCCCCGGCCCCCTTTTACAGAACAAGGCTGTGCATTTACAGCTCGTTCCTCTGTTTGGTTTTGATTATCATGTCTATCACGCTGAATGTGTTTTAAACCATATTAGTTTAAACTTCTTCTGATACAGGGTTTTCTGAGCGCACACATCCGAAGCACACGCACAGAAAGCATCTGTCACACGGCATGTGAGAACTAAACTAAGTTCTCTTCACGCCTTATTGCACTTAAACTGCCAAATACACACAAGTTTGTTAAAAACATACTATTAAGTACTGGAAATAACTCTGCCATGGACCACAAAACCAGTCTTAAGTGTCAATTTTTCGAAATTGAGATTTATACATCATCTGAAAGCTGTGATATCGTTTTCCATTGAGTGTATGATTGTTAGGATAAGACAATTTTGGCAGGTACAACTATTGAAAATCTTGAATCAGTGTGCAACAATCAAAATAGAAAAACATCTTTAAAGGCCAAATGAAGTTCTTATCAATGCATATTACAACCGAAAGTTTTGAATATTTAGGGTAAGAGATTTACAAAATATCTTCATGGAACATGTTACTTATAATTTTTTTGGCATAACATTTTTTATAATTTTGACCCATACAATTTTTGGCTTCTACAAATATACCCCACGTTGACTGTTGTGTGCTCCAGATGCTGTGTGGCACTGTAATATACAGTAAATAACTCAATAAATGCACTGCTGTCTGGTCTCCTCTGAGACTGGACTCTAAAAGTGTTCTGTGCTCATTATAGCAAAGACAGAACAGCGAGCACGCTTTGCCTCAACGTTCGTTAGAACTTGTACACCGTTGTCGCTTGCGAAAACACAATGGCGGCGCCGTGGGTGGAAACGTGCAGATTTAATCACAGAAAAAGTCAGGGTTTCATGATATGTCACCTTTAAAATCGTTTTATTTTTTTAAATGTTGTTTCTATCTCTGTCTGGTGTTTTTAATATTTTTTTAAAAGACAAACCATGTGCAACTTCATCTGTCAACACCATTGCCGAGTATTTTCTCCTTGAAACCGTGTTGAATCCAAAGAGTCTCAAAAATGTGGTATGAAAACAGCCGTTTCCTACCATCACAAACATGTAATCAATTTTGTCAGCTTCACTTTAATATCACCAGCAGTGCGTATCAACCTAAGGATGCTGAGATGGTGAATGGGAACATGGCTTGTGTACACATTATTAGCTGTTTGATAATGTAGTCAAGCCAAAGGCTGATGATATCAATTACCATTACATGTTTGACGTTGTAGAGAGCGATACATAAAATGCGTTACCATTCTGTTACATTGAATTATAGAACATCTTCCTCTTCTTGGGAATCAGTTTCTGGTTCAAACATGTATAGCTGAATTAATCCAATATTGCCACATGCCACTGTTTAGTGTTCATTACTTCAGAGTGAGTGAAAGTGGAGCAGGTTCAAGCTGGTGTGAATGGATGGAAACGGGGACTAATTATGCATATTAATTTATGACGTACATTCAAGCCATTTTAAGACCTAAATAAAATATTTCCATTTCCAAAAATATTTAATGTCATTTTGATTATCAAGGATGACTTTTAAAGGATAAAATAATGACTAGTTTTTGAATAGTAAACATCTATTTTAAATGAATATTTCACAATGTGACTGTGAATGATTACTTTATTTTTGATTGCATAAATGCATCCTTGGTGAGCAGAAGAGACTTCTTACTGCCCAGAACTGTCTCCGCACACAAAAGCGTTTCTGCCAAGCATTATTTGAATAATCCAGCGGGGCAGTGATGGTTTCAGCATTAAAGTAAACGTTCCTGTTGCCAGCTGACTCATTGGCCCTGTGAAGTGTGTTTAGGTTGACTGTGTTCCACTGAGCCTGGATGGCAACGGCATGAAGGCTTTCATTGAGCTTTGGCTTATATCAGCCTGAACCCCCCTCTGCAGAAAATGTGCGGAATGTTCCCCTTTCCTGTGGGACGGGGTCTGTCTGAATGGGGAGGGTTTGTCTGTCTGTCTGTTGAGGTAAAAAGCCAAAAACAGTCCAGATTGGGACAGGAAGTCCTCCCCATGGGCTGGAAAACAGCAGCGAGTGTCTGAACTGCACGTTTCACAAAGTGCTGACACTTTCTTAATGTGTTTACTGTGTGTTCATTGGATTCACTAAACCTTTCCCTCATGTGCTTTGAGTTTAGCCTCTGATTTATTTACAAACTTGTAAACACGTATCAGATTCAATTATATAATTGTTAGGTATTTTTCTAATGAGGTTTCCGCTGAAGGTTTAAGTGAGAACAGAGAACAACTAAGACAGTGACTGAGTGTGTGCAGTCTTCTGTGATTATGCTTGAGCCGAAAGCATGTAAGCTCATGGATAGCCTCGTGTCCTTTCATTGGGAAAAGGTAATAAACAGTTTAAAGAAAATCCAATCAACTCATCATTACCCAGGGCTATAATAGTTAACTAAAACTAGCACTTTAAACAAACAAAAATAAAATTTGTTCCTGGAAATAAAATTAACATTTAACAAAAAAAAAAAAAGTATGAACGTAGTTTAACGTGATCTACTAAAATAACTAAAACTGAAATAAAAATGAATAGAAAATATATGAAGAGTTTATTCAAAGACAATAGAATACCCAAGACGTGTCACTTGTATAGTTTTGAATGGGGAAAATGCAGCAGGAAGCCCACCTTCTGAATGAAAGAGCCAATCCCTAACCGGTAAAGTCAGCACGTCACTGCGGCTGCCGTTAGAAGTCCCGGTTCCTATAGAAACAGTCAGCACTCTGAGACGCGCTCAGGACTGTGCATGCGCACTGGCTGATCTAGCCTGAAAATATGCTTTTATAATGCTTTTTGAGCAAAGGCAATAACATTTATGATACAGTTGTTGTCAGATTTCTTTGGTTATTTCAAATATGAAATTTAATCGTAAGCTTGGTGAACAGTTTTGGAGAATTAGATGTTTCCCCAGTCAAAGAGATGAGGAGCTGCAATTGCATGCCCGAGAGGCGTTTCAAAGATGGCCGCCGAGAGACATGACTTGTCTTAAAGAGACTTTGGTTTATTTGCAAAAACAGATAACTCCGTTTTTTATTCTTATCATGTTGTATTGTCTTAGCTGTATTTTATTTTTATTTTTACCTAATCAAAATAACCCAACTGCTGCTTGATTGAGATTAATTGGAGGGCACAATGAAAAAACTTGGTTTTTGAAAATCTGTTTTTGCAAATGAACACTTCATATAGAAAAAAAAACTAAACCCAATAAAATGACTGAAACTAACTAAAAGGAAAACAACTTTTTGCTTTTTGATTTTAATTACATTTTGCACATTTTAGAGTGGCCTATTGTGGCCAGCCTAAGGTACACCTGTGCAATAATCATGCTGTCTAATCAGCATCTTGATATAACACACCTGTGAGGTGGATGGATTATCTCAGCAAAGGAGAAGTGCTCACTAACACAGATTTAGACAGATTTGTGAACAATATTTGAGAGAAATAGGCCTTTTGTGTACATAGAAAAAGTCTTATTTCTTTGACTTAACAGCTCATGAAAAATGGGGGCAAAAACAAGTGTTAAGTTTATAATCTTGTTTAGTGTAATTATCAGTGTCACATAATGAATTGATAGTAAACGTCTTTGTTGTGTGTTTTCTGCAGGCCGAAAGCTCAGAGGGAAAGCCTTTTACTACGTCTGTGGGAAAGTCTTTTGTGAAGAGGACTTCCTGGTATGCTGTCTTCCTCTTTTCTTTTTTATGGGGTTTTTATGTCTTAACATGTCTTGAGACATGACTTACAACCATAGCTCATGGTTATGTCAGAAGAATGTGTCATCTTATCTAAAGCATGTCTTTAAAGACATTATGAGGTGTCAGGTTTCAAAACATGAACCTCGCTATGAGTTCACATTAGGAGTTAATCTTATGAGCTCAACTTAGCTCAACTCAAGAAGACCGGTGGGATCCAGCAGTGGGCTTCAGCAGTCTGAGATGTTTTTATTTTGGCTTTTTTTCATTTTTATACAAATGGAAATTGATTATCAGCAGAGTAATTTGAGTAAAATTCACTCGACTTGGAGTGTTTGAGAATCATGAGCTTCAGTGGAAGCAAAAAAAAATCTGAGTTTCTACATATTGTCATGGATTTGTTTAGTTAATTTGTTAATTTAGAAATCTGCAAATGGAGCCGTAGTGTAAGTATTTCCTCTTCAATAAATGTCATAGCTAGGGCTGCCCCTAATAGTCAACTAATCGTTATTTGACCAGAAGAGGCTTGGCCGACCAAAATTTTATTAGTCACTTAGTCGCAGAAAAAAATTTCCACAGGTGAAATCACGTAATCCGTGACGGATAGATCGTTAACTCGTTACAGTACATCGGGCCGGGCATCCAAACGCTCAACTATCACTCATCCACCACAAATATGGCTTATCATCTGAAATATGCAAGTATTAGCAACTTTACATGGCCACTCAATCTGATTTTAACCTACAGAAATGTTTGCTATTGAAGTATGTGCGGAGTAGGGCTGCAACTAACGATTATTTTGATAATCGATTAGTTGGCCGGTTATTCTTTCGATTAATCGGATTTAAAATATATATATTTTTTTTTTTTTGACAAAAAGGACACTACTCCACATTCTGTCCAATGTCTTTCAAACAAACGTGCCAACTGAATTATACACATACAATACTTAACAATTTATTAGACCACCTATCATAATAAAGAGAAAACACAAATATTTTAGGAATCTGTCGAAAAAAAAATTTAAATCTAAAAATGCTATTGTCATTTATTGGGCAAATAACAAACTGAAACAACCAAATAGTATTAATTCCCACTATAACAAAAATGGCCTCCTATGCCTTGCAACAGCTTGCTTTCTCGCTGCCATTATGTACTTTTTGACTGTAATTGAGTATCTGAAAAAAACCCACCATGAAGCGCTCTGCTTTTCTTTCATAGATAACAATAATTATATTATAGCATTAGAAATAGCCTACTACTGTTTCTAAAGAGCTTACGCATATTGGAGGACTAACCGATACAGAAAGCTAAAAAATGATTTTGGTAATCACAAATGCTGTTAGTTTAGAGCAGCAGTGGCACGAAACCTTACATCTGTTTTCACATTTGTTAAAAACCGTACATTTTTTTTGACGGACGAAAGTTTCGGAGGCAAACGTGATTGACAGAACGTGAGGTCGTATTTTATTTTTTAACGTGCAAAAATTTCGGACTCTGTGTGCAATGACATTTACTCCTAAAATATTCCCTAATTTTTGGTCATACAGATAAGAGTAATACATCTTTCAAATCTGTAAAGACTCTACATGTATTGGTGTGCACTCACAAAAACAACAAAACACACTTTTGTAAAATAATACAAGCAAACAGGTTGCGTCTCGGTCTCTGTAAAATCTGTGTATATCTTTGCCTTACAGTCATTAAAAATATATCTATAGAGAGTGAAATGTCTACTTTCAAATGAACCAATTCAAATGAAAAACAAATAATCTCTGATTATGTAATCCGTATGAAACTTGCACTGTGGCAAGCTTTATGCATGCGCTTATTAGGCTATGTAGGCTATGTAGGCAATTAAAGGCTCATTAAAATGATTTAAATGGTTTATTAATAAACGTGAGATTAGTCGACAAATGCTTAAAATGAATGACTACTAGTTGACCAGAAAAATCCCAAGTCGAGGGCAGCCCTAGTCATAGCTTTTCTTCTTCTTTTAAAGTTTTCAGAATCCTAAAACTTTATTTCAGTGGAAGAAACAGACTTTTGGGATGAGCTGTTAAATGTTTTGTGCATATAATTGTGTAGTGTAGCGAGGTGGTTAGGTATGCCACGCTCATGTATGTATTGTGTAGCTGGTTGAAAATAAAATGACTGCCACATTTTCTTTAGACAAGCAAAAAAAAAAAAAAAAAGCATCCAGCTCTTAGGTGCATAAATGGCATATTTCCTCAGTGGGAGGGTGTTTCAAATGAGGTGAAACGGCATTCCAGACCAAAAAGTACAGTTTGTGTTATTTTAAGTTTCTTAAATGAGATGAATTGTTATATCTGAGCTGTTAATGTTGTGCGTCTTGGAGAAAATGAAGTGACTGAAAGGAATGAGAGTCAGTTGAAAAGCTCACCTCTGTCTTCACTCTTGTCTTTAACAGTACTCTGGGTTCCAGCAGTCTGCTGACAAATGTAACGTATGTGGACATTTAATCATGGACATGGTGAGTCTGGTGTGCCTCCACACAATATCACACTACTGAGCTTGAAGGAATTGGTTGGGTTTCATTTATAAAGCGCCTTATTATACAGTGCTCTTTACGTAGATTTGGCTAAATGTAATAGTCTCACTGTGTTTTAGGGGTTTTAACTTATGAACTTACATCAAAAAATTAGTTGTTACTTACTGCAAAAGACATGTGCTGCTATGGAGGTGGGATGCGGTTCAGATTAGGGACTGGTTTTGTGGTATGTTAGTTTAAAGATGTAATTACATGCAGGTATTTTTTCAACGCAAGTACAATTTAAAACACGTTTGCATGCAACAGGTTTATAATCATTTACTAAAACCATAAAAAGACTTGGAAATAAATATTAAATTAAATATTTAAAAAATTATTTGTTTTAGAGTTAATATACTAAAATAACTAAAACTAAAATTGAAATAAAAATTAATAAACACTATATAGGCATATTTTCAATACACACATACATACATATATATTATTACTATTCCAGCTAGTGGCCAAGGCAACACTTCTCATTTTTGTTTAGGAGTACTAAAATAACAAAAACTAATTCATACAAATAAATACTATATAATATACTGTTACAAAATAATAAAAAAACAAAAACACAACAACAGTACTAAAACTTCAACTAAAATTAAAGTGAAAATAGAAAATATGAAAAAATCTAATTCAAAATATTAACAGCAACTATAACTATATCAGTCATAATAAGATAACACTGGTACACTAAGTTCATTGTATCAATTTATTATTTTAAATCTAAAGATGTTTTCTCACACACAGATGCCCATCTCCTCATAGAGTCATACTGTCATGAGAGGAGGCATATCACACTAAATCACTACATGTGTGGCTGATAGGTGTGTGTTGTTTGGCAGCATGTGAACATGGTGTTCCTCCTCAGATCCTGCAGGCGCTGGGAAAGTCTTACCACCCAGGCTGCTTCCGCTGCGCCATCTGTAACGAGAGTCTGGATGGAGTGCCTTTCACTGTGGACACGGAGAACAAGATCTACTGCGTGAAGGACTATCACAGGTGCGTTTGTGTGGAGCTGCAGGCCCACAGCCAATCACAGTTCTTCATTATACCTTCATTGATGGTTTGATCAACTTCTTTTTACGTCCAGAAGACTTTTAAGTTCATAAAACTGCACTGGTTGTGCGGTGTGCTTGTTTTTATGTGCAGACCACAAGCATAACGCTACAAAAAAGAAGTGTTATTATTTTTTGCAGTACGTTGTCTCTTTGCAAACGCACATTGACATGCGGTATGGTTTCATTTGCAGTGTCACTGGAGATTTTCCAGAGGCTTTGTGTGTTTTCAATCATCTAAACGGCTTTAACTTATAATGATTGTGAATTTTAGCCTTCATATTTTAGTAATAACTTTAAAAGTGAATACAATAAACTATATAGTCAGGCAAGTGTCAGCTATGTACTGAAGGTGAAAAAAGTAACTGAATGATTGAACTCTGCGGTGAGGATATCTGTTGTTACTTTATATCAAGGGCTTCTTTGTAGCCAAGACTTTTAGATCTGTTTCTATTGAAGCTAACTTTCCTGATAAATCTTGCCTGGGAAATACTGATTCGAGTATAAAGTGTCCCCTATTTATTTAAGTTTATGTCATGATGGCATTTCCTTTTTTAACACTGCTTTTGAACTTTAAATTGACCAAAATGGTAAAAAGGAAGACCGTATTTGCGTTGTCCAGATATTATTGTAGCACGCTGTCATGACTTAAAGTCTGCATACACTGGAAACTGTGACGTATATCCGAGTGAAACTACTCCTCGAACAAAAACAATATGTAGGGGCTGGATTTTGTCCATTGGAAGTGAATTAATTGTTGTTTTCTAGTTGCTGTGTTTCAAGTAATCATAATGCCTAATCAACATTGATGTGCACAGATGAGTCAGGGTATAATAAAAACTGCATTCATTAAAAAAATAACAATTGTCAATTTTTATTTTATGGTGACTTTTGGCTGGCAAAGCAAACTCCAGATGCATAAAGTGAGCAATATATTTCCTTCAGTTGATGGTAGATGTGTGCTTTTCTCCATAATTTCTTCCACAGGCATTTTCCTAGCAGTAGCTTGATGTAATGACATTTTATTGAGAGTTTTATTGGTGTTGAGGGTGTGTGTGCACGAGCTTTGGTGCACTGCAGATTCTTCTCATGCATCCTTTGCCGTGAACAGTGAACTGAGCGATGATTGCTGTTGTTCCAAAACCCCAGACATTCAGTCAGGTGGTGAGCATATGGAGATGAAATCAAGCAGTGCTTTTCCACTCTGTCCTTCTGGGATTGAGCTATTCACGGTCTATAATCGAAGAGCCAGTATCTCTGTTCCACTCTTCTCTATCTGCCTTTCACTTCCAAGTCAAGCAGTGGCCCAAAAAGTATTTGGCACACTTATACATGTCGGATTGTCTTAACAAAATATCAAAGCAAAATAGCACTTTGTAAGCAAAATATTTAACAAAAATAGGTTTTTAATAAGAAATAAATTGAGTCGTTGAATTATTCACTTAACCGATTTGTACAAAATATCACAACATTGTATTCTTTCAGAAATGTAGGTTACTCAACGTCAACATTAACTTCTTGTTTATTGAACTGTTGTAAGCATGCAATGTCACACTTGCAGTCGTGTTGATGATATTAAAATAAGTGTTGAATTTAAGAACAGCAGCATTAAAAGGATTCTCTCTTGGTTGTAAAAACCCATAACCAGTTCACCCGTTGGTTAAAATTCATTGCAAAAAATGGTTAGTTCTGAGAAAAGAGCATCGTTTGCTTAAAACACCACTTTTGATATTTCATGACAGACAGTTTAAGTATAGCTAAAGTGCCAAATACTAATTTGGGCCACTAGGTATGTTACAGTCTTGTACTCTGAATAAAGAGTCGTGCTGATATGACAATAATGATCTGTGTGATTATTTCTTGTCTTTTCTTCTTCAGAGTTCTTGCCCCTAAATGTGCAGCATGTAATCAGCCGATCCTGCCCTCTGAGGTAAGACGCATATCAGGACCGATTCAGTCTGTGCTCCATAAACTCTCTTCATACAGAAACAAAGCTCATTTGACTGTAAAAGGTAATCAGTAAAACCCAGGAAATCACTTAGCATGAGCCGCATTCCCAGCTTGTGTCATAGAATCAGCTTTCTCTGTATTCCAGCCACGACACGAGCACTGCCAATGCCAATCTAGACTTATGATGTCTTTTTGCTTGTTGTGAGACAAATTAACCAAAATGAGCTTGGGAATTTGTACTACTTGTACTGCTATGCTTCAACTATGCAGAACATCTTGGTCCTTCCAGAACACTTAAACCCTCTTTAGGCCTGATACTGTAAGTAATTCAGTTAGCACTGAAGGAGTGATTGCTGCTAAGTCAGGGCATGTGTCATTTGTTAAAGCCCCCCGTCTATAATTAGAGACGACCCGCGAGGCATGCTGCTCTCCAACACCATCAAGAGCAAGAGCTCAGTTATCATGCACCTGCATGGAGGCTCTTATGAAACTCTACAGGAATTCATCCTCTCTGATCACAGCCGAGTGTTACATCAACACTGTTGACAGCAGAAACATCGCTGTACCCAGAAAAGATCATAGTTCACCCAAAAATGACATGACTTTTTCCATGAAAAAACGACAGTTCATAGTGACAAAGACTAAAAAAGACTGATTTCTGTTTGAGCTGTTCCTTTAAAAGCAACAATAAACATTAACTAACCCAGTCTCTTTGGACATATGTGCCTACATTCCTGCAAAACTCAAAAATGCACCTATAAATTAAAATCATTGCCGTTTCCAGCTGAAATGAACACTTGAGGCAGTAAAACAGCAATAAACTTTATTACTTTTCACACGAATTAAGATTACAGGGGCACGTTACTGATTAATGAAGGCTTACTTTTGCATGGTTCACAATACTATATGATGACCTCAAAACACTTTTACCATAGCGCATGATTTACCATGATATGTACAATTTACCAGTGTAATAATACATTGCCACCGTCACATTTAAAACATTTACCCGGTTTGGAGAAAACTGACCGTGCTATTTAGTACCAGTCACTGGATATTTTACTTTGAGCGTAAATTTGGTTGTTCTTCTGAAGATTTGGAGACATTTAGCATTACATCACTTGTGAAGTCTCCAAATCTTGGATGGCCAGAGGGCAAGTATATTGTTGACATATTTTAATTTTAGGGTGGGTTATTCTTGTATTCTTCTCATTACATTGCCCACAGTCATTTTGAACTTATTAACTCCAGGCTGACATTAAATAACATTGAGACGATTGTACACAGTTCATGTTTCTGTTCGGTTATTGGAGTAGAGACAGCTTTCGATGTGGTCATGCTGTATCATTGCATGTGTTGTGGTAAGTTGTTGTCATCTCACTGGTTGGTTACTCTCGTAGGGATCAGATGAAACCATTCGAGTGGTTTCCATGGACAAGGACTACCACGTGGAGTGTTATCACTGTGAGGTGAGTTCAACTTGGGAGACAGTAATAGAAGTCTCATCTGTGCTAATTTAATGTCATTCCCAATGGTTTAGTGCAAGTAAAGAAACGTCTGTTGTTGGAAAAACAAATCACCACTTCCCCTTGAGGCCTGCATGCCTTGACATGTGATATTAACACAGATCTGCTCATGTCTTAGGACAGAGGAGCATAAAGTTATTGATGTGAGTGTGAACTCTTCCCGCAGGACTGTCATATGGAGCTGAATGATGAAGAGGGTTACCGCTGCTATCCTCTGGACGGACACCTGCTGTGTCACGTCTGTCACCTCAAACACATCGACCCTGCCGCCCCGCCGTCTACAGCAAACAGCTACCACAGTCAGTTTTAAACATCTGCTTCCCCCTAGTGGGTTTGCCAAAGAAGCTCAGCTATTGCATTGAAAAAATCACAGCGGAGATTGAGATTACAAACTTTGTGAGACACATTATTATTATATATTGTATTATGAATTATTTACTGTACTGTCTTTTTTTGTTTTGAGATTTGCATTTATTAATATTTTATTAGATTGGATTCAAAAAGAAAATAGTTATCCTTTCTTGTATAATATAAATACTGTAAACAATAAACCATTGACTTATGCAAAAATGTTGCTGCAGATTTGTGTAAATAAGGCAACCATTGCGTATATTATTACAAAACATCATCTGAGTTTCTCGAATGGCACCTAATAGTGTATAAACCTTTATTTAATTAAAAGCCTGCTCAGTAATTGTGTTGATTTTCTTGTGCTGGTCAATATGATAATTTTTTTAGTCTTTGTTTTGGTTACTGCAGACATGCCCAATACACAGTCAGCCATGAGTTATTACAAGTGAAGTGAAATCTTATTGAACACTTTCACTTATAATGAAGGAACTTTTCAAAGGGGAAAAAATGACAGAGTGCACCTTTTAAGAGACCAAATAAATAGACATGCCTATTTATGAATATTTATTATAATAAGCCCCCAGTTGCATTTACTTCAGGTAGTAAGCTTTTAATTTAGTGTCAGATTCATTTTAACGGACAAACATGAACATTGTTTATTCCAAAAGCTAATGCGGAGACCTGTGAATGTGTCCCAACACATTTTCTGAGTGATCACATCAGTTGAATTGACTTAACAGTGACGATCTGTCATTTGAAATCACCTAATTTAATTTATAAAAGTGAGTTTTATTATTTTGCCATGCAATCTGGTGCATTTCATTAAGTGTTATTCTGAATATCTTGGAACTGTTTTGATCACACCATTGCACTTGGACAGAATTCAGCAGTTCACTACAACTGTATTACATTTGGCAGGTCAAACCCACATCTTAACTGATTGAAGACTTGACACCAATTACTCTCTATTTAAGACTGTTATTTCAGACCTAGCGCTCTTTTAATGACCTTCATTGTTTCTACATTTTGTTCAATAAAGATTTGGTATAATAAAGTACAATGTTGCGTTGTTTGCCAAGTTTGGTGAATCTGATCACAAAAGCTATTCTTGAGAAATTCAGATCATTTAAATGTTCCCAAATTTGTTTCACAAAACACCAGAGGCCTCATTTATATAATGTTGCACAGAAACCATCCTAAATTTGATCTTACGATCATTTCTCAGATATGCGTACGTGCGATTCATAGAATGAACGTACGAACAGAAATCGCATGTACGCCTCTCTTTCAGATGTGAAATCTATGAATCGATAAATGATCTTAAACTTAAGCGCAATTGAATGGTTTCAGCTCTCTGCCTTGTTAACGAATCCTAATTAATGTCATTAACATATAAAATATCACCAATCATCATAATTTAGAACAGCGAGCTGCAAGAACAGCTTACATTTTCAAAAACCTGCAGCATAAAAAGTGCGTACGTCTGCTCAGACCCTGACGTGACGCTAAGCACTTTTCCACGTCAAAGACAGTTTTTATAAATATGAGCGTTGGCGTGGATTTAAGCGTACGCACACTCTTAAGTTCAAACCTGTGCATATGCACACTTTATAAATGAGGCCCCTGATTAAGATGTGACCAGACAAATGTAACTCCAGTTTAGCTCACCTATATCCAGCAGCCATATCACCCTGCAGCCCAAGACCCACTGAAGCTAAGCAGGGTTGAGCTGGTCAGTACCTGGATGGGAGACTCCTGGGAAAACTAGGTTGCTGCTGGAAGAGGTGTTAGTGAGACCAGCAGGGGGTGCTCACCCTGTGTTCTGGGTGGGTCCTAACGCCCCAGTGTAGTGACGGGGACACTATACTGTCAACAAGCACTGTCCTTCGGATGAGACGTTAAACCGAGGTCCTGACTCTCTGTGGTCATTAAAAATCCCAGGATGTCCTTCGAAAAAGAGTAGGGGTGTTACCCCGGCATTCTGGCCAAATCCCCCCATTGGCCTCTGACCATCATGGCCTCCTAATCATCCCCATAAACTGATTGGCTTCATCGCCGTCTCCTCTCCACCAGTAGCTGGTGTGTGGTGGGCGTTCTGGTGCACTATGGCTGCCGTCGCATCATCCAGGTGGATGCTGCACACTGGTGGTGGATGAGGAGATATCCCCTTTACTATGTAAAGCGCTTTGAGTGCCTAGAAAAGCACTATATAAATGTAATTAATTATTATTATATATTGTTTAAAAGTTACCAATCACAGCCTTTAATCTGTAACTCATTTATGTGCCTGTTGTTGAGGAGAGACCCCCCCCCCCCCCCTCCCCACATGATTGTAAAGCACTTTGGGTGTACAACAATACACAATAAAGCGCTATATAAATGCATCATTCATTCATTGTTTCTGTGGTTTTTAAGTTTATCGGTTGATTGTGAACACTGCCTGAAGTTCTCAGATCTCCCTACGTGTTACATATTTATCCATCTGCTCCTATTAAAAAGTAGGATGTGATGCATTTATTTGATATTGTGTTATGCTGATGATTTTTTAAATAAAACTAAGATATTTTTTGTTCATAGTTTATTAAGATTGTTTTAGCACTTTTATGCAAATGGTAGTTCACCCAGAAACGAAACTTCTGTCATTGTTTACTCTCATGTTGTTCCAAACCTGTATGATGTTCTTCTGTGGAACAACGTTAAAGATATTTTGACAAATGTCTCTTTTTTTTAATCCATACAGTAAAAGACAATGATCACCAAAACTGTTTGGTCACCATTCTTCAATACAAGTCTTGATTTTCACAGAAGAAATACATACAGATTTGGAAAAACAATGTGAGGGTGAATGACAAATTTGGGTGATCTATCTCTAACACATTTTCATGAAAAAAATGTTTTAGAAAACCTTTTTTGCCACTTCAGAATGAGAAAGCACTGAACACTGCATAGCTGCCAGCTAAACCCTGAGGCACCTCAAGGATCAGTGCTCAGCCCTATCTTTTATACAAATCATTTATTTGATACATTTTGCTTTTGTTGATATTGAAAATATTTAAATGTCACTCTTTCTAAAAGTGATAGTACAAAAAGAGATAGGCCTACTACTAGAACACCAACTACTATGCTTATGGCCCAAAGTATTTGGAAACGTTAATGCAAGTATTTGGCATGGCTGTAACTGATAAGTCTCTCAGGTGGCAAAATGAGATTTCTTGCAAATTCAGCAGTATCATTTTCAAATAAATAAAACATGGTGCTGTTTTCTCAGAAGGATACACATTTATTCCATGTATTAATCACTCTCCTGCCACAAAATATTGCAAATAATATTTTGTTTACAAAACCCAGAACAGCAAAGTGTTACAAATGAACTGAATTTCTGATTATTTATAGTATTTACTACATGCTTAAAGTAATTTACATTTCACTTAAATGGACAATTAACATCCAAATGGTGATGCAGAAGCATAAAACATGATGCTGAAGCATAAAACAAACAATAAAATAAGTCAATTCTGCCCCCCCCCTCTTTTTTAAATGCAGAGGCTTTATTAAGGACACTTCACATTGATACTAAGTTTCATGGGTAAGATTCTGAGTGGGAAATCTGTACAGCTGCTATAGAGAAATGGATAGACTGCTTCCTTAAATGTATAGGTGAAAGAGCACAGATGTGTGTTAGTACGAGGATCAGAGAATGAAATCTTTCCTCCGTCCCAGTCCAACTGCACTCTGATCACGTTCAGCCGCTTATAAACAGCTAAATGCATGCAGGGCATCAGGCGGGACTGTGATGTGTACTGACCGGCCATGTAACGCACACGCCACACTCCAGTGTCAAAGAAAATGCCTCCTTTTCTCTGGTTAGATGCTGTGGTTACTCCAACAGACCAGCATGTGTTGTTTTGCACCTCCACATCCCAGAAGTGTGTCCCAGAGTTAAAGCCCTCCGAGCCTAGCACACAGTGATAATAGTCAAACCTCTCTGGAGTGTCTGGATACTGTTGTCCATCAGCACTGGATTTCACACGGGTCAGATCATCGGTCAGGAACAGCAGAGGATGTGCAGTATTGGGGTCCAGTGTGAAAGGAGCTGATGAGAGAACAGTCATCAGAATACATAACATGTAAACACACACAAGGAGTTTTGATATTGTAAATTAATTAACCACTTTAATTAAACAATTTAATTTGAGAAGTTTCAGTAAAAACTATAGTTATTAGGAGAGAGAAAAAATACAGCATACCTATTGATTTTGTGTTTTTAGCACAAATCTGTTAGATTATATTAACCTATTAATAATATTTTTTTCATTTAAATAAGAAATTTGCTGAGCCCCCTAATGGGCAACAGAAAATATTTGAATATATTTTTTTGTGTGTGTTGTACTGTCATAACTTTTCCGATGCTGGAGGAAGTTTACACAAATCTAGATGATTGTGACACGGTACTAACTAGCATGGCAATGACTAACGAGCAAAGGATGCTTAGAGTATGTGGCTGTGGGTGGTCCAAATTAACAATTTATCAGGGCAAGGCAAAATGTGGAGGAGGTAACCAGATGTAAACTTGCAGTGGTAGGGGAATCACAGCCAGGTTGAGAACCACAGTGACCCAAAATGCGACCCAGACAGTGGAGCAGGCCATCAGCCATCTGAAACATCGAGAGATTGTGGGTTTGCCAAAACTAGGCAGAGCTGGTTTTGGTTGGGGATCCAGATCTAAGCCTCAAAAGGGGCTTTCGCACCGGAGGAAATAGTTCCTAGAACTATTGGTGTAAGTTCGCCGCTTTTTGGCGTGTACACACTGCAGGAACTAGGAACATATTTAATTCTACGAGCTCCATTTGGGGGAACAAAATTAGCTCCTACTTCAGAGTTGGGTCTAAAACAGTAATATAGGAACTACCAGTGGCGTAAGTGTACGCTGATTGGCCAAACGAAACACCAGCTACCCGGCAGTTTTAAAAAGCCATGTCAAATTATGTAATCCATGAACATGGAAAACAGCTTCAACTGTATTGACCTGTTGTCTGCAGCATTGTGTTCTTTTCTCAGCATCGATGATAACACTGCAAGTTGTCATAGGAGATCTAGTCAGATTTTCATACTCTTTCTATCGCGTAAATTGTGCATCTCCATTATCATGAAACCCACGACACACAACAAAAACAGCTCCGATGGCATCCTCCATTCACCGGTTGTTTGTGTTTGTAAATGCAGTGTTTGTTTGATGGTGGCTTCAGAGTTCCTGCTACCGGTGCGAATGCAACCAGGAAAACGGCCTGAGGGAGAAATTGGTTCTCTAAGAACCAACCTGCTGGCAAGGTCCTAGAAATATGCCTTGTGTGGCGAGGCAGCCAAAGCGGAGTCAGCGTCGCCAAGGAAACACTGCTCCCTGAACACTCAACGAGGAATACCTTCCGATCGTTTGCACCTGAACGTCATCAGCGGGAGGCAATATAAACCGAGAAAGAGAAGGGAAGGGTGAGCTAGTTCTCCAGAGCTCATGTTGTTCTCTCCCTCTTCTTACAGCCTCCAGCGATTGAGGATCGGCACGTCACTTCACACAGACTGCACTGTACGAAGCCCGGCTTCTGAGCACGACTGTCACAGAGTCACCGTTACTGACTTTCTGTCCTGACGTTCAATAAATCAGCAGCTTGCCACTAGACAACATAGCAGTTTGCCACTAGACAGGAGCGAACAGAGCACTTGGTCGAGCAGTTAAGAGGTGCAGCGGCTGGCCGAACTCCGCTTCCCGAGCCCCGCGCACAAGCACATCAATACCTTACCAAGCTCAGCAAACATGATGACATCGAGGCGTACCTCCTCCACACCTTTGAGGTAATTGCCAGTCGGGAGGCATAGGAGATTGAACAGTGGGCCCGCATTTTAGCACCCTTCTTGACCTCAAACCTCTCCCGTCCCACTCCCACAAAAAAAATCTCGTCCCGTCCCAATCCAACGAAAAATTTTGGGGAAAATCCCGTCCTGTTCCACACCCGGAAGAATGACTCCCATTTAAATTTTTTTTGGCCGAAATCTGTCAGTTACAGTAAAAATATAGTACAGATCACAGCGTGCCCACCATAGTTGAATAAAACCCAACATGTATTTTTTTTGTTGTCATATTGAACTGAAAGCCAACTTATGCACTACATAGTAGCCTACATTGCACACATTAAATTTCATGTAAATCATCCATGCTACACAAACGTCTTCTATTTGATTTTTTTTTTGAAAGTAGACATTTCACTCTCTATAGATATATTTTTCAAAGACGGAGTTTCGAAGTTTCTCGCTCAAGTTCACAGAGACCTAAAGCCCATCCTGTTTACTTTAAAGCGCAACGTTTCGTTGTTATTCTGAGAGCACACAAAAAAACCTGGAGTCTTTACAGATTCGAAAAATGTATTACGCTACTTTTATCTGTATGACCAAATATTACGGAGATTTTAAGAGCAAGTGAGCGCACCGGCGCCTGTCCTGCAGCGAGTACGCTATTCAGCCTCCACTCTCTACACACTTCAATAGCGTACATTTCTCTAGATTAACATCATATTGAGCGGCCATGTAAAGTTGCTACTAAGTTATATACATATTTTAGATGAAAAGCCTTATTTGAGGTCGATGAATGATAGGTGAGTGTTTGGATGTCCTGCCCGAGTGTTTTACCACATAGACCAGCCGTCACGGACTGCGTCATTCACTTAACCAGCCACACCAAAGCAACAGGAGGAGAGCATACAGAGACAGGGCAAGTAGAATTGAGTTCAGAATTAAAATATAGTTTACACTGTAAAAAAACATCCTGTAATAAAACAGTAAAATTCCGTAAAATAACCGTTTTTTTTTTACAGTGTAGGCTATAGTTTATATATATATATTTGTTGTATAAAGGTATATTTTCCCGCCCAGTCATTTTTCCTGTCCCGTCCCACGAGCGAGTGATAAAAACCGAAGAAAAAGTGGTAAAAATCGACAAAATGGTGAGAGCCGTTTTTAGACTCATGGACATTTTCACTCAGGGGTGTACTCACTTTTGTGACCAGCGGTTTAGACATTAATGGCTGTTTGTTGAGTTATTTTGAGGGGACAGCAAATTTACACTGTTATACAAGCTGTACACTCACTACTTTACATTGTAGCAAAGTGTAATTTCTTCAGTGTTGTCACATGAAAATATATAAAAACATGTTTACAAAAATGTGAGGGGTGTACTTACTTCTGTGAGATACTGTATACATAGATATATAAAATATATATAGTGTATTTGTGTGTCTGTGTATTTAAATGTAAATATTTTTTTAATATTAGAAGAAGAATGCACATTTATTACACGTCTAATCACCACTCACCAAATAAAATATTGCAAAATAATACTGAACTGAAGTAGACTAACCCAGAACAGGTTCACACCATGCAGATGTTACAAATGAACTGAATTGATGATTATTTGTAATTTCCGACATGCTTAAAACAATTAACATTTGACGTAAATTGACACTTTACGTACAAATGGTGACGACAAAAAAACAAAAAATATTAAAAATGACCAGTAAAATCTGCAGCAAAAGGTACATTTAGTGAGAATGGTTAAATAGAACTTACGCCTACTGTTGTCATTATGATATGAAAATATTGAATATATGAAATATTTTCACAGTGAATGTGAATGTAATGTCACATGAATGTAAAACCCACTGAGTTGAACGATCTGCATCATCATCTTCCAGACTTCAAACTTCAGGTTGCCCAAGTATTTTGCCACATTCATCAACATCCCAGCAGGCCTCACTGGATCCTTCAGTGTGATCTGGGCTCTGTGATCACATTCAGGAGTCAGAAAGACGGAGGAACTGCACTGCAGAAGAAGACGGCAAGAAAACAGCTTACCTTTCTTTTGAGAACTTGAAGTTCTGCAAAACACAAGAGGAGGAAGTAAGCTACATGTGTACACAAACGTTATTCAACCCTCGGCCAGTGGTCACCCGACACTGATTCTTTAATAGCTGATGCTGATGTGTCCCTGGAGCACACAAGCAGTGTTAAGTCGCTGGGGTATATTTGTAGCAATAGCCAAACATACACGAGTCAAAATTATAGATTTTTCTTTTATGCTAAAAATCATTAGGATATTAAATAAAGATCATGTTCCATGAAGATATTCAATGAATTTCCTACCGTAAATATATCAAAACTTCATTTTTGATTAGTAATATGCATTGCTAAGAACTTAATTTGAACAACTTTAAAGATGATTTTCTCAATATTTGTATTGTTTGCACCCTCAGATTCCAGATTTTTAGATAGTAATATCTCAGCCAAATACTGTCCTATCATAACAAACCATACATCAATGGAAAGCGTATTCAATCAGCTTTCATATGATGTAGAAATCTGAATTTCGAGAAATTGACACTTATGAGTGGTTTTGTGGTCCCGGGTCACATATCTCAAGAGAGCAGGGTGGCTGATATATCGATTAACCACTACCTCAAACCTGACGAGAGTCACGTCAATGTCTTTATTTTTGTAGATAAACACAATAAAACATTTAATACGTAATACAGGTATTTCTTACTTGTAGAAAGGGCATGTTGGCAGCGTCTAAATAATTTTTTATGGTTCCAATATTGTTTGAAAGCGATTCGATCTCTCTGTCTATTTGTTCAATCTTCTCCTTCATCATCTGACTCTTCCGATTCTCTTCCTCTGTCAGAGCAGATATTCTGACCATCTCTTCATCTCGCAGAAACTGATGGAGCTGCTCAAACTCCTCCTGCAATCGTCTCATGGTCTGCTGAGTCTGAGCCTGTAGAACATACACAGATATTTTCACATCCCTTCTACTTTTCTAGAAATGCTTTAATCTAGAATATTTTACTGTATGGTTCTCACCTTAATGTGTTGTGATGCATCATCAAATGTTTGTTTTATTTCTTTAAAGCTCTCGAGTTTTTCTTGTAAATCTTTCAATGCAGTCTTCAATTCCTCCTGAAATTGAATAATCCGTTGATGTTTGTTAAATCAGTGGAATGTCATTCATTGTAATGTTAAGCAAAAGAGTATTTTCTACAGGTGCATCTCACTAAATTATAATGTTGTGGAAAAGTTTATTTATTTCAGTAATTCAACTCAAATAAATAAAATAAATAAATAAATTCAATGCACACAGACTGCAGTAGATGATTTTGGCGCACATTTAACAAAAACCCACAAATTCACTATTACCTGTATGTAATTTAAAGCAGTAGCTATCCCCCATATTTCGTCTGAAGTAGTGATAGACCGATTAATCGGTTTTGCCAATTAATCGGCACCGATAGTTGATTGCCGCAACTATCGGTTATCGGTAAAAATCCATGCCGATAGTTTTCTGTTTTGCGTCCATTGCTGGAGTGGCTGAGAAGGGTCCGCTGGCATTATACAATATACTGACAGCACGTGTTGTTTATTTTGACATGTGACACTGCGCACTGCACTGAGCGGGAAACTTCAAATGCCATTTAAATACAGCCGACAGAAAATCCTGCGGCGGAACAGAGCGCCATTCACATAGTTTTCTATTAAATTACATTATACTTGTCCTAAATCATTGTAAATGTACATAATGACTTCACTCTAGGCTATAAATTATGTATTGTGCATTTTTTAGCAAAACGTTTGTCTTTCTGTGGCTCTAATAAAGTCTGTATGCTTCATATAGAGAGCTGTAATAGATCGCTCTTTCTCTTTCCACTTGCTGTTTTTTAAACCGAAATTCAAACTGTTTAATGCCACATTGTTCATTCTAGAAACAAACTTCTGTCCGTTTGGTGATCAAATAAACTGTTTTAGAACGCCACTTGAATTGAATGCAAAGCGTTGTGTGTGTGTGTGTGTGTGTGTGTGTGTGTGTGTGTGTGTGTGTGTGTGTGTGTGGTGTGTGTGGTGTGTGTGTGTTGTGTGTGTGTGTGTGTGTGTGTGTGTGTGTGTGGGTGTGTGTGTGTGTGTGTGTGTGTGTGTGTGTGTGTGTGAGTAGAGAACCTCGGAGTTCTCCTAGACACAGCGCTGCACTTTTCCCTAATTTTTGCCTTTGTGTGACTAACTTTTTCTTAATTATTAGATAATTATCAAGTGTTAAAATAGAAGCAAATAAAGTGTGTGAGTACACAAACAATATCCAAATGTATGTAATTTTAATGGTATGGCCGTGTGTAGATATTTAAAGATGGTCATCTTTAAGCATGACTGTTGAAATTAAATGGTAATACTTAACAATAAGAGTCCATTCGTAGCATTAATGAAAACTGTATAAGTATTGTTTCTTGTTAGTGTTCATTTCAACATTCGCTATTAGCAGGCTACATTTTTTAATTTTAAAGTTTTTTCTTTTAAAATTAGCAAACTATGAAATAACTTTAATGATCAATATAATATAATATTAATATTTTTTATTAATTTGCAAAGTATGGTTCAGTACTGTTACTGCTTATATTTTTTTAAATAGCAAAGCTCTAGTTTTATTTCAGTATCCATTTAAAAACTATCGGTTGATTAATCGGTATCGGCCAGTGTGGTCCAACCTAGCTATCGGTATCGGTAAAATCCACTATCGGTCGACCTCTAGTCTTAAGTAATTATGACAATGCTGCTTGTTTTCACATTTTTTAATAACAGAAACTGAGAGTGTTGTTCTATTAAATTAAGCACAGCACATTTTTTCTTTTATAAAATTCAAAAATCTTAATCTATACATTTTAAATAAAAAATATAGTTATAGAGCAGAAAAATAAATACTATTTAAGTTTACATCTTAAGTTTTTATTAATATAATTAAATGTAGGAAATCCAGTGCCCCCCTGTTTGAGAACCACACATTTAAATGGAACATCGTGAGATATCAAATCTTTCATTGGATTTTGGAGAGTACTATGAAATTAACTTCTCAGACTGTTTAGTGAAACTAAGCTACAAAAACCACTCATTCTGAAAACTCAGAACCCGGAAAGTGTAGCACATCACTGCCCATATTTATACATCACCGATGGCTCGGCAACTATATTCCACCCCGGTGATAAGGAAGTCAAATGATGCTATTACTCTTAAACAAGAACCCAGAACAATTACAAGAGAGAAAACACATTGAAACTACAAGTAGTACACTGAAAAGAAAAAAAAAACATTTGGAATCACCTCTCAGACATAGTAAATGTCACCAATAATTACAAATAATTTATATGTATTTGAAATAAAACATGACATATTGAAGTATAAATATTTTTTCTTCTAAGAGATACTCCAGTACTCTTTTCTTTAGAACTGGCATACAGTGTACCTTTAGAAGTGGTGCGACTTCATCAACAGGCCTGAATGTATGGTTCAGGTGTTTCTCTGAATCTCTGCACACCAAACACACGGGATGATTATCATCCAGACAGAAGAGTTGGAGTTTCTCTCCGTGCACATCACAGAGCACCTCAGATGACCCTCTCTTCTGTAAGAACGACTCGCACACGTTCCGCAGCGCAAGATTGGCCGGTGTCTGGCATCCTGTGAATCTTTTCCTGCAAACTGGACACTCCTGAAATCCTTTGCTGCTCCAGAACTCTTCCAAACAAGCTCTGCAGATACTGTGACTGCATAACAGAAGCACGGGATCAGTGAAGATTTCATAGCACACAGGACACAGCAGATCCTCCTCTGAAATCTGACTCAGAGAACTCATCTTCTACCGTTGACTCGAGTTATGCCTAAAAACTAAGCGTTTTATCGTCACAAGATGTCTGCTATACCGGATATTGGACCGCGGTCAAACCAGCCGCACTTTTTTTGTGTCTGCGCGTCTAATTGCGCACTTACGGTACGGGCGCTGGGCGCGTTCAAAATGGACGTAACGCTGTCATAACGGCGTTTCCTTTATTGCTGATATTTTCAATAGATTGCTGTTCACGGTGACACAAAATATGTCTACATTAAACGTAATTTAACTCTAAAAAGACCATAAAACGACATCAGAATATGTGTTTATTACTATTTTATCATTTTATATCATGACATAATACAATTTCAGGATTTTTGTAATGACTTGAACATTGGATAAATGTTTGTGATTACATTATTTTTTGCACATTAACATGTGTATTGTACATTTATTAATATACATACTTTATCAATGTTACTATATAAAGGCTATATATATATACATATATGTATATACAGTGTTGGGGAAAGTTACTTTTAAAAGTAATGCATTACAATATTGCGTTACTCCCTAAAAAAGTAACTAATTACGTTACTTAGTTACTTTTTATAGTAACTTTTGCGTTACTTTTTAAATATGAGCAGGGCTTGATTGTTTGTTTTTAATTCAATAAGTTCTATTTATAGCAAATTAAAAGACTTTCACACCAAAAAGTGTATGAATAAACCTCAGACTGAAGGACGAGTAAATCACGTCTGGGAGAAGTTCAACACTCTTCATCAATTAAAACAACGAAGCACAATTGTTAGTTTATCTAAAGTAATTTTTGCTTATTAGTATGGTTGAACTGATCATCAAAGGTCAGCAGCAAACACATTGGTTAATAAAATAAGATTAGATATATTTAGGACACATTTTGTTGTTTGGGGTGATTTGCTTTTAATTCTCTCCAAAACTACACAGAAAAATGACTAAAATGAAATCATTGATATACAGGCTCACTCTACATATATATTATTTGAAATAATAAGTTAAAATATAAAGGGACATTTTTTATGAGTGTTTGAATATACGTAAATAATCAAAGTGCTAGGACACATTTTGTTGTTTGGGGGGAATTTGCTTTTAGTTAGCTTCAAAACTATACAGTAAAATGACAAAAAATAATACAGTGATAGTCAGGGTAACTCTGAATACACATAAATTGAAAGAATGAGCGCCGGGTTACGGGTCACCGTGAACAGGAATTTTGAACAAAGCGCCCAGCTTTTCCATGAACGCGTACCGTAAGTGCGCGATTAGACGCGCAGACACAAAAAAGTGCGGCTGGCTTGACCGCGGTGATATACCGCGCCCCCCAAAGGAATGTCGAATGAGTGTGTGAGCTGATGTTAAGATAAACAGTTGTTCCTGTTCAGTCTGTTAATACACATCATATTATTGATATTAAGCTGTTTCCGCGAGTCCTTAAAACTGACTCTTCATCATCCCAGTAAGATGATGCGGTTTAAATAGGCTACCAAGTGGCCAGCACCAGACAGTGAGTTGAACATATGTTTGATTTAGTCTTCTCAAATAAACATGACAACTTAATGCATTTCACAATATAAATTAACACATTTAAGATAAATGTGTGATAAATATAAAATAGTTTGTGCTAAAAGTGGAAGCTGAAGCGTGGTGGCGCTAGCGAGATCACTTGCATTTTTTTTCTTAATGAAGAGTGGAAAATTAAAATACGCATAATTTTTCCTCATACAGGTAAGAGTATACATCATTCGAAGCTGCAAATAGTTTTATTTGTGTGCACTCACAATATCAACAAAATGTTTTTGCTTTTTAAAATAAAGAAAACAAACACGGTGTCTTGATCTTGAGCAGGAACACTTCACAAAAACTGAACCCAAACTCAGCAAGTACTTGCCTCACTGACATGATACATATATTTACAGAATGCTATAAAATACTACTTCACATGAAATAATTCAAATAAACAATTACAAACTCTTTCATGTAATCCGTAAAGATCTATTTCTCTCTAAAGTCCAGTGAGGAGATATGGGGAGTCAGGGTCGTCAACTTCATAATATTTGATATGTATGTATGTATGCATATATGTATGTTCTTTGGGCGCTGTGCCAAGATTGTGTTTGCATGCAGTACAAATACCCTACAATGGCATTTTATTGTCATGCTGAAAAATAACTAACTAAATAAGATTAACGTCATACTATTTTAAGAATTAAGATAAAATTACGAGACACGTCTGTGGCAAACTTGTCATGAAAAACAGCAATTTATAGTTGTTTTTGAAACTTGATCGATTACATGAGACATTCGTTTGTATTAAATTGTTCAGATTTTTTTCAATATGCATTGAAATATTTATTCATGCTTATTTCGTGCTGCAAATATTAAACAGGAAAATAGCATTGATTGACATGCTGCTTGAACTGGGGCGAATACAGTTACCTCACTATAAATAAAAGAGAGCAAAACACATTTATTGTTTGAATCTGATCTTAAAATTTACAGAAGGATGAGACTTTATGTTATAATTAAAAAATCACAAAGCTTATTGAGATTATTGGGTGACTTGCGTCAAGTTGCGTGCAATGCATGGACTTGAAAACATTAAGTATTATTTCTAAGTATTTATACCATAATTAAAACAGCTAGTCATGACAAAATAATTATGATATCCGATGTATTTTCTATGAGCGATTACACGGTTACCAAGCTTAATTGTCACCCACTACAACTAACACAGCGATAAGCCTGTGTGTGAACTGATAGCAGGCTAATATTGTAGACCTGCCGATGTGTTGGGTTTTGCTCAATATGATGTTAAGTGGCAGATCAGTGGGCTTAATGCAGTTCAATATCTGAAGAGACGTACTCGGTCCCAGACGAAACCTAAAATACTATGGAGGACACAAAATAATAATTATAATATGACCGCGTGGTGGACCATATGAACCAAACTCATATTTAACTTATTGTCTACTTTTACACTAGGTGCAAATAGCCCGCTGCTGCCGGCCTTGATGGCAGATACTATTTACACTAACTCTGCCCACCAACGTAACTTAGCCTGTCAAGTTAAGTTACTAAGTTACTAAAGGTGCTTTTCCACTGCATGGCACGGCACGGTACGGTTCAGTACGGTTAACTTTTGGGGGTTTCCACTGGATACTGTACTGGTACCTGGTACCTGGTACTTTTTAGTACCACCTCGGCCGAGTGGTTCCAAGCGAACCGTACCGTTACCAAAACGTGATGTGTAAACTCTGCTGATCACTGATTGGCCGGAAAAAATCGTACTGCGTCACTGAACTTGCGACATAAGACCCATAGCCCGCTGATTTAAATCAACACAGCCAGCGAAGGAGCGGACGCAACTTTTGTGTTGAACAAACGCACCCTTTTGTATCAACCACAAAATAGCAGTGTCATTGTCTATTGAGGAAGTACAGACGTTCCTCTCGTTGATAGCCGAGGAGCGGATCCAGTGAGAGCTTGATGAGGCGACGCGAATTAAAAAGTCTTATGTAAAACTAGCTTTGTATTTTTTAAGTATGTTTTCTGTTTATATTTTTACCTTTGTATCTGTGTTTTGCTTCAATTAAAAACAATCTGATCGAATAAGTGTACCTCCAGACTATATTAAATATGTATTAGGACTGTGTATGAGCACGTAATGAACTCTTGAAAAAGACAAATGATTAATGTCATGTATACAAACCAACACATTTTTTATTTTGAAATATTCAAAAGTTTATTGATAATGCACAGAACATTCTACATGAATAGTTAACTATTCAAGTAAGCATCACACCTGCTCTCCTCCTCTACAGCCCGTGTCACTGTCACCACAGTCTCTGCTGCTGGGGGTAAATCCCAAGCATTTTCATAGCCTCTCCATTGCTGTTTAAAAACATCCACATGCCGAGAATGAAGAACACCGTTCCGTCGATGCTCCTTTGTGTGTTTGTTTGTGGGGTATCTACGTTTACGATTAGCTCTACCCCTCGATCAAAACGAGAATTGGGACAGCCCAACTCTAATGACACGTGAATAATCCCGGCGGTACTCTAAACTAAGCAAGGGGTAAACAGAGAATGGATTCACCCTGAACTGAGCCGTACCGTAACGAGCCGTGCCGAACCGAGTCGTACCAAACAGTGGAATAGCGCCTACTACTGAAGAACTAGTTTGCTGTCTTCCACCGGGCTAGTGTGTGCGTTTCGGTAAAGGCCAGGGAAAGGAGGCAGTGGACTAAACCACTGTGAGGCAAGGGAGGGGGGACTCAAAAAAATTCTGAACTTAAAACGCTTTTTTGTGTTTATTTTGTATTTAGATTTTTTTTAAATATATGTACATTAAATTATTTACCCAGAGTCTTGTAATTATATTTTTAGGGGGGACAACCCTCAGATAGGGGGGTCCTGTCCCCCCCGAGATTTACGCCTATGATCTTTATGACGTATGCAGCCGACAAATGCAACCTCCGGAGGATGCAGCCTTCCGGTATAGCGTTCCCATAGCGATGACATCATCTCAGCATTGAAGTGAACCTATGAAAGCGAACATCTTTGTTACTTAGTGTAACCTTGGTACGACTCGGCTCGTTACGGCACGGGACGGCTCGGGTCGGTTTTGTGTTCCACCGCAGTTTAGTGCCACTTTAGAGTGGGCTGTGTCATTATAGTGGCGCCGCCTCTACCTGCCGTGACATCATCGTAAATGCGCCACAAACAAACACACAACAAAGGAGCATTCGACGGAATAGTGTTCTTCATTCTCGGCATGTGGATGTTTTTAATCAGCAATGATGAGAATAGCTTGGATTTACACCAGCAGCAGAGACCGTGCTGGCAAAACACAGATAAAAAGGTAAAAATATAAAAAGTGCATACGTACATAAGCTTTTTCATTCCGTGTTGCGCCATCAGGGGGCTGGATCCGCTAAGCGCTATTTGGCCAATGAAAGGAACGTTTGTACTTCCTCAACTAACAACGAAACAGCTGATTTTTGGTATACAGGGTGCGTTTGTTCAAACAAAAGTTGCGTCCGATCCTTCGCTTGCTGTGCTGATTTAAATCTAGATGTGTTGCAAGTTCAGTGACGCAGTAATGACTGGCAATCAGTGATCAGCAGAGTTTACACGTCACGTTTTGGTAACGGTACGGATCGCTTGGAACCTCGGCCGAGGTGGTACTAAAAAAGCGAAGGTACAGTACCCAGTGGAAAACTCCCCAATAGTGAACCGTACCGTGCCGTACCATGCAGTGGAAAAGCGCCATTGGCTTCCCTGAATAGGGAACGAGATGCTGCGATTCGGGCCGTCCCGTACCTTTGATAGCGCTTCCTTCATCATGTGGAAATCTGATGAAATAGCGTGCAGCACGCTGATATAGTATACGTACGCGTGCGTAGGGGGCGGTGCTAAGCGCTATTTGGCCAATGAATTGGCGTGATGGTATAAGGGCTTCAAACATTCGTCATGCCGGATGTGTTCCCATAGCAATGATGTTATCGCAGCATTGAAGTGAACCTATGAAAGGGAACTACCTATGGTTGTTCCTGCATGAATGGTCTCGTGACATGCGTTTTCGGGTGTGTAGTGTAAACAGGGATCGTTTTCATTCTGAAACGCCGTTTTAAAACGAAAACGCACTAGTGTGAACGGGGCCTGAATGGATGAACTGAACTCAAGGGTGTATCTGAATGGAGTTTAATCTATCAGGGCATTCGTCATGTGGAATAGATTTGACTGATGGCGCTCTGAAAAGTGCATGGACATATTCACTGAATTAGAGAGGCAAACATGTGTGGGTCCTGTCCCAACACATACAATGGATCTGACGCTCATGTGTTTAATGTGTAATTATGTGCTCATCACTATCAGCAGTACAGGTTAATGATTACTTTAGAGGACTCATGCAAAGGCAAACTGACTCTCAGTCCTCAGTGTAAAGCAAGCAAGCGTGAATATGATAAACTCTCCTTCCAGAAGAGACTTTGTCTCTATAACCAGAGATTATAAATCAAGGCCTTTACTACTGTAAGGAAGACTGTGAGGTTTCCTTGAGGCTCTTAATATTCTCAGTTAATTTCATCATACAAAGAATTGAGAATACTTAATAGCCATACAAGTAAAATGTAATTTACATGCATTCTGATTTGTTTTACAGTAGTATAATACAATTGAAAAGTACATAAAAATACACTCACTTTTATGGTTGGTAAGATTTTGTATTTTATTTTTATATCCTTGAAATAATAGTTTTTTTTCTAAAACAGTAATATTGTGATAAAATAACCATTTTCTATGTGAATATATGTTCAAATGTAATTTATTTCTGTGATGCGCAGCTGTATTTTCAGCATCATTACTTCAGTCTTCAGTGTCACATGATCTTCAGAAATCATAATAATATACTGATTTGCTGCTCAAGAAATATTTCTGATTATTATCAATATTGAAAACAATTTAATTGAAGCTTTGATGAATAGAAGTGCAAAAGAACAGCATTTATTTAAAATAAACAATATAACACTTTTGTAACATTATAAATGTATTTACTGTAACTTTTGATTAATTTAATGCATCTTTGCTGAATAAAAACATTAAATTATCTAAAAACAAAACTTCCCAACCTATACTGTGGTATATGGAGAATGAAAATATGAATCAGATCAAATATGAAGGAGTCATTTAATAATCAAATATTACTTAGGTTTGTAAAACAATTTGGTTTCCAATTAAGAATGATGAAATATGTTTATGTAAGATTGGTGCCGTGTAAATCTGACAGAGTAAAGTACAATATATGTTTTTCAACAGTATTAGAGTAAAGTACAAACCCCAAAGTATGAAGTACAGTTACTCAAGTACTTTACAGCTGTGGTAAATATACAGTACAATATTCATGACTACATTTAGATACTGCTAATCTCCTAAAAAGGATTTAGCACTGATTTTTGGTTGCTTTGTGGACAGTTAAAAAACTCTTAAGAGGGAATGTTACTATATTTGGTTTATAAAGCATTCGTTATGGGAACTGCTTCACACATGGGACTTCAAGCATTACAGGCATGCCTTCACTTTAGCAGCAGACTCAAAATAGAAAGTTGACTGCATAGTAAATGACCAACAGATTGATTTCTCCTCACACATAGTAACAGCTGGAGAACTGTGTTTGAACAAGTGCTCATGTTGTAAAACAGTGGCTGTTTATGTGCTCCAGCTGGCTTCTCTTATCTGTCCGTTTATTGGCGGCTGTGAATGAACGTCTTGATGTAGGATAACAGCAGTCAGATCAGATCAGATCAGAGTCTCTGGATCTCTCACACGCGTTAGATGAATCTGACAATGGCATGTGTTTGGAAAATCATTCTTCTCAACATTTTCATCGTCTCTGCTAGAAGTAACGTGATGAAAGGTATGTGCTTAAATGCGTGGAGTTGTTTCGGCTGAGATTTAACGGTGAAAATGACTGTATACTGCACATCTTTTAAAAAACAATATGATGTTTATTGAAGAGCAGAGCCTTTCAGCAGTGCATCACCTTTATTAGACTTAGATAATTGTTTTTCACATGGAAGTCGTAAAGCTGATATGAAGATAAAAGGGAAAAGAACAGTTATGTAACTAAGTTAGTTTAGTCAGTACAAAATGGCAGAATGTGGACACATGGTCAACAAATATTGTGCTATTGTTTTTTGTATATTTTTATTTATCACAATATATTTTAATGAAATAGTGTATTCGTAGTTATACAAGATTGTTTTCAAATGTACATTTATGCATTTTTTTTACAAAGAGACTTAAAGCAGAGGAACTGGTCTGCAAAAGCAGAAGTATTTAATGTTGTTGGTTCCCAAATTAACTGTGAAGCTTAAAATGCTTCTTAGTTTATTAGTGGAGTAATGCACACACACACACACACACACACACACACACACACACACACACACACACACACACACACACACACACACACACACACACACACACACACACACACACACACACACACACACACACACACAGAGACGGTGGCATTCTATTTTCCCTCAAAAAAACTCAATATGATTTATAAGCGTTTTAAATTATGGGACACTGAAAATGTCCTCATAAATCACCTTCTCCTTGTAATACCTATGTCATACCCATGTCATTATACAAATTTGTGTCCTCATAAACCACATAAACATGCCCACACACAGACACACACACACAAACACGCACACGCACGCACGCACGCACGCACACACACACACACACACACACACACACACAAACACGCGCACGCACACACACCACAAACACGCACACCACACACACACACACACACACACACACACACACACACACACAGAGTCAAATTACACGTGAACACTGTAGATAGATAGACAGACAGACAGACAGACAGACAGACAGACAGACAGACAGACAGACAGACAGACAGACAGACAGACAGACAGACAGACAGACAGACAGACAGACAGACAGACAGACAGACAGACAGACAGACAGACAGACAGATAGACAGATAGATAGATAGATAGATAGATAGATAGATAGATAGATAGATAGATAGATAGATAGATAGATAGAAAGAAAGTTGTCCCATTTTTTAGAATTCAGGCTTCAATTTCTTGTGAATCGTGTTGAACATGTCTGGTGAAATCTTCCGTCTTCGAAGGACTGTCTATTTAAACTGAGATCTGTAATAGCTCAGTAGTCTGGAGATATATCACCAGCTGATCACAGTTGTTCTCCACTGCAGGTTATTTCTGGCACATCTCAGACCTCCACTGGGACCCTTCTTATGATGTAGGGAGTAACTCTGCATCAAAATGTGCTTCTAGTGGAGGCCGTCCGACCCCAAACGCAGGCAGATTCGGAGATTACTCCTGTGACTCCCCATGGACTCTGATAAACTCAACATTGAGTGCCATGAGAGGGATCCTGCCTGACCCGGACTTCATCTTCTGGACCGGGTTTGTGCCAAGCGCCCTCTTAACTCATAAGACTGTCCTAGTTTGAAGTGTATTCAGTAGTGCTGCGGTGTTGAGCCCGAGACAGACGCGTTTATACAGCTCTGCGCGTTATAACCAATCACAGACGATTCTGTTGAGCTTATGAATGCAATGACCAATCAGAGGTGTTCAGATGAGTCAGGTGAGTTCAGGGCGCGTGCTCACTGACTGAATTCCCTCGCTAAGTGCAGAAGATATCCATCTCACAGTTCAAACAGCTTCAGAAATTAAATATGGGAGTTTATGAGTCATGATAATGTAAGGTAAATGTCCTTGTGTTTCTTCTGTACAACGAAAGTGTTATAATAGTAACTTAAAACTCTTTTCAAATTAAATTCACATTAAATACAAAGTCAGTCATATCCAAATATTTCAAGGCATGACACACATATGTGGTACAAAAGACGGATTTTATGCATAGTTAATGTGTCATTCTACAGAAATGTCCACTTTTGCTATGGCAATGTCTTAAAATGTATTTATTTTTCTAACATTTAAAAATAGACCACATTATTAGATGACCTTTTGATTTTATGAATATACATAAATGACAGTTTTTTATATATATTTATTTACCCATAAGGACAATTGACAATTTTCATGTAAAATGCATTTAACAAAATGGCTTTTGTAAGATATCAGACCACATGTTGTCAGTCATGTACTCACTACATTAAGCCATTTGTATTCTATTTCTTACAGTTTCCTATCAATAAAGCAGGTCCTACTCGTGCATTCAACTAAAACTTCATATGAAATGTCCTTTCATCAGATATTTTGATAGTTATGAATACATTATTGTATTTTAAATGCTAGAAAGCTGTTTTGGCTGTAAATAAAGCACGTTCCCGCTGTATATGGCCGTGGGGACCAGCAGTTTTGTGACGCATGGAATTCTATATAATTGAACTATTGACACAATAATGGCTCAAGGAGGTGTAATTGTTCAAATAACATGGTTTGACTTTAAAATATAAAGAAATATGTTTTCAAGTAATATTTCTGTAAAGGCTATAGATAAAAATGGATATTTCCATAGAATGACCCTAATAGGCAAATGTGCCCATTATAGATTAACATGACATATAAAGGAGCAAAATGCATTTGATTACAGTTTAGTTAGTGGGAATATTTCCATTAGCCTAAAAAAGAAAAAAAGATGTAAGACATTAGCCTACTGGTGTGTCAACACCCCCCCCCCACACACACCTCCGGTGCCCCCTTTATTATAATAAGTGCATGACGCCCTGACCCTGGGTAGGATTTTTCCATTGGCGTTACTGTGCTCTGTGACCGACAAACGGTCGTGGTTCATACACGTTTATTCATCGTGATAATAAACTTTTGGGAGTTTTGAAGTCTAAATACAATGCGCAGAAATAAAAGCTAGGCGTTTTAAATGAACTACACCACGGTCACATGACTTCAACATCACCACCATTAAACTGTCAGTCAACAAATCTGTCAGTCTTTATTTAAAAACCTTAATTTTTAATTTAGAGTAGTTGATTATAAACGAGGCTAGTGATTAGATGACTTTATCAGTTTGACATGGTGATGTTTATTGTCCCATTAAGACACTTGTTAGCAACCGCCTTTATCAAGACAAGTAAAAACACAAGGGATATTACTGATTTATTTTATGTTGTAGAATAAAACGTGAAATATCTAGAGCTTGTATTCAGACCTTATTTTAGGTGTTTAACCAAAAACCCATTAAAACCCCACTGACTTCAGGGCGATGAAACCAGACGAGCAGACTCGTTTTAAAGGAGCACAATAGATTTTCATATAAAATGCATAGTGAGATCAAATTTACCAACACGTGTCCAATATAGTATAAGACATGCTTCCATATTATTATTCTGGGAGTAATCATAAAGAATGAGTTGCTGCGTCAAGCATTTGGCCTGTACTGTAGGTAGATGAGCTGTCATATATATCATACATAACTGATTATATTTCTAACTCTTTTTGACAGAGATGATACACCTCACGTGCCCAATGAGCAGCTGGGAGTCGAACCTGTCCTGCGTATGATCGGCAATCTCACCCACATCATAAAAAGCACTTTTCCTAGTATGTGTTTCATATGGCCTGCTGACTGCTTGTTTGCTTTGTTTGTCTATGAAATTAATTTCACATTTGTATGTCTTTAGATACCAAGGTGTATTCTGCAATGGGAAATCACGACTGCCATCCAAAGAGCCAAATGCCCCCGAAAAAAAACAGCATTTATGAGCAAACCGCAAACATGTGGCATGGCTGGCTACATGCGGCATCAAAAGACACCTTTAAAATAGGTGCAAACTACAGCGGCTCATCATTAACAATACACTGACACAGACTAAAACTGGAAGAAGCTAAATATTACAGATAATACTGATATAATATAGCTTTCTAACGTTCATTGTTCATGTCTTTCACAGGTGGATATTACACAGAGAAGCTGCTGAATCAAACTGGCCTCAGAGTCGTGGTGCTAAATACAAACCTGTATTACGATCAGAACAAACTCACAGAAAACCTCCAAGACCCTGCAGACCAGTTCAGTTGGGCCGATAAAGTGCTTCAGGACGCAGCGAAAAATAATGAGAAGGTATCTTAGGTTACACTTTATTAAGATAGTCCACTTTAGACAGTCTACTAACTTTAAGTAACTTTGTAACTACATGTGTGCTAACTCTCAGTAGGGTAGGTTTAGGGTTAGTAGTATTATTTGACATACTTGCACAGTTTCTCAGTCAGTATATATTGTGGACCCATCAAAATAAAGTGTTCGATATGAAGCAGACAGTCTACTAATACTCTAATGACTGCTAGATGACACGTAGTTACAAAGTTACTTGTAGTTAGTTGAATGTCTAAAGTGGACTATCATAATAAAGTGTTACCGCATCTTACAGCGAGGAAGTGTCACCTTCGGTTCTGTCAGTTCATCCATGTATTGTGTCATTATTGCACATAAAGAGCCTTTGTTCTGTCTTAGGTTTACATTATTGGCCACGTCCCTCCAGGGTTTTTTGAGAAGAAGCGAGATAAAGCCTGGTTCAGAAAAGAGTTCAATAAGCGCTATATAGATCTCATACAGAAGCACAGCGCTGTTATACAGGCCCAGTTCTTCGGTCATCATCACACCGACAGCTTCCGCATGTTCTACAGCTCAAAAGGTATTACTGAATTTACTGAATCTATAAACATTTAATTTCAGCTAGTTGTCAAGGCAACATTTTTATTTTATATTTAGCAACAATGTATTAAAACATAATAAAAATGACAACACAATTTATTTTTTAAAAGCTACAGGGTGCATATTAGTACAAAAGTGTACCACCCCAGTGACAGCTTTTGTACCTTATTTATCCCTGAAGGGTGCACTTCAAATGTGCATTTTAGTAACCAAATGGTGCCCTTTTGAAAGGGTGCATCCAGTGATGGCTTTCTTTCCGAGAGTGAAGATGCCTTTCACAAATAGTTTGTAAACGGGAAGTTATTAATATCTCTTTACAGGGTCTCCCATAAGTGCAATGTTCCTGACTCCAGGAGTGACGCCCTGGATCACAACACTACCTGGTGTCACAGACGGCGGAAATAATCCTGGAATTCGCATCTTCGAGTATGACACCAAAACACTGTTGATCAAGGTAAGACGTTTTAATCATTTCACTTTTTTATGTTACATCAAGTTAAACTAACAACAATGAAAAATGTTGTCTCGACAATAAGCTAAAAAGATAAGGTTAAGTTTATATATACAGTTGAAGTCAAAAGTTGCTGAATTTCTCCTTCTGGAGCATCGGTGAGTGTTTGAATCTTCTGTAATAGTTGAATACGAGTCCCTCAGTTGTCCTCTGTGAGAAAAGATGGATCTCAAAATCATACAGTCATTGTTGGAAAGGGTTCAAATATGAGCTGAAGGGTTTTTCTGAAGAACAGCAGACAGTTTAACTGTTCAGGACAAACAAGGGACTCATGAACAACTATCACTAAACAAAAAAACAGCTGAGGATCATTCAGAGAACAACACAGTGTTAAGAATCAAGGGGATGTAAACTTCTGAACGGGGTCATTTTTATAAATCCAACTATTATTTTCTCTTGTGGACTACATGTAAACTTCTTTTATGTGAAATATCTTATTCAGGTCAGTACTAAATAAACAATAACATGCATTTTGTATGATCCCTCTTACTCGGTAAAATAATCAAAATTTTGCAGATTCTGCAAGCTGTATGTAAACTTTTGACTTCAACTGTATATATATATATATATATATATATATATTTTTTTTAATAACATTTTTATTGTTTTAGTTTGAATTAAAGCTGCAGCACATAACTTTCACCACTCTATCGCCAGCTACACTTCCAGTCAAACGTTTGGGGTCAGTAATATTTGTAATGATTTTTTAAAGACGTCTCTTCTGCTAACAAAGCCTGCATGTATTTTATCCAAAGTACAGCAAAAACAGTAACATTCTGAAATATATTTACATTTTAAAATATATTCTAATAGAAAGCAGTTACATGTATTTTAAATAGTACTTTATTCCTGTGATTTCAAAGTTACATTTTTAGTAAATTAGCCTGTGAAGGCATTTTGTAATTACAAAATAAGTAAATCTGGTTGATCACTTATATCAATGATATATTGTCATATCGTTCAGCCCAACATTTTAAAAACATCCAGTTATGCAGAATATAAGATTTGTCAATATGATAAATAACAATAAAATAAGGGTAAACCGCAAAATTCAACATTAACATAAAATGATAACTGCAAATCTGTGTTTTGCTGCCTGGAGTCCATTTCTTCTCTTTTCTGTAAACATATATTTGTGTATAAAAAATATTGTTTTGTTGCCGATTTTGTTTTACAAATGTATTTGTACTGTCATTTTGTATATTTGTTTTGTGTGTTCTGTTCACTCACTATGGAGTATACAAGCCACAACCGCAGTGAAAGAGAATATCATCTGAAGCTGGGGGTCTTAGCTCTGGCCCTCGAGGTCCACTGTCCTGCAGAGTTTAGCTCCCACCCTAATCAAACACATCTGAGCATGCGAATCAAGCTCTTCAGGATTACTACACTGTTACTAGCAGGCGAGTCTGATCAAGGTCAGAGCAAAACTCTGCAGGACAGTGGATCTCGAGGGCCAGCCTCTTCTAAAGATAGTCAGCTCCTCTCAGAGATGCATATAACTCCTACTCCCAACTGTATCACGATTCATTTAATATCTCAACCGGTTTGAACCGTTACATATTTGTATTGATTTCCAACCAGCTCACGGTGCATCGTTACATCCATACTTGGCATATACATATGAAATAATATCATCTGAACAAATAAAACATCTATAAACAATAGCTCAATCAGATCAGGGCTGCATTTCCCCAAAAGCACCGTAAGCTTAATTACACTCAATTAAGCTTGATCGCATGCAGCTCCATTGGTTTCATTGTGTCTGATGTACTTAAGCTTTCCATGCTATTGGGAAGCGCAGCACAGATCACATAGTATCTCTCTCTCTCACCTACCAGAAGATAAGAGACATTTACCTCACTAAAATCTAATTAAATAGCAATAATACAAAAAACAAGAAAAACAGCAAGAACGAACGAAAGACAGAACGAAGGAACGAAAGAAAGAACAAAGGAACGAAAGAAAGAACGAAGGAACGAAAGAAAGAACGAAGGAACAAAATAAAGAACGAAGGAACGAAAGAAAGAACGAAGGAACGAAAGAAAGAACGAAGGAACGAAAGAAAGAAGGAATGAAAGAATGAAATTAGGAAAGAACAAAAGAAAGAAAGAACGAAGGAACGAAAGAACGAAGGAATGAAAGAAAGAACGAAGGAATGAAAGAATTAAATAAAGAAAGAACGAAGGAATGAAAGAAAGAACGAAGGAACGAAAGAAAGAATGAAGGAATGAAAGAAAGAACGAAGGAACGAAAGAAAGAATGAAAGAAAGAACGAAGGAACAAAAGAAAGAACGAAGGAATGAAAGAAAGAAAGAACGAATGAACGAAAAGAACGAAGGAACGAAAGAAAGAACGAAGGATCGAAAGAAAGAACGAAGGAACGAAAGAAAGAACGAAGGATCGAAAGAAAGAATGAAGGAACGAAAGAAAGACAGAACGAAGGATCGAAAGAAAGAACGAAGGAACGAAAGAAAGAACGAAGGAAAGAACGAAGGAATGAAAGAAAGAAGGAATGAAAGAACGAAGGAACGAAAGAAAGAAAGAACGAAGGAACGAAAGAACGAAGGAACGAAAGAACGAAGGAACGAAAGAAAGAATGAAGGAATGAAAGAACGAAGGAATGAAAGAAAGAACGAAGGAATGAAAGAAAGAAGGAATGAAAGAATGAAAGAATGAAAGAACGAAGGAACGAAAGAACGAAGGAAAAGAATGAAATAAAGAAAGAACGAAGGAACGAAAGAAAGAACGAAGGAACGAAAGAAAGAACGAAGGAACGAAAGAAAGAACGAAGGAACGAAAGAAAGAACGAAGGAATGAAAGAATGAAATAAAGAAAGAAGGAAGGAATGAAAGAAAGAACGAAGGAAAGAAAGAAGGAACGAAAGAACGAAGGAATGAAAGAAAGGAACGAAAGAACGAAAACAAAGAAGAACGAAAGAACGAAGGAATGAAAGAACGAAGGAATGAAAGAAAAATAAAGAACGAAGGAACGAAAGAACGAAAGAAAGAAGGAACGAACGAATGAAAGAAAGAAAGAAAGAACGAAGGAATGAAAGAAAGAAAAAACGAAGGAACTAAGAACAATGAAAGAATGAAAGAAAACGAAAGAAACGAAGGCCGGAACGAACGAAAGAAAAGAGAGGATGAAGGAACTCGAAGGGAAGAAGGAATGAAGAAGGAAAGAAAGAACGAAGGAAAGAAAGAAAGAAAGAACGAACGAAAGAACATTAACGAAGAAAAACGAAGAATGAATGAAAGAATGATTTCCAACCGAAAGAACAAAGAAGAATGAAGCAAGAACGAAAGAAGGACTTGGGGTGTATTCACACAAAGAACGGTCATCGAAAGAAAGACGCGGAATCCGAGAGCTGAATGCGGTTCTGGTACCCGTTTAAGGTGTGAATATGAACGAAACACGAGAAGTAAAGGGAAAGCAGAAGGGTGACATTGGCTCTGATGCGGACTTAAGCTTGATCCATGCAGAAGAAGAAGCACCAGATCACACAGTATCTCTCTCTCTCACCTACCAGAAGATAAGAGACATTTACCTCGCTAAAATCTAATTAAATAGCAATAATCAAGAAAAACAGCAAGAACATGAAAGAACGAGATAGAACGAAGGAGAAAGAACGAACGTTGAAGCTGAAAGAAAGAACGAAGGAACGAAAGAAAGAAAGAACGAAGCACTAAACGAAAGAACGAACGAAGGAACGAAGGAACAAAAGAAAGAACGAAGGAATGAAAGAAAGAACGAAGGTTTTCGAATGAAAGAAAGAACTTTTCCCTGCTTGAACGAATTTCTGTCGAAAGAAAGAATGAAGGAACGAAAGAAAGAATTGAATACCTATCTGAATCAAGCGAATGAATGTAGTACCTGTTCAGACAGAAAAAGCCTGATCTCTTGAGGGTTTTTTAGGTGTATTCGCGAACTCTGGTTCGTTTCCCCCTTTGGTGCGGATCTTTTGGGCAGGTGTGAATGTGTTGTTTTCGGGTGATCGTGCAGTTAGCTGACACGTGCAAAAGCCTGCAATCGCTCTCCTATGCGCGCTGTTTTTTTAGGTTTCACTTTCGCTTTCTTTATGATCCGTGTTCTGCGCAAGCCCGTCTTGCAGCACTTCTTCGTCTTCGCAAAATCCTTGCACCAAAATAAAACAATTGCAAAAAAAATGAAGCCTGTTTTCGAACTTCCTGCTTTTCCCTGCTTGAGAATTTCATTCTATTTGGTCCGTGTGGTTTTGTTTACAATTTCTGAACTTGAAAGCCTATCGATTTCTGAGGTGGTGTGAATACACCCTTTTCACAGCTTGAGGGTTCTTGAAAACAGGTTCCGCAGATGTTAACAGTTATTAACTTTAGAACTGTACACATATTAGAGCATCCATAGATGACAAGTTTAGCCATAGATGACAACTGTGTAAGAACAAGCAACAAATGCTCATCACAGCTTTTAACAGCCGGATCTTCTTCCGGTTTACCGACCTGATGTAACCACGCAGAAAAAAAGACATCAAACTGACCAATTACGTCAATTTCCCACGAAACCGGACCAAACACATCAAAATGATTATTATAAGCTTTAATGTGGCAATTTGTGGTACACAATGTCTTTTTTCACATTTCTTGTCTTGCTGCTTTGTGTTCCTGAAGGATATAATCACCTACTATATGAACCTGACGTACTCAAATGTGGTACATGAGCGCTGGGAGAAGGAGTACCGGCTGACGGAGGCGTTTCGTGTGCCGGACGCCTCTCCCGCCTCCATGCACCGCGTGATGGAGCAGATATCCAGCGACAAGTGTTCTCTGCAAAAGTACTACGAGTTCAACTCGGTGAATTATGACCTGACGGAGTGCCACGCTGACTGCCGCATCGATCACGTGTGCGCGATGAGGGAAGTGGACTTCGAGGCCTATGAGAAGTGTGTGGTGAAGGAGGGAGGAACATCCAGCGCTCCAGTGCTGTTTACACTGCTGCTGTCACTGATGCTGAGCCTGCTGTGTTTCCACTGATCTCAGAACAGCAGCGTTTATGCTCGTGATCAAAGTATTTTCACTTTTAATGTACTATTCATAAACCTCATCTATCATGATTTATTTTTTGTCTCTTAGTTCAGCCCAAAATGGAAATGTTTTTTTTTTTTTGGGGAGGGGTTCCCAAACATTCAAATATATATATATTGTGTTCCACAGAAATGTAGAATGACATGAAGGTAAATAAAAATTGCAGTTGTCTTTTCTTCTTTACTGAGACTATATATCTGAGTGCAATGCCTTCTCTGCAATATCACGGCAGATTAATCTTAATTTTAAGATAAAAAGTTGCATGCAATGTTCTTTTTTTAATCCCACATCAGAAACAAGTTTGCACTGATTCGTCTTTGTTCTATACGTATTTTTATTTTATTTTTTCGTGAAAGACTGTCAAAAGTGGTTTGATAATGATAAATTATGCATAATGATGAATTATGTACTCCTGCAATTTATATATAAATGCATTCATAAACATGAAGTAATCCCCCCCCACTACATAATGCCACAGTTGTGGAGTCCAGCAGTACGAACACTCACTATGACCAACAATACAGTAGTCACAAAACAGTTCAATACAGTAGCGTTTGATTTGCATCGAAAGTTGCAAATTAAACTTGTGTGGAAAAACAAAATTGAATACTGCATAAAACATCTGCAAATAAAATTAATCTCGTGTTCAAGAGAATAAAATCACTTCCTGGGAAACTGGTGCAAAGCATCAATAAAATAACTGCTGCAACTGGGGAAGACTGAGACTCTTTTTCCTACACAATTATCTGCACCACATCAGTCGAGGCATCCAGGAATTGAATTGACAAATGTGTTTCCATCAGAGTTCATGTGCATGTCTGTCCACCGCAAAAAAAAGTTTTTTATCTTTCTAACGTAATCATTTCTAATTATTCAGTCTGTTACAGGGTTTTATAATTATGCTCATAAATACCAAGTATGCAATAAATGTCAACGCATTCGAAATCAAAGCCAAAATCGTGATTTGATTACGCAGATCTGAACAAACACATGTGAAAGACACACAAAAGAGGTCACATGACAAAAACTTGTTTGCTGGACACATACGGCTTCATGGCGTTCTCCATGGCCTTTCTGAAGTCTTGAAGGCACACTTCAGTGCAAGCTGGAGCCGACAGCTTCCCGGCACGAATCAGGACGCAGAGTTCATCCAGCATGTTACGCAAGGCGTCTTCATCTATCACAAAAGTGTTTTAGATTCAACTCTATTGATCCTCAAACAGCACCATTTATGAAAGCCTCAATGAATACACAAGACTGGAGACACTCACCATGTTTGTTGTCTCTCTTCCATTGGGTCACCCAAAAACCTCTTATTTTCACATCTTTGAAGATCAGCGCACTCTACAGACAGCATCATATTTGGATGATTGCAAAGTACACCACATTATAGGAACATGACTATAGAAATCTTCCATTATAATCATCCAGTTCAGATATCAAGGTTGGTCCAGTGCAGAGTGCAGCAGTTAAACTCACCACTGGAGCAGTGACTGGCTGTTTGGCCATCCCACCGTAGGTCACCATGCTGCCTCCACTTCTGAGGAACACAGACATCTTGTTCATTCATTTACAGGCCTCATACACAGTGCTTATCAAGGGCCCTAAGTGATCAAATCAAGTTTGTAATGTTGTTCGGGTGGCTGGTTTGGTTCATGCTTCAGAACAGCAGTTGATGCGAAGGCCCCCCTCCAACTAGGGATGAAACGTTTACAAGTTTTCACAATAAACCAGGGTCAAATATGATCACATCTTAATTATCATTAAAACCATATTTACCATGATTGAAAAATGCACACTAAATACTGCCCAGGATTGAGCAAATTTAGCAACAGTCTTACGCAGACAAGCATGCAACTTTGGTTTTGATTTTTGTGAAAACACTGCTGAAGACAGAGAACGTCTCGGTTACTTGTGTAACCCTCTTTCCCTGAAGGAGGGAACGGAGATGTAACGTCAGTGTGACTGACTAATGGGATCTCGCTCGAGAGCCCAATCACCTTCGAGTGTTATCAAAACAAGCCAATGACAGTTGGCGTGCATGTTTCGCCAAGCGTGCCCCGCAGTGCGGGTATAAAAGGAGAGCGTGTGCAAATGCACATCAGTTTTTCGCTGAGGAGCCGAGACTGTGTGCCCCGGCCGTACAGCGGTGGTACAGCAACTATGGCAATGGGACATTACGTCTCCGTTTCCTCTTTCGGGGAGCGAGGGTTACACAAGTATCCTCCAACCAACTAGATCCACTGCTCAAACTCCTAGCTTCTCCTTCTGTCCCCTCACTGAGGCGGAAGTATCCAAACTTCTCCTCTCCAGCCATCCTACAACATGTCCTCTAGACCCAATCCCCTCGCACCTTCTCCAAGCAATCTCTCCCACACTCTTACCAGCACTCACACACATTATCAACACATTTCTCCTCACAGGCATCTTCCCCACTGCATTCAAGCAGGCTCGGGTTAACCCACTGCTCAAAAAACCTACATAAAACACTTCTCTTATAGAAAACTACAGACCTGTCTCTCTCCTTCCATTCATAGCCAAAACACTCGAACGAGTTGTCTTCAACCAGGTCTCATTATTTCTTTCACAGAACAACAAACTGGACGCTAAACAGTCAGGTTTCAGGAGTGGCCATTCGACTGAGACTGCGCTACTCTCAGTCACCGAAGCCCTGCAAATTGCAAAAGCCGATTCCAAATCATCAGTACTCATTCTGCTGGATCTTTCTGCCGCTTTTGACACTTTCAATCATCAGATCCTCCTGTCCACTCCAACTCTACAGCATGACTTCATGATTCAGTTAGGTTCATCAACAATTACCCCATCAGCTTCGGGCAGAAATCTTGGTGTAATCTTTGATGATCAGCTGACCTTCAAAGAGCACATTGCAAAGACTGCTCGATCTTGCAGGTTTGCACTTCACAACATCAGAAAGATCAGGCCCTTTCTGACAGAGCATGCTGCACAACTTCTTGTCCAGGCCCTTGTCATTTCTAGGCTGGACTACTGCAATGCTCTTCTGGCTGGACTTCCATCAAACACAATCAAACCTCTACAAATGATTCAGAATGCAGCGGCACGACTGGTCTTCAACGAGCCCAAAAGAGCCCATGTTACACCTCTCTTTGTCTCCTTGCACTGGCTACCAGTTGCAGCTCGCATCCAGTTCAAGACACTGATGCTTGCATATAGAACAACCACAGGCTCAGCACCCACCTACTTCCACTCACTATTACGAATCAACATCCCCTCCAGAAGTATGAGATCTGCTAGTGAGCGACGCCTCGTGGTACCATCACAGAGAGGCTCAAAATCACTCTCCAGAACATTCTCCTTCACCATTCCTGGCTGGTGGAATGATCTTCCCACCCCCATCCGGAATGCTGGATCCCTGTCAATCTTCAAGCAACAACTGAAACTCATCTCTTTCAACACTACTTGACATCATAAAAAATACTTTCCCTTTTTCTATATCTTCATCTTTCTCTTTACCTTTCTCTCCTTCCCTTGCTAGCTCGTATTTATTTGAACAATGCCTGAGACTTGGTGTTAGGGGCACTTCCTCTGTCTGTTTGCCTCTTCAAGATTAATCGCTTTATGTATTCCCCAATTGTAAGTCGCTTTGGATAAAAGCATCTGCAAAATGACTAAATGTAAATGTAAGTAACCGAGGCATTCCCCATCAGTCAGTCACGTTCGACGTAACAACAGTGTGACTGACTAATGGGGTCCCTTGGAAAACGTCACTATTGCTGACCCCCTCCAGTGCCCTGCGGAAGCCGGCAAGTCCCCCAACACGAGTTGGGACGGAAGATAGGACAGGGCTTAGGCAGAGATGACAGCCACTGCTGTTCCGTACAGTGGGTATGGATAACACTGGGAAAGCGTACTCCGCCATGCCTGACTGTCGAGTGTGCGGGAGGAACTTCAACAGGGTTCGCCGTGGGGAATTGAGCTGAGAAGCAACAAAGTGCATGTATCCAGTCCGTAGAGGGGAATGGCGCAGCAAGCGTGATTGACACCGAGCAGGTTCCAGTGTTACTGGCCACCCGAGGCAAGTACACGGGAGGACACCGGCTCTATACGGAGATCATAAAATCTCGCAAATGTATTAGGTGTCGCCCAGCCGGCAGCTCTACAAATGTCTGCTATCAAGGCGCCCCGCGCCGAAGCCCAAGAGGAAGCAACGCCTCTCGTAGAGTGTGCTCTCACACCTAGGGGGCACGGAAAGCACCGGGCCTGATAGGCCAAGACTATAGCCTCCACTATCCAGTGGGCAAGTCTTTGTTTGGAGACAGCCTTCCCCTTCTGCTGTCCTCCGAAGCAGACAAAGAGCTGGTCTGAGGTCTTGAAGCTCTGCGTGTGGTCCGCGTAAATGCGCAATGGCGCGGAAGGGACAGAGCAGAGCAATGGCTTGGTCTGCCTCCTCCCGGGGCAGCGCTTGCAAGTTCACCACCTGATCCCTCAAGGGCGTGGTGGGAACTTTGGGCACATATCCATTTTTGTTATAACACAAAGTTCATAGTGTTGGTTTCAAATTTAAAAATTGTTGATATGATTTAAATGTGTATGTATATCGGTCCTTTTTGAACATTCCCAGCACATTTTAACAACCCATGATAATGCAGCCAACCACAATAATTTTGGTCATGATAAAAAATTTCATACCTTCTCTACGGCCAACAAAAAGGGTCTCATATTATATTGAAGAAGATATTTCCTCTAGTATTTCTGCTGTAATCGTGACAAAGCTGCGTGTTTTCATTTTAACAGTAACAGGAATTGTTATTATATTTAATTAAATATATTTTAAAACTAATATTAAAGAACTGTATGTATTTAATTTAAAATGTGAAAAAAGAGGCATGATTTAGTATTGATTTTAAGTGTCTTATTATTATTATTTTTTATTGTAATATAATATTAAATATACTATAATAAATATAACACAATATTATTTTGACCCTTGGAAGTTCGCTGAGGCCCCCTAGTGGGCCCCTCATGACCAATGCTTTAGAATGTTTATATACTCTTCTGGAATGAATGTCACTAAAGAATTAGGTGGACATTGTTTACACTATATATTTTTTACATTTTAATTTCTCTGTTTCGGTAATGTAGCCACTTACTGTAAATGACGTAACAGCTCTGTGGCGCTCTTTCCTCCAACTCCATTCAGAGCTAGCTTAGGCCGAGGACACGACTGTTCAAAGAAAACGCCGAACACCATCAAAATACACAATCTTTCTCAAGCTACAGAATGTTTTTATATGTTGCTTTTAAAGCACACAATTCACTCATAGACAAAGCAAATCTGCTTGTAGGACTAGAATGATTGGGACAGAGAGACTGACCCTGAAAAGCTCCTTGGTTTCTGGTCGTCTTAGTGTCTCCTCTGTGATGACGTGTGTGGCTCCCAGTGCTGTCAGTCTGTCAGAGAGCTGCTGCAGGTCAGGCCTACAATGACAAACTAGCTGCTTCACACAACAACTAAATCAATACAAAGTTTCTGCACTTTTCATCTGAAAGAGCGGTTTTGCAGCCGATACGGGACACTTATTTATACACATTTGAGAAGACTTTTTAACTGGGACATGGAGGATGAAGTTCACCCTCAGAGCATCTCCATGTATTCCTTCTTTTCCAGCTCCATTATGTGCTATTATGTCAAGTAGGAATGAATTACTTTAAAATCATTGTAGACATCCCAGATTTGAACAAGGCAACATGAACAGTCGTTTAAAACTATACCAAAATAGATATTTGTCTATTGATTAACCCAAACCTTTGCACAAACTAGGTGACACCAACAAAAAGGAAAGTCAGTTTAGAGGCAAAGCAAATTTGTTCAAACATCATAATGACAAAAAATAACACCTGCATTAATAACTCATCCACCATAATATCATGCAAGTGAATTAAGAAAATAAATTGCATCAAATTTTGATTTCATGATGAGTTTAAAGGAATTTCACTGATATTATGGTGTTTTGGTCAAAAGTGACGCAGGCTTTCTCTTCACGAGACGTCAGTTGATGTTTTTATCAGCTGTTTGGACTCTCATTCTGACGGCACCCATTCACTGTTGGCTTTTCCATAATACAAAAAACAAACTCGTCTCAACTCAAACTCATGAGCACATTTTCATTTAGTGTGAAGCATTCCCTGAACGTCATTTTTACCTGTCTCTGACGACGTTGATGGTTTGAATGCCCTTAGCAGCAGCAATCTGGATAACAGCCTGTCCGACTCCGCTGTTAGCTGCGTTCTGGATGACCGTGTCTCCTAAAATACAGAGTTAAGTAAAGACCTCTGCTGTACGATGAGTGGTTTGGATACAGTAAAGCGCTGCTAACCTGGTTTGAGCTCCTCAAAGTCTGTGAGCATCCTAAAAGCTGTACAGGGATTGACTCCCAAAGTGGCAGCGGACAGTACAGGAATGTCTTTAGGCAGAGTCACCAGATCATCAGCCTTCAAAACAGCTGCGGTTCTCCACGTTCCTGTGCAGGGGTGTTATAGCTTAAGAACTACTGATGATCACTTTGACAACAGCATGCTTATGAATGTCAACTCAATGTTCACCTGTGCCGGCATCTCTTGGAATCACCCAGTCGCCCACCTTGAGTGTCTTCACCTTGTTACCCACCTCCATGACCTGGCCCACCCCCTCATTACCCCCCGCCGCTGGAAGCTCAGGCAGGATGGCATATGTGCCTGTGTAATGAAACAAAATCATAAGATATGAAAGACATTTGCATTCAAATCAAAGCTTCCTGGTTTAACGGAAAGACATAGCCTATATTTTACACTCAATTCTAAATATGCAATGCAAAAACATCTTGTTCTCATTTTTTTAAAGATTCAATACATTTTAAATACAAAATTATTAATAAATTAAATGCTGAAATTTACTAAAAAACAAAAACTGCATTATCTAGATTTGCTTCAATTCAGAATTAAATAAATAAAAGTAGTACTATCAAACGATTAATGGCATCCAAAATAAAAGTTTTTGTTTACATAATATATGTGTGTGTAACAGTGTATATTTATTTATTATGTATATATAAATACACACACATGCATGTATATATTTAAAAAATATGTCACGATTATATATGAAATATATTCATACATGATAATTTATATGATTATAAATATATACATGTAAATATTTTATAAATATATGCTGTTTGTGTGTGTTTTTTATATATATGCATAATAAATATACACAGTACACACACACATATATTATGTAAACAAAAACTTTTATTTTGGATGCCATTAATCGCAATTAATCGCTTGACAACACTAACAAAAATTAAATAAACTAATAAAATTGAGAACGATGGAAATGATAAAAACAACACATGAACCATCCAGACATACGGTAGTGAACATTTTGGGGGGTGATGTTAAAATAATATCACAATGCATAAATGTCAAAACATCTTTAAATAAAATATAATTTCACCTTTTTTCATTTGATTTTGAGGAGAAATCTGACACAATATCCTGCTTGCATTTGTCCACTAAGTGTCGTGCATTATTTACTCAGTGCATTAAATGCTTTGCTCTTGCCTTGAATCATATTTAAGTCGGAGGGGTTGATGGGTGCCGCCAGCATCTTCACCAGGACACTTTCAGCTCCCATTTGAGGCAGAACCAGTGACTCCAGCCTGCCAACCAATCAGAAAACACTGTTAACTTCATACAACTGTCTACATGTCATTCTCTACGGTTATGGTATGCGTACTGGACGACTTGTGAGGGCTCGCCGTGGTCTCTGTACAGAAGTGCAGTGCTGTCTCTGACTGCAGACACAGAGTAGCTGTTTTTAAGGACAGCTTCATCTCTGATCCGCTCCAGCAGACAGAACCCGCTGTCCGGTAAACGCGACGTCCCCGTATTACAAGAGATGGGACTCGCGATAGATTCATTTTAAAGTTGTGATACGTCCGATATCAAAATATCATAGTCTTACAACGTTTAAATAAGCACAAGAGAGCATAAGTCCATGTTTACTGTCAAGTAAGTGGCCATGTTGCTACCGTAAAGCCTGTAGTAGAGGCGAAGACGCTGTTCATGAATATTAATTAGCAACGGTTACGACATCGCGCACGTCATGGACTGTCCAATCATAAACACGTCCCTTATAACCTTTTTAGTTACCTAAAGTTCGTTCATTGGCCAGACTGACCAGCGCACGCTCACAAACGCCTCTCTTTTAGCCAATCAGATAAGCCTATCAGGCGGAGCGTTACATTGCGTCATTAA
>CM049803.1:3467514-3640014 GCA_027422405.1 Ptychobarbus kaznakovi | reverse complement strand
CTAGATTAATTAGATTAATTCCCAAAATTAATCTAGATTAATCTAGATTAAAAAAATTAATCTATGCCCACCTCTAGTTTTAATAATATTTTGTCACGCTTTAAAGAAGTACACTTATTTTGATGTGTTGATTAACATACTAAAGCACATGCAAAATGCATCATTAACTTTAACATTGTAGTGAATTATTGATGTTATATTTAAAATGTTTTGAAATACCACTTCATCATTATAAATGTGTAATTACTAGTTTAGTTAAATACATGACATACATGTTTCAATATAAATGACTCTTTTTTACACTAATTGCATGCAATATAAATGTCAAAATATTCATTTTATAGCACGTTATTAAGTATCTGAAAACATTACATTCTTTTAAAGTATATGATTTCTGTATTTAAAGATTGCAACAGTGTACTTCTTTTACACAAAGGCTGCTTCAGTAAAACAATGAAGCTCAGTGCAGAGTCCCTTCAGATGAATGAATAACCACGATGGACAGATGTGGCTTTCTTAAACATGCTCCAGGGATGTATCGAACACAAGCCTCGCGAGACCCTTTGAGGATACAACGATCTGATACGGTCAACACAGCGTCTTTCACAGTAATCAGAACGGACTGACCGATGGGCCAAACGATACGCCTCTAACTTCCAGTCGCACGGAGAGCTGAGAACGGGTTGTTTCGGTACCATTTGGGAGCGAGAAATGGCATGAAATAAACTCCTCGCTCTATGTATGCAAACAGAACTTTCTTTACTCAAATGTAGCATAATGTTTTACTTTTTACAAATCAAATCTAAAACTGCATCCTTGGAGATGATATTTAAAGTGGCTTTGGATGTAAATACGGAGTACACAACAGCCTCGGGAGCGGGGGACATCCATCAGGTATAAATGCATCAGTGACCAGGCGTTTTAAACAGTTATTGATCCGGGTCACATCGACAGGCTGTCCATGCAGCCCTAACCCAGGCCAGAGGAGGGGGAAGGGAGGAACTGGTCTGATCAGAGTGAGGGTGTCAAGCTCTCCCTGTGGGCTGAGAAAACATTCACCCTATAGCGCTACACGAATGCTGAGGAAAGACCCACGCACTGGAAAAAGACAAGTATTACCTAAAGGATTACATATTTTCTTCTGTAATATAAAATAACATGACTTTTGTTGATGTAACTTAATGTAATCAGATTATTCCAGTGATATTAAATCATAATTCTGAATCCATTTAATTTAGATATTTAATATTAACAGTGCTGTAAATGCCACAATGAATGACTTGTTGTTTTAGACATTGCATTTGATTAGAAATGGTGTATTAGACAACCAGTCTTAAATAAATTGCATTCTTCCACCTCAAGCTAAATAAATGAATACTAAATTACACTGGGATAGAACCATGCCTACTGAAAAAAGATCTGTTTCAATTGGACATCGCAAGCCTTACACTCAAAGTCATTAAACTACAAGGTGATCTTAGTCATTTAGTTGTTACAGTCTCAGAAAACAAATGGTCAAAAGCTATCACTGGGGTGCTACCATTTAAAAATATGTATCATTTTGGTAATAATATGTACACTTTAGGAAATAATATGCAGCGTTTAGGGGGATGGTACAAAGTGTACCCTTGAAAAGGTACGGCTCCAGTGACATTTCTATTAAATATTTGAAGTTGAGAAATTCCATGTCAAAATAAGACAACATAGGACATTTGGTTGTTTCTATGTCATTAAAATAGCTTTTTTATTTGATATGAATATGACATGGATCCGGGTTGACCAGTCAAACAAGGCTTTGTAAAAGGATCGTTCCAGTCCTTGATTCTGATTGGTTGAGCTGTTGTAAATTACTCTACAATTACTCTCCGCTTCGGGTCGTGGCTAACGACGCCCCTTAGTTATAAACTCACTGTAAACCATGGCTTCTTGGGGCTTATTGCTTTTTTCTAATGGCACAAGACCTCAAATAAAGCTGCTGGGTTTTTGTTGATAAGTTAGGAAAGACACTTGAGTCTTAGTAATGAAGAGGAAACCAGCCTTTTGCCAAATGCCCAGTTGTAAAAATACTAAATGATATATTTAAAGCACCATATTACTCAAATAAAGCTTTTTAATTGGCATTGATGGGTTCAATGAAGAACCTTTACCATCCATGGAACCTTTCCATTGTAAAAACGGTTCTTTATAGTGGAAAAGGGTCCTTCAGATTAGTCAAATGTTTATTGGTTCATCTAAGACATCACTGCGAAAACAAAGAGTGTATAGCTCGGAGATGACTCACCGGTCTCCTTTGGCCCGGCGTTTCTGGACACTCTTGCCTTTGGGTCTCCTCTCACTGCCCAGACACTGAGCTCCTCCAGGACCCGTCACCCGCAGAGACTCGAGACCCTTGGAGGACTTCTTGAACGTGAATTCAACAGCCCCACCCTCCTTCAGACTGCGGAAGCCCTCCATGTGCAGTTTACTCTGAGAGAGGCAGACGAGGACATGGTCAGTAAGGCCACTAGACCAAATCCACATTCATACAGGAACTCAATTAGTTACATGCACAAGGCAAGACATTGCTTTGAAATACAAAACATCAGTGTTTGTGTTACTGTGGAACACTATTCAAGCAAAAAGGTCTCACAGCATTAAAAGAATTGGAGTCATGTGGATTATTGTGATGTTTTTATCAGCTGTTTGGACTCTCATTCTGACGGCACCCATTCACTGCTGAGGCTCTATTGCTGAGCAAGTGATGGAATGCTACATTTCTCCAAATATTTTCCCATGAAGAAACAAACTCATCTAAATCTTGGATAAATCTTGAGTACATTTCTAGCAAAAAAAATTTGGGTGACCTATTCCTTTAGCTAGCCGAGTATGTGATGCATGTTCTTATGGGATATGAAAGAGAAAGCGAGTGATTTGTGTGTGAAAACCCCAGGCCTTACCATCCCCCGACCCAGGTTACAGCATTCCTGATTCACACACACACACACACACACATCCCCCCACGTCACACACAGGTCTCTTAACCCCCTCGCTGACCACTGGGAAGATGCTGTGGGGTCCAGAACAATTCTTCACATGGTTGCTTGGCTTTAGTGTATCCTGAGGGTAAAGAATTAGCTCCCGTTGCAGAGTGTAAACGAGCACCTGAACTAATTATTTAAAGGAATAGTTCACCCATCAGCATGCCATTCCACACTTCAAATGCCTTTCTATTTTCTATGGACAATTAAACAAGGAATTCTTAAAGTCAGCATGAAATGAAAATCTTATCTGATCATCAACTGTTTACCAGATGCATATTATTGTTCTTATTGGATAGATTCATACATGCATGCTTTTTTATTTTTTGACTTTGTAATTTTTAATCAAAAAGTGACAACACTTCATAACTCGCATTCAGATCTGTCTCTATTTTTATTTATTCATCGCTCACATCTCAAAGTAACAACTGAAGCTTAAACCCAGTTCCCTCCTTTTTTGATTTTCATTGCACTTGAATGTACAGCACAATATACATAGACCGGACCTGTTTCCGTTTAACCGTGACTTTATGACTCGTGGAAGTGTAGCTTTCTGGTTTCAGAATAAAAATGTAATTCTCGGAGCTCAAACAGCAGAGCATGCTGCTGGCAACACCAGGTCATGGGTTTGAATCCTTGGAAATGCATGAACTCTGTAAATGTACATACCTTGAATGCAATGCAAGTCAATTTGGATAGAAATGTATAATGCATACATATGAAAAGGATGCAAATACATTAAAAGTAAATCATTAGTTAATGAGAAAGTAGCCATGTTTAATTTTAGTTTTTTTAAATCAGAAAGTCAAATATTGTCAATGTATTTGCTCATCAGATTCACAAAACTGGTCTGAATGATTTGTTCACAAAATCGAGTTCAGTTCATCACACATCTATCACGTGGCTTGGGAAGATTAGCATGGACACGTTTATGTTCTTCATGAAGTTTGAAAGCCTCACTATTTATTTATTGTCATTGCATGCATGGGATACAGTGACTGCATCCTCAGATAATTCACTTTTTGTGTTAAAGATAATCATATGTTTGGAACAAGAGGAGTTGGGTAAATGACTATTTAATTTCATGCTGAACTATTCCTTTTACAGGCCATTTTCACAGACAACTAATGCTACCCTGTACTTTACAGTATCATAATCATCTGCCACCAAACAATGGCAGTGATGTGACGTCGTGCAGCAGATGCATCGCAGACCTTATCATGTTGATAGACCTGATAAACATGTAAATGTGGGCTTTTTACATTTGGATAAAAGCATCTGCATAAATGTTGATGAACACAATGAGTGGATGTAGAGATTATAGAAATGACATTTTGCATACGACCATTGAGATTTTAAGTACTGTTTCCATGCCCGTGAACTGCATTTTTATCTCCCTCCTCCAACTGTAAGTAGCCTACAGTTATGCAAACATTACGGTAATGCAGAAAATATGATGTATGTATTACAGGGCTCTGTGCGACCAATTTGTCGCAGGCGACCTAATTTCTCACGTGCGACTAACACAAATCCCAGGGCACACTGTGCGCCAGCCATTCGAGAAAAGAAAAAAATTACCCGCGACTAACTCAACAAAAGACACTCCCGTTAGGCTTATATCGTGGTCTAAACCCAATAGAGATAGTGAAGGGCACCCCCCCTCTGTTGGCCGTGGTCCAATATTCCTGAGTTGTGTGCGCGTTGAATGCGTCAGTGTGCTGCTGCACAGCGAGAGATAGAGGTATAAGAGATGCGTGCTGTGTTGCCAACTTAGGACATTTAGCGCCTTTGTAGACCCCCATAGCAACTTTTTTTGTTTTTCCTCAAAAAGCAACTTCAAATTGTCTTTAGTGTTCTTGTGATCGCCGCAACGGCGCAGATCAGCGCGCTTTCTCTGCACTGCTCTGTTTCCAAGCGTGGAGGAGCCCGTTCAGTTAAAACAGATTTATTGCATCTCTAAATGTACATACAAATATAGAAGGAAATCACCGCACTGGAATTGTCTTGTCTTATTTGTGTCTTATTTGATTTCAAGACAACGGCTAATACAATTATAAATTAGATTTTGTGTGCCAGCTTCTTGAAGGGAGAGCTGTATGAATTCTTAAAGGGACGTGTTTCAAAACATTATTTCACTATTTATCTGTTGAATGACAACATAAACAGTCAAATATATAAAGTAAAACAGTTTTATTGAGAATTTGGCTGCATTAAAATACAGTATGAGCACAGAGAGACGATTAGACAGAACAGAACAGTTATTTTTTTCTTTACTTTTAGTCATTTAGCAGACGCTTTTATCCAAAGCGGCTTACAAATTAGTAACTAAAATTAAAAGTTTAAACCTATACATAATATATACACACATTTAAGAAGATAAAGACTAAATAAACATGACAAATGCATACACATTTCAAAACTAAACATTTAAATGAAAATAAAGCTAAAAAAAAAATAAATATTAAATCAAGAAAAGTTGAGTATAAAATGCTTCTAACATAACACTAAAGGCCTAAGTATACTTCTTTTTGCATTAAGAATTGTTTATAAAAACTGTAAATACTTTTTTTTTTTTTTATGTATTTAGTGATACAATTATTTGTAGTTCTGTGGTGGGATGGGGGCGCAAAGGTTTAAGGGGGGGGGGTTTGAGAAGCACTGACTAGAGCATCCCTTCGTTCAGCACAGTGGAAGATCATAAGACTCAGTGTAGAAGGGCCAAGTCTAAGATTTGATGCTAGAGAGAGTGTGGCCATGGTTAGCCGAGGCCAAAGATCAGAAGGCGAAACTACAGGATGGCCATGAGGGGCATTCCAATGGAGGAGTCTAATACATTGGCCATGAATTTCAGTTTGAACCCAAAACACTTAATTTAGATTTTATTTATCTTGAGATGTTTTAAGTTTAAATCTTCTGTGAAGCACATTAAGCACCAACACTTTTTCAGTAAGTTACTTTCTTGTAAATTGTGCTTCAAATAAAGCTTTATGTTGACCAGATGTTAGTTAGTCTTTTACTACAATATTGCATATAAAATTTGGGTGCACCTAACTTTTGTGCTGGTGCACCTAAGAAAAAAAGTTAGGCCCAGTGCAAAAAGTTAGTCTAGAGCCCTGTATTAGGTGTTATGAGTCATATTTAACTGATGCCATATAGCAGTTAGAGTTAATGCAGCACAGCTTATAACGAAGGAGATTCATTCTGTTTTATTATTCCACTTCTCCTGGATGCTTTATATAGGATTTTAAGAAATAAGACCAATGTATCAAACACACTCTCTGTGGGTCATCAGGTTTGGGTTTGGCCTTAGTGGACTATTACATTTACACATTTAGCAGATGCTTTTATCCAAAGCGACTACAGTGCATTCAGGCTATAAATGTATCAGTACATGTGTTCCCTGGGAATCGAACCCATGACCTTCTGCGCTGCTAACGCAATGCTCTACCACTGAGGCACAGGAACACATTACAGATGTTGATGTAAAGGCCCTGCTGGAGCTGAAGAGGATCTGTAGTTGTGTATGTTTTGTGGAAACATCATTGTTTACAACTATGTTGTGGCAGATGCAGTGCTCCCTTTCAAGTACTTCCATTGTGTGTCGGTCAAAGTGACCGTTAACCTATTTCCCTAGACACGTGTGCCCCCCCCCCCAACCCCCAATACTCCCACTGACGTCCCCCTGATGCTCCGAGGCATCTTTTAAAGCTCTCCCTACAGTAAAAACCCTATGAGCATGTTCACAGGATCCGTACTGTATGGACATGCACGATCCATTCGTAACAGTCACACGGGTGATGGAGAAATCACAAGCAAACAGGTTGTGACATAAGCAAAAGGAAGGATCGGTCACGCTCTCTTTCTTTTGTCTGCTCTCACAAAGAGCAGTGGAGTTAATGTTGTGTAGCTGAGGCCCGCTGTCACGACCGAACGTGTGTGTGGCACGTGGATCACGAATGAATGTGTTCATGGACTGATATATCGGCCTGTGCAATATCTGACCAGTTTGAGAGAACGGATCACTCCACATTGTGTCAGTTCCTACCTTGTTAATGTACATTAGACATTTTAGGTTTTTAATTGAGCTTAATAATAATAATGTGCTAAATAAATGTTCAATTAACCTCAATTTTGCATATGCATGATTAATTTGTATTCCAAAAATAATGGTATTTTATCAGCCAACTTATATTGGCTTTGGCTACTGAAAACCCAATCAATCACTTCACAAAGGTTTAGTTTGCTCACTCGCAGACCAACAACATGAACTACATGCCCAGTACTATTGCACTCTAGTACTACTCTACTGTGTAAGAGAACACTGGGACTGTGATGGGTTAAATTATAGTAAATGAAGTTACACATTTATGGGCTGTAGTGGGTTTCTGAGACACAAATGGCCACGCCACCAGTTGGTCACCTCAACAAAACCCCGGCTCTTAAATCCTACTTCAATAGAATAGATGAATCTGGCTAATGACTTTATGGCAGGAAACAAGAGTAAAGGCATCTTCCTTGAAGGTGCGATTGCTGACAGGCCAGACTATTGTTTTAAGACATGACACGTACATGGGAATAACTAACCACACCAGATTGTGTGAATTCAATTACTGCAGAAGTTTGACTAGTGTTTGGACATTCGGGAAAGATTGTTTCAGCCATTTAAGAGCTAACCAAGCCATTTTTGCTTTCAGATGTTGGCTTTCCAAACGGGAAAGAGAAAGGATGACATATGTTTGTAGACCAAACCCAAAACAAGTCAACACTTCCAGTTCATCATCATCCTCAAGTCAAATGTTTTAATAGGTTTTTGATCAAATGCCTTAAATTAAATCTGTGTTTCTGCAGGTTTTATGAAGGCCAATTTATGACTTTTTAAAGACCAAATTGAAGGAATAAATTGAAATACATTGAAATGTCTAGAGTCAGTTGATTTAAACACCTCAAAATTTGAAAATACAACTTCCTACCGATCACAGTTAGTTTTTAATTCATTTTACAAATAAGGAAATAAATAAATAAAGTTTTATTAGCTCTACTGCAAACCACTAGAATATGGACATAACATTTAATGCAAAAAAATGTATCACCACAAAAAAATAAATCTATCTATTCTTCCTCTGTATATTTGTCTTTTTTTCCAGTGCAAATGTCTAAAGATTATTAAACCGATATACATTTAGCTAAATTATACAAGTCTTGTTTTTCTATAAACTGATCATAATGAAATTTATGATTAAAAAGAACAAATGTCCACAAACGGACTTAGGTAAAACAACTTCATTCAAGGGGAAATAAGTTTCCATTCCCCATTTACAGATATTAGTTCTTTTTTTATTTTTACATTCGAAAACGAGGAAGATATTAATTTTAGCAATGCATGCAACATTACCATGACTTTATCAATTTAAGATTTGCTGCTCTGATTTAAGACATATTTAATGCCTTTGTTTGTCGAAGTGTGAATTAAAACCTTTTAAAACCTGCAGAAACTCAAGATATGTACATGTTTTCTAACATCTAACAGCTAAACAGGACTACAGCCTCATTGTGTTTATAATCTAGCTATGTAGGTTGTGTTCATTTGTAAAGATTATCTTAATGAACACATTTTGTGTGTGTGTGTGTGTGTGTGTGTGTGTGTGTGTGTGTGTGTGTGTGTGTGTGTGTGTGTGTGTGTGTGTGTGTGTGTGAGAATCTTTTGTTTGTCCCAGAGCTTGTTTTCTGCAATAATCCAAAAGTCAAAAACCTGATTTCCCTCGAAATGACTTGATTCACACGTTTCTGAACACCACACATACCTGATGGACAAACACGTCGACTGGAGTGTCTAAAGGCACACCATCTCTCGTGCTCATGGACAGGAATCCGAAACCCATCCGAACATTGAACCACTTGCACACCCCCACGCCGTGGTACGACTCTTCCTCCGCGGCCTGCCCCTCCTCCTCCTCCTCTGTTTTCGTACAGCCTCCTGCAAAACCATTCACATTTACCATCGTTGAAAATATATGCATGCAGAGTAAATATGCATGCAGGCATGTATTCAAAGGGTGAAATTTAAAATGTCGAATACATTTTAAAAGAATTGCCGCCAAAATGAGAGACCAAACCAACAGTGTTGTTTAAAAGTGTTTACACGGTAAGCTAAATCTGCGCCATAGGATATTCAAACGGCTCACTTTAACGTTATTTCAATTTATTTAAATAGAATACATGTCTGATTAGTCGTTTTTTGTAGTTTTGGAAATATATAAAAAAGTTTTTAACACACATTTGTGCATATTTACAATTAAAGCGTTTCAGCCTATATTGCAGCTATATTTACCACTTTCTCCATGTATTTTGCAGTAGCTTAAATAGGCTATTACGATTTTTTTTCATAGAAAAAAATAGAGGTAACGAATTATATTCACCAAAACGTAACATAGACAGGAAATGCCTTGATATTGTGATGTAACGTTAACCATTTAAACTTTTTAACTTATGTTTTTGAAAATACAACATTTTATATTCGTTTTTAATTAAATAAATAAATGACTTCGTATAGGCTATCGCAAAAAAATATTTAAAATAAATATGCTAATATAATTGAAAAAATCAATTCATTAACCATGCCCTCTTGTCTCAATAGTAACCCGTGCTGGTGGTTCCGTGCGACTTTCTCTCGCACTTTCTGCTACTTCACCTCGATAGTCCTCCTGGTGTAACTCTGAACCCATGTTGAGCTGAATGAACTCCACACGCTCGGTTCCCTGAACCCTTCCTCAAGTCTCACGAAAACACGAAGAACGCGAGTAAAACAAAGAGGATCTGCACGATACCTCACGTACACGAGGGAGTGGGGGGTCCGAAGGAGAACACGCGCAGAAGAAGAAACCTGAAGACAATGCGTGGACCCACAACCCCCCGCGTGTCCTAAACGAGCAACACCTTGATGGGCTACCTTCATGACGAGGACCAGAACTTCCCAAAACACAGGACATAGCCTACCCTCTGCCATGGGTTCCTCTCGGGCTTCTCCTGGTGTTCAGAGTGGGATGTTAGCGGTAAATCTCGGTTCTCCAGGTGTTCTCTCGGTGTTTCGGGCTGCTCTGAACTGATGATGCTTCTCACACTCGACCCCCCCTCCCCTCTCTCTCTCTCTCTCTCTCTCTCTCTCTCTCTCTCTCTCTCTCTCTCTCTCTCTCTCTCTCTCTCTCTCTCTCCCTGTTTCGGTCAAGTCCACGTAATTCTCAATCACTCTCCCCTCCAGGATGACCAACACCAATTCCTTAACAGATGCCCCCTTTCCAAAACAAGCCAATCACATAGAGACCCCCCCCCCCACACACACACACACACACATAGGTGACCGACACCCTGAAGCCCACGACACTAAAGTTAACCCTGCACGATCAACATGCACATTATCGTTTCATTAAGTGCTTCTCAGCATGCTGGTCATTAGTCTGTTCAATTCTTAACCATTTCGTTTTAATTACAATAATAATTGTGTATATGTTTCTAAATGAAGCGGTCTCAAGTTATGCTCAACAGGTCAAGTCCACGCCATTCTGCTCTAATGTGTGTTTGGGTTTCTGTTCTGATCATATTGATCATTAAATATGTTTGACACAGACTGTTAAAACTAGTCATGTATTATCTGAAGTGATTACGAGAGACAAAGAATAATTCAGATCAGATTTATAACGCGTCCAGGAGTTAAGGATTCATATTTACAACAAATGCATCTTTAAGATGTTTCAATTCTAAGATATTCGTAAATATGCTATTATCATTCGCTTTTGTTGTACATAAATGGGAGGATTCCAGTGTAATAAACAATCAATCAAATCGCTGTTTAATGCAGAATAAACCAAAAAACAGTTTTCTGTAATCCACCGACTTTATTTAATTTAACGCATCCATTATTATAGGCTAAACAATAAATCTGTGATCAGGAAAAATGTACAATATACACACAATAAATTATATTTAGCTCTTTATTCGACATTATTACAGTTTATTATTACTATTATTTTTATTATCATATACCGTTTTATATATTACATTTATAGGCTGCCTGTTTTATTATTATTATTACAGTTTGGGTAATTATTATTATAGCATACGAAAAAAAAAGTAATTTGTGCAATACGTTTTTATATTTATTAACCTCGACGTTATAAAGCTCCCACATTTCTGTTGGCTGTTTAGCTAGATGTTATTGTTCTTTCATCAGTTATAAAATCATATGTCGTTGAATATGGACTAGTTATATCAGATGTGAGAGTTCAGGAGAAAGATCCGCTGAATGACGACAGATGTGAGGGAAGCTGATGTCGCGTGAACTGACGCTTTAGTTTCATCATCATCAGTCTGTGATCAGAGACGCCCTCCCCCATCCAATCAATCAATAATCAAACCAGCATGCCGATTGATTGATCAATGCATTGTTGCTATGGTGATGCAACAATTAACCTATCTATCAATAACCCCTGATTCCAGTTACATCTGTAAGCATACTGCACATACACCACAGCACAAGGGACATTTCTGCTGGATAAACCTGAACTAAAACAAGGTCTGTTTCTGTTTCTGCATCTGAACACAGTCCATGTTCTGAAGAGGACTAATGTATCTTCTATAACTGATACATGAACTGCAGCTGAACAAACAGAGGTTTGAGCAGAATATAAGCATTCTTTATAACACACATTGAGCTTCAGTCAGCTGCAGCAGGGTCCTGTGCTGGTAGTCATGCAGTATTTATTAACCCGAAAACCCTCAATTACAAAGACTACACACCATCACCTGCCTTTCACATATTATATAGACACATACATGTTTCAATAACTCTTTAAAAAGAAACCAATTGAAAGTCAAAGTCTTTTTTCATCTGCATTTGTACACAAACATAAACAGTACAATATTTGATATACAACGCTCCAGAGAGAGCAGAGAAAGTCTCTTATTTATGTTCTAGATTGGGTATAAAGTTGAGTGCAGCCCAATTTCAGCCTTTCCTAATGAACAATGAATTCAATAACTTTCTATCTATTCTACTCTAATCTCTGCACAAGAAACTACCCTTAATAATAATTCACCTAATATAATAAACATGCTTTCAGAACTGTTTTGGTCATTGTTTTTTCATGTCACTGGAGATTTCTTTATCAAGTCCACATCTATTACGGTACAGAAGTGACATAACAATCTGACATGTTCAGAGTACTCCGGCTATATGCTACTGCTCCCATAGAGCTGATCCTTATTATTAATAAATTATATATATATATATATATATATAAAATACATTTGTATGGGCGATTGTTTGATTCTGGGGACGTCTGCTGGTTAAATGCAGGTAAATGCAATAAAAAACACCATCAAAATTGTACAAAAACGTCCAAAATGCTACTGCAATTACTGACATATATTTTTTACCATTAATATCTTGAAACCTTATATGATTAATATACTTCATGTTTTATAATAAAGTGTCTTTTCAGTTTTGTTTCAAAGGTCTCTAATACAACATTATTTATTTTTATATATAAAAATTATATTTATGATTTATATTTATCAGACGCTTTTATCCAAATCGACTTCCAGTGCATTCAGGCTATACATGTATTGTCAGTATTTGTGTTCCCTGGGAATCGAACCCACAACCTTTGGCACTACTAACGCAATGCTCTACCACTGAGCCACAGAAACACTCCTTTATAAGCCTTTGCTATGGGTATGCTTTTATATTGTCTATGAACAAATAAGCAAACATAACTGTGGACATTTTTTAACATTTGAATAAAATGAAAGCTAAAAGATTTTCATATCACAGGAGCCAATATTTTATTCACAATAGAACATGGATAACATAACAAATATTTAAACTGTGACATTTTACAATTGTATGCCCAAAATGAGCTCATTTCAAATTTGATGCCTTCTACACGTCTCAAACTAGTTGGGACAGGGGCATGTTTATCATGGTGTAGCATCTCTTCTCCTTTACAAAACAGTTTGAAGACGTCTGTGCATCAAGGTTATGAGTTTCTGGAGTTTTGTTGTTGGAATTTGGTCCCATTCTTGCCTGATATATGTTTCCAGCTGCTGAAGAGTTCGTGGTCGTCTTTGACGTATTTTTCATTTAATGATGCACCAAATGTTCTCTATCTGGACTGCAGGCAGTCAATTCAGCACCCGAACTCTTCTACTATGAAGCCATGCTGTTGTAATAGCTGCAGAGAACACTTAGGGCCCTGGGACTACAGCAAACCCAAGGGTCCCCTTTATATTAGAATATCTTTCTCACACAATGCTTTCACCACAGGAATAATACAGTATTTTTTATTTGAATCCAGAATGAACTGATTTATTAAGATCATGAATCAGGCAAATGCCATAAATTACCATAGATGTATAACAACAACAAAACTGCTACTAATACTACTAATGAACTATGGTATTTGTAATGAAAAGCATCTTGAACACCCTTTGGCTGCCCCCCCGGTGATCGGTCCACCGGGAAAAGTTCAGGGGCTCCTGATGTCCAATCGATCTGTATCTGAAATCACCCCTTATACCTGTTGGGCACTATTTGAGGAGACAGACATTTGTAGAGGTGTCCGAAACCATAGTGTTAATTATTGAGTGCACTTATTCAGTTCCATCCTTTACTGCAATAAGGAGTATGCAGCTAAAGAATACACAGTGAAGGTCATGCCAAACGTTACTGGAATAATGTAGGGAATAGTGAATGCGAATATAAGCCCAGATATTTTATTATTAAACTCAGATGAGCTTTATTTGTCACAAAAAATATTATACAGAGTATAACCAGCAGTGAAATGTGTTCTCTGCATTTAACCCATCCAAGTGCACACACACTTGGACCAGTGGGCAGCCGACACTGCAGTGACCGGGGAGAAGTTGGGGGTTCGGTGCCTTGCTCAAGGGTCTCACCTCAGTCGTGGACAATTCCTGCCGGAGCTGAGATTCGAACCCACAACCTCAGGTTACAAGTCCGACGCTCTATCCATTAGACTGCCATAGATATGCAGTGTTAATAGGATTAATGCAAAGTTCTGTCATGAAACTCTAGATGGCTCAGGACGACAGGTTCAACTCAGTCTGATATAATTACGTCATCATTCACATGACACAGCTGATTGGTTTCTTTTCACATCAGCAGCCAATAAATGTGCTACTCAATCAAATACTTGGCTAGTGCTTGCTGTAGCAGTTGCAGCACACTTCAGAAACCCTTCACCTTCCGCAGCTGCACCTGTATAGATCTGCTACAGGTTATTTCATCTGTTATATTATCTTTGTTTCATGTCCAGCAGTATTTCTTGTCTGTGGATGTATTGGCAGTAGCAAGTCTCAGTGCTCACTCTGCCGCAGCAGCAGATCTAGTCCACTAAGAACAAACACACTGCCATGTTACCATGTTAAAATTCTCAAAGAGTTGTCATGACAGAACTAGATTTGAATGGGTCCCCACCTCAAACAACTCTACACAAGTTCGTTTTTAAATATTTAAAATAACCCAAGCATACCTATGTGGAATGCTACATCAAACAAATTCAGAAGATGCATTTTTTTTAATAAATCAACTCCATAGTGGGTTCCAGGTGAGGAAGTGTCACGCCCTTGGACCATCACACTACCCCCACCATGTTTGATTATTGGTGAGACTGGCTGGCTTATCGTTGAATCACGAACACTGACTTTAGTTGATTCTTAGTTCTTTAGTTCACTGTTCTTTAGATGTTGTTCTGGGTTCTTTTATGACCTCCTGGATGAGTCGTCATTGCGCTCTTGGAGTAATTTATTTGGCTGTCCACTCCTGGGAAGGTTCACCACTGATCCAAGTTTTCTCCATTTGTGGATCATGGCTCTGACGCCCAAAGCCTCAGAAATGGCTTTATAACACTTTCCAGACTGATACATGTCAACTGTTTTGTTTCTCATCTGTTCTTGAATTTCTTTAGATCGCGGCATGATGTGTCACTCTTTAAGCATGCTTCACTTTGTCAGACCGTTTTTATTTAAGTTAATTCTTGATTCAACAGGTCTGGCAGTAATCATACTTGGGTTTGGCTTGTGAAATTTAACTCAGCTTTCTAAAATAATGTGTTTAATCACAGTTCTTTCATGATTTAACAGGAGGGGGCAATTCATTTTTTACTTAGGGCCAGGTAGGTTTGGACAGCTTTATTCCCTTAATAAATTAAATCATCATTTAAATCAGGGCTGTCCAAACTCGGTCCTGGAGGGCCGGTGTCCTGCAGAGTTTAGCTCAAACTTGCCTCAACACACCCGCATGGAAGTTTCTTGTATGCCCAGTAAGAGCTTGATTAGCTGCTTCAGGGGTGTTTAATGAGGGTGGGAGCTAAACTCTGCAGGACACCGGCCCTCCAGGACCGAGTTTGGACAGCCCTGTTTTAAAAACTGCATTCTGCATATACTTGCATTATCTTTGTGCAAGATTAAAATGAGTTTGACTAAATCTTTTAAGTGTGAAAAATATGCAAGCAAACAAATAATAATAAAAAAACAGGAAGGGGGCAAACACCTTTTCATGGCACTGAATATGCATCATACATTTGGATTTTACAAGTGGATTTTTGAAGTGAAAGTTAATTTTAATTGCCCAATAGGACAAGTATAAAATTTCAGCGAGAAATATTTAGATTGTATTAAGTACGTCTGGTGATATTGAAGACAGATAATAGATAATGCATTGACAGTAACAAGGTTGGACCAGTTGAGGCTGGCGCAGCTTGTGTGAGAGAGAATCTCGTGGAGAAATCAAAACAACACAACTGCACACAGACAAATACTGTTTTAATAAAAGTAGTTTTTATATTTATGATGTGATATAGCCTAGTTAAGTTTACATGACCAAGAGAGTGCAGTTTTCAAAAATAATAATTTGTCTCCATTTACATCCCATTTGCATGTTTATTGCTGGTCTGGAGGATTTGCGCAATATTAAGCTAAAGTGTGGTAAAAAAAGAGTATGGTGCAAGTTATGGTGACATACTACACATATTGATACCTAACATGCCAGGGTTTGGAAAACATTAAGGCAGTGATACATTCATATGTCTAGATCCAAGTACTTAGAGTTTCACAACAGTACTACAGAGTTATGACTATAACCTAGGAGCATGCATACAACACAGGAATACACTATATACATTTTGGAACAGTTTGATTGTGGATAAATGGAGCCAATGTCCTTTCCTATGTGTATTGTGGCTTTTGAATGTGTCTGGGCCACGGGTAGTGGCGATGAGGGGATCGCCCCCCCCCCCCCCCCCGGAATCTCTCTGAAGCTCAAAGAGAAAGTTGACTGTCCCTGCAAGCATTGGAGAAGATAGCAGCGGTGATAACGCTCTTTGAACCAGAGGTGGACGTTTGACATTCATCTGTAATTGCATCTAGTTATAACAAGGGAGGAGGGAAAGTTTAAAATGCCCAAAACCTGATCAAACATCTTGAATGCATTCAAACACTACATATATATAAAAAACAGATTTAAAACACTAAGTTCATAACATTATTTATGCAGTTGTAATGTTTCAGTGTAAATCATTCATGCTACATTAAACGGTCTGTGTACATGCATCTAAATGCATTCTGCTTCTGCAGTGGAAAGATCGATTTTGTTGATACTGATTTCATTTGATTAGTAACAGCCGACACTATAGGGTATTTGACTATACCAATCAAATGAAATCATCACTTTATCATTTAAAAAATAGTTATAATAATTAATAAAATGTAAGAATTTGATATGAAACATGATGCTTACATTAAATAAGTTTAGGAGGAAAATGCCTTTTATATATGCAAAAATGACCTGGAAATGAATTTAAGTATAATTTAGTATGCAATGACTTTAATCATATAAAATGTAATGTCCCAACACCCAACTGCATCTTCCTCCATCACTCCAACCACCTGCATGCCCTTCATCACCACATCCATGAAGCTCCTCTTTGGTCTTCCTCTTCTCCTCCTGCCCAATGGCTCCATCCTCAACACTCATACCCCGCATCCCTCCACTGCACATGCCCAAACCATCTTAGTCTTGCCTCTCTCACTATGTCTAGAAACTGTCCTACTTGCGCTGTCCCTCTAATATGCTCATTCTGATCCAGTCCCTCAAACATGCCCCTGGCACAGTGGGCTAGGGCCAGCCCACACCAAACCTAAACAGGCGCAGTGCGGGCTTGCCCTGACGAGGCCCACAGCTTTGGGCTCACCGCAGGCTCTCTCTAAGCAGGCCACACTAGCGGACTATCACTAATCCCATGATGGCCCAGCCCGTACGGACCCAGAGCAACTTTTGTATCCTTTAGGCCCATGCAGGTTTTGTGTAGGCAGCCCTGTAATAGAATAACATTGACTGGCCATTCTTTAGTCACTCAATTGAACTGGAACAGCTCAAACCAAAAGACACCTTTTCAGAACCTTGTAAGGTCTGTTTGATAGACATTACAATATTGCGTTACTCTCTAAAAAAGTAACTAATTACGCTACTTAGTTACTTTTTATGGAAAGTAATGCGTTACGTTACTTTTGCGTTACTTTCGCGCTACTTTTTAATTATGAGCAGGGCTTGATTGTTTGTTTTTAATACAATAAGTTATATTTGTAGCAAATATAAAAGCCTTTCACACCAAAAAGTGTAACGAATAATCCTCAGTCTGAAGGAAAATTATTCACGTCTGTACAGTAGAACACAGGAGAAGTTCAACACTCTTCAGCAATAAAAAACAAAACAATGAAGCACACTTATTAATGTAAAGTATTTTTTGCTTATTAATATGGTTGAACTGGATCATCAAAGGTCAGCAGCAAACACATCGGTTAATAAAATGAGATTAGATATATTTGTGTTGTTTAACATATTTAATTATTGCATTTCACTGTTTTAATTCATTTTGATGAATACTGAATCAGTTTTTTGCGAGTGAGATGAATTAATACACATTCATATTTAGTCTAGATTAGATCTACAGTAAGATCATGTTCACACGGCACACTGTCATCAATAAATGGAGAAAAAGTAAATTAAAAAATAATGTGTTACTTTACTAGTTACTTGAAAAAAGTAATATTAATATGTAACTCGCGTTACTTGTAATGCGTTACCCCAACACTGGTCATCAGCATCGTAAATCCTCAAACCTTTTTGATATTTGTATTTTTTTTTTAATGTTTGCACATTTATAACACTATTATTTGTATTACCTTTGCATCAAATAACAAAAAATCATTTATGCTAATGTGAGGGTGTTTCTAATGCAGCGTCTATGGGAGGAACGGTAAATTTGACAATGTTTGCTCTTCTGGCTGCCGTTATCAGTCTCTCTCAATTTTTTTATTTTATTGAAAGTCATGAAAACATTATCGCAGAGTTTTTATTTTGCTATTTGAACAAAATGGGAATGCAAATATATATATATTTGTGTTACTCTCCCATTCATTGCTCTTCAAGTTAACCCAACTATGACGACTTTCGCTGCTGAGAAACCCGGACATGTGAAAAAGTCCATAATCCAGTTTGCAGTTTTTGTTCAGACCAACAAAATCCACCACATAAACCCGTTTTAAATAAAATAATAATTTATACTTAAAAATAAATGAATGATTTAAAGGTTCAATTGTGAGGTTTATATATATATTTAGTTTTTGTTCAAACTTGCATCTCAATTGTAAATTGCTATTTCGTGGTCTACAACATGAAAGAATAAAATCGTCTGCTAAATGAATAAATATAAATGAAATAATCCCATTATAACATGTGCATGAAATATGTAGAAATATTGGACTCAACTATGGGGCACCATTGTGCAGCAGCAAGCATCACGACGAAAAGGAACCTCAAGGTTGATCTGGTAAATGTGTGCATATGTATAGGGCCCCATTCCTATATGTGCCTGGGACCCCCGATTCCCTAAATCCGCCCCTGAGTGCAGAATTCAAGAGACAGAGCGGATGGATGAAAGCAGCGCTACTGCTGACTAGTTGTGAGACCTCAGAGGAAGAGTGAACTTTGCCAGTGAATACTTTAGCACATCAAAACATTTTCAGCAGTCAATGTAATAATTTGGTATTTTTAATTTTTCTCTTAATTTGTAATAATTTTATATTTGTATAGATAATATTCAGAGTGTTAAATTAGCTGTATTAACCTGAATTGAATGTTTTCTATTTTGTGTTTAATAAGTTCATTGATTTGAAATCCCTTTGACTACTGCAGGCTACATTTTTGACAATACAGACATTAGTTGTGTGGTGACTGCATCCATTTGAGATGTATAATAACGGTTTTTCCCAAAGACTTAAGTTATAGTAGCTGAAAAGTATTTATACGTAGGGCTGTGCGATTAATCGAAATCGAATTGCAATCACGATTTGAGACTGCGATGTGGATGCGATATTCCTCTGTTCCAGAGCAGATGCATGACTGCAGTCTTGAGTGCCAGTCTTACTAACCAATAGAGAGAGCGCACCTCCGTTCTCCCCGATCAGCACTGCTCTAGCCAACTGAGTAAACGCCCACCATTTAAATTAAAACTAAAGAAAACTGTATGTAACTTCAGCTTCGATATGACAGACAAGAACAAAAAAGGTAATTTGCAAGAGCTGCGTCACAACACATATAAAGAGCTCCCTTTTCGGTTCTGCGTTCAGTACTGAAGAATAAGGTACATTTTTAGATGTTTTTATTAGTAGGCTACATGAACGTTATCTTACACATTTGATCTCCGCAACAGATTAATTTGAAATAAGTTTATAAAGCATGTTCACTAATTCAGAAGACCGCACACACAGCCCGTGTCTCTGAATGCTTCTCATACTTGCTCCGCTCTGCCCCACGCTGCGCGTCTCCCGCGTCTCACGGACGAGCCGTTTACACGCAGCCTGTCTCGTTATGCTCTTTTATACTCACGGTCTCGCACCCGGTTCTGCTCCGCAAGTCTCTCACGAGCAGTGTTGGGGGTAACGCATTACAAGTAACGCGAGTTTCGTAATAATATTACTTTTTTCAAGTAACGCATTACTTTTTAATTTACTAGAAAATATCTGAGTTATTTTTCTCCATTTATTGATGACAGTGCGCCGTGTGAACATGATCTTACTGTAGATCTAATCTAGACTAAATGTGAATGTGTATTAATTCATCCCACTCGCAAAAAAACAGATTCAGTATTCATCAAAATGAATTAAAACAGTGAAATGCAAACTCAGAATATGACGCAAACCTGCAATAATTAAATATGTTAAACAACACAAATATATCTAATCTCATTTTATTAACCGATGTGTTTGCTGCTGACCTTTGATGATCCAGTTCAACCATATTAATAAGAACAAATTACTTTAGATAAACTAACATTGTTTTTTATTGCTGAAGAGTGTTGAACTTCTCCTGTGTTCTTCTGTACAGACGTGATTTACTCGTCCTTCAGTCTGAGGTTTATTTATTACACTTTTTGGTGTGAAAGGCTTTTACATTTGCTATAAATATAACTTCTTGTATTAAAAACAAACAATCAAGCCCTGCTCATATTTAAAAAGTAACGCAAAAGTAACGTAACATAACTTTCCATAAAAAGTAACTAACGTAATTAGTTACTTTTTTCGGGAGTAACGCATTACTTTTAAAAGTAACTTTCCCCAACACTGCTCACGAGCGCATCTGGACGCACGTGCGCTACCTGTGTCAACTCGCGCCTGGCTCCGCGTTTAAAACGAATGTAAAGTAAGTCTAACTGCTTGCCAATTTCACTTGGATGAAATGAAACATTCAGCACATTTCCCACTTGTTCTTAAAATCCCAAATGCTTAAAAATTAATAAATCAGCCAGTGTAACATGTAATACTTTAATAATTGACTAAAGAAATACAGTTCTTTATTTATAAAAAAATAAACAAATCTTTCCTGTGAAATTCAGTAATTCTGTAAAAGTATTAATACCATTATAATCTTCCCTGCAGAAAATAAAAAAACACAAAAATAACAGTAGAACCCCTCCCAAAACACAATATAACATTTTATGATTTAAGGGTTATAATGGCAATTGTATTGGCTTTAATGTAAACAATAATGGTGTCTACTGGTATTTGATGCATTCTATTGGTGGGATGTAATCTAGCAGATGGCAACCAATATAACAACAGTCATTCCTATTGGCATAATGCACAAAACAAAAATGAATTTTGTAGTGGTTTTTATTGTATTGTTTTTTTTCAGCAGGGTAACGATACTCATACTTTTCTGCACATTATTGACAATATTGAGCTGAAGCTTGACTTTGCAAATTTAAAACCGCAAATCAAATCGCAATATCTGTAAAAAAAACATTCAATATTTTCCCCAAATCGCAGAGCCCTAAATAGCGAAACAGATTTATTGTTGTAGATTAACCGTGTGTGGGCCTAGTGAGGGCTAAGTGAGGGCTGCCCGCGCAGGCGCTGAAGGGACAATGTTTTGTTTCAAAGGCCCTGCACTGGCAGCTCGCTGGGGGCCCTTGGGCTAGCCGTAAGTGGGACTACCATCTAGTGGACATTTTAAGAAAGTGCAGATGATATAAAGCAGGAAGTGAGCAGCAGAACAACACACTGGTGTGCGTGCTTTAAACGGGGTGCTTGTTTTCGGACAATCCTCATCAAGCCTCGCTTCTGAGAGTTTTGAAGAGCAATATCTGTAAGCTTCATTCTCTACTTGCTTTGAAAGGGTCACATGTATTTTTGACATTACTGTGTAAAGTGTATAAGACGTTGTCGATGTTATCTTCAGCTTTTTCAAATCAAATCGTAAATATTTTTGGAGACATCTAAAAATCTATTTTAATATGCAAATTTGTGTAATATTAACAACATTCCTGTAACCTTTATATTATAATGTGTGTTATTTGAACACGTTTAGTCATGAGACTAACTAGAGATTGTATTTTTCCGTTAGTGTCACTCTATCAGACATCAAGCTGCAATAAATGCTGAAATTAAAACTTCCATTTCTAGAATTTATGATTTATGGAGTTTAACTTGAGAAAGGTTTAAACATGAAGGAGAACAGTATGATACTATTATAGTACTATAATACCTATAGTAAGTCATTCTTGTCACTTACCTACTTCAAGTTTGTGTGTTTTTAAATTATATTTAGTTAAATGTCATGTTAATTAGGCTAATACTTGGACAGTGTCGACGCTTAAGTGTAATTGGTTGAACTATTGGATGTTCATGTTGCCATTATCAAAGCCACTGGAAAGCAAGCCTGCAGCCTTTAGCCCAAAAAGAGTAACGAGCTGGTGCTAACACTGCGGCAATGAACTGGAAGTGAATGACACCGGAAACCAAACACATTACATTTACAAATGTTTTACCTACATAAATGCTGAAATGTGTAATAAGAAAAAAAACACTCAGTAACCGATGTATTGATTTTCGCAAATCTGCTTCTTCCACACAGAAATGCATGTTCAGCGAAGCTCCTTCCACAACAATCACACATTCAGCAATAAACGCTGGAATATTCCCATCAGTTTACAAGTGCAGACGAGCATCAACGCATCAGGAAGAGCTGAAATCTGCAAAGATTGAGTTTATTTAAGAAGACAGGGAGAAGATGAGAGATCCAGAACCCTGCAGAATGAATGAAACACACTGAAGAACAAACAGGTTGGTTTACTAGTGAAAGAGACTAGCTAACTAGTTAAACGATGAGAGACAGGGTTGATGGAGGGTCAGATTACCTCACGTATATAACTGGTGAGACTATCTGATCTGGCTCCTCCTGAAAGTTATTAAAACATATTTAAATGAACCTTTAATTCTAAAACAAACGTTCATCTTTGGCCAGATTAGCTTAAACTTTCTTAATAGCTCAAACACAAGCTTTAACTCTAACTGCAATGTTTCTGTCACTGCAACTTCCCAAACACACAACAAATGAAAAAAATGCATTCAAAACACACCTTCATATTTCAGAGAATGTAGTTCATATTTGCATCATTAATGGTTTATCGCAAATAACCAGAATGTATTTTTGATTATCTGCACTACAGCTGGCATAAAATAAGGATCGGCTTAGAAGAGCCAAAACCAATCAGTTAAAACATGCTTGATCGGCTCGGGACATCCCTACTTTCAAATATCATATTTGACATATTACAAAAACATCGTTTCTGGAAAGAATATCTCGTACCATTAATGACTAATTCTGAGAAACATTATTACTCCGGCAGTAGTTAGATGTTCAATATCGAACAAAACACCAATAAAGATGATGTATCTTTCAAACATATCAAATGTGTGTAACGCATATTTTTGGACAATACTACAAATAGGCCTATTTCATATAAACAAAATAAAAGTTAAACTTAACATATTAATGAGCTAACATATAATGAGGATTAATATAAGAAGCATAAATCATTAACGAATACATGGATATGAAAATCATGAAAAATATTACAACATTGATTATTTGGATACATCACTGATGGTTATAAAGCTTCAAGCTGATTTAGATTTATTTCAATAAAACTTATGTTAGATAATTGTGTAGTTGATCAAACATAAGTCTCTCCCTATAGAGACATGGGGTTTGTGCCTATAATGTGTTAAAAATAATAATTTGAAGATCAATGTACCTTCTTTCTTGGAAATTTGACGACGACATATAATTTATGGAAATGCATCAAAATGACAAATTTTGTAACGCAATTATCTACTTTCTGCTGTTATATCAAGGTAAGTTATGTCCTTTAACAAGTCTCTTAAAAATGAATGAGTTATGTTACTCACAAATGAACGGTTTTTACTTTAATTTCAGAGTTGATTGAAGAAAACGAGGAGAATGAAGAATTGAGTGAATTTGAGGAGAAACATCATGTTAAAACCAGAGAAAACCCTTTGAATTGTTTTCAAACCAAACGAAAAGAAGAGCCAAATCTTTCACATACACTCAGTGTGGAAAGAGTCTGACAAACAAACATCATCTTGAGCTTCATATGAGAGATACTGGAGGGACGCTGTATGCATGTGATCAATGCAGCAACACATTTCTGTGTGCTTCAGACCTGAAGAAACATGTGCATGCAAAAGAGAAGCCACATTCATGTTCTTTGTGTGGGAAGAGATTTTCATGTCTACAACATTTAAAAGAGCATCAGAAAATGCATACAAGTGTGAGCGAGTACATGTGCTTTGAGTGTGAAAAGACTTTTACTTCAGCAAAGTGTTTAAAACAGCACCAGAGGATCCACACTGGAGAAAAACCGTACAAGTGTTCACACTGTGACAAGAGATTCAGTCGGTCAGGACATGTGAAAAGACATGAGATGATTCACACTGGAGAGAAACCGCACACATGTGATCAGTGCGGGAAGAGTTTCACACTAAAAGCACATCTTACTGCACATATGAGAGTTCATACTGGAGAAAAACCTTTCACTTGTGGTCAATGTGGAAAGAGTTTTGCTCAATCAGTAAAACTTAGGGAGCACATGAATATCCACACTGGAGAGAAACTGTACCCATGTGAGCAATGCGGCAAAACATTTCTGTGGGCTTCAGTCCTGAAGAAACACCTAAACGTTCACACAAAGGAGAAGCCACATTCATGTTCTTTGTGTGGAAAGAGTTTTTCACTTGTACATCATTTAAAAGAGCATCAGAAAATACATACTGGTGTGAGAAATTACATGTGCTTTGAGTGTGAAAAAACATTTAATTCAGCATACTGTTTAAAACTGCACGAGAGGATTCACACTGGAGAGAAACCTTATAAGTGTTCACACTGTGACAAGAGATTCAATCAGTCAGGAATCCTGAAAGTACACGAGAGGATTCACACTGGAGAGAAACCTTATAAGTGTTCACACTGTGACAAGAGATTCAATCAGTCAGGAATCCTGAAAGTACACGAGAGGATCCACACTGGAGAGAAACCGTATCACTGCACTGCATGTGGGAAGAGTTTCAATCAATCATCTTCTCTACACAATCATACAAGAAACATTCACAGTAAGTAGATCATCTTCAGACACAGGACTTTCAGGTCTGATGCTGCGTCCTCCCTAAATGTGACACAATGCATCAACCAATAAAACATCATCTGGATAAATCTGTCCTACACAGTCACTACAAGCGACATGACACAGAAACATTATCTAGAGATTTGATAGTGAATAAAGTGTGTTTGATAGTGTGTTCCCGTGGCTCAATGGTAGAGCATTGCATTAGCAGCGCAAAGGTTGTGGGTTCGATTCCCAGGGAACACATGTACTGACAAAATGTATAGCCTGAATGCTCTGTAACTCGCTTTGGATAAAAGCGTCTGCTAAATGCATAATTGTATGTAATAAAGTTCATCTTCACCAACTGAGATTCAGATTAACTCAAAGATGGAGTTCCTCCCCAAAGAACTATATGTATAAATGTATATGACATGACTGTGCTTTCTTTCAAGCTTCATATTATTTTCAGTTGTCTTAAAATGCATGTCACTTGTAGTTTGCTTACTGTGTCATGAAGAAATGTAGAAGTTTTGACAAACTGTTCTAGTTCAGGAAGCTGAAGAAGAGGCTGTAACACTTTTTAGAGAGACTGAGATTTATGTATTTTTTTAACCACTAGTTATTCTCCTTCAGTGACATATTTAGAAAACACAGATGCTAGATATACTGTCATGTAGCTTTGTAACTGATCCTTCTGTGCTTCTCTTGTGTGGATGAAAATAATAATGTTTATTGATGTTATATGCTTATGGAACATTGTGCAGTGCCTGCTTTATTTAGAACTGCTGTGAAGTCCAAATGAGATATGATTTGGGGCTAAAGAATAAGATGTATGGGTGACAAGGGGTTTGTGCAGGCCTAAACTGGGCTCGGGGGGAACAACTGGGAGACCCAAAGGCGCCTGTCCATGACCTAGAAGGTCATCATGGCCCTAAATATGAGGGCCCGAGCTTTAGAAGTATATGGTAGAATGTGTTTTTGACTTTCGTTCCATGTGTGGAAAAGTACGGCTATTAAGACATGTAACCTTGTAAAGGCTTGGGAAAGTAAAGCACTCTGCAGAAACTTGTGTTTCTGTCCAGCCTGGTCTCATGTTTATACATATGTATTAATACGCAACATTTACAAGCACAAAACGCACATTTTTATTGATGATAAAACACACAATTTAGACGTATTTCAACGTTTAAAACGTACAAATCGATACGTATTTTGAGCTAATATGTAAAAAATTTACGTATCTCTTTAAAAAGATATTTATCATTTTTAATTATTGTCCAAACGAGACTAACAGCTTCCCGCTCCCCAAAGAAACTCTTCCCTGATTATTGACTGCATTCGACTCATTTCCCATTATACCTGTATGATTACACCTGCCACCTGACCTGCATTATATATATACATTAAGATTGCGAAGTTTGTATTGTTGCATTTCTATGTTTCCTTCCGTGCCCTTGCCAACCTGTGTTTTGTATTTGATTGTCCTCTCTATCGTGATTGCTTGCTGCCTACCCGATCTTGCCCGTATTCCGAATTGCCTTGCCTCTATTGTGTTATGGTGATTACCTGTACTGTTCCAACTACGTTTTCAATAAACCTGCAGAATGGATCCTCATTTTGAAGCTATTAACAATTATATTAATAAGCGATTTAGTTTTTACCCCCTGAAATAATAACCTACATTTTACAGCGAATATTCATTTATTATAAGCAATTTAGATAGGGTGCACCGTATGGAAATTTGGCCAATATGTAATTCTTTATAATTTGAAGCCGATAACCGATATGTTGCCCGATATATCTTAGACAATGTTATACTTTATATAATTACATTTTTTGAGAGCCTGATTAAAAAAAGGTCTCATCATTAAAAGCTTCATCCCAAACACTTCAACATAAGCAGCCTGGTTTCAACAGTGTATGTTTAAAAAACATATTTTACTCTCCCATTACCAAATTTCGCCATTAAAAAAGTCTCAAAAATAAAATAATGCAAACCAGTCATTGGACATCATTACATGTGTAAAAAATCTAAATGCATGTGCCATGAATGAATAAAACTGAAGAGCCATCTGCATGGACAATAATGAAATGATATTAATTACTAAACCATATTGTTGATGAAAATAATAAGAGAAAATAAAAGTGGTGGTTATTATTAATAACCTTCAGTGATTTTGAAAAGTAACAAATGAATAGGCTACCACTGTTTTAAATAGCAGCTGTTTGAGCTGCGTGCGCTGTATGAACACCGGTAAACTGAAGCGCTTGTTATAGCGGGTTAATTAGGCTGGATCAGATATTTATAGAACATAATAATATTACAACTTATATATGCACAAAATACAGAAATGCACAAGTTATTTTGAACTAAGTTATGCGCTAGTCAGATGTGTAACTCGTGGATGTGCACTTGGCTTCCGTAAAACACCTGAAACACGGCAACTAAACCAAAGAATTCACGTTTTATTATAATAATATTCTCATTAGAATGTTAGATACACGACAGTCCAATCATATTATATAAGTTATAAGAAAGATTTTTAGGGGTCCAATAATTGTGGCCAATCATTTTTCCAAAACAAAAAACATTAATCCCCATAATTTATTATCCAACCAATAAATAGGTTATATTTTTCAATTTAAACAAACTCGAAAGATTCCCAACCAAAACAAATCAATTTATTTTTTCCACAGCCGCCTTTGCTCAGATTTAGGTTACTAAGGGTGCCAATATTAGCGAGGGCACTGTAACTAGTAGTGCCTCTAACTGTGTTATCAACACAAGGAACTTTATTTTACAGTGGTGTCCTACATGTCTCATAAGCTTGTACTAATAATTATTACAATAAATGGGGATAATAATAACTAGGAACTAACTCTGAACCTACACTAACCTTATCCCATGTAGTTACCTTCTACTACCCAGTATTTTCTTAAGTGCACTGGAAGTACATACATTGTAAAAATTGCAACCAACATTTTATTAGCAAAAAGATTAACAATGAATAATATGAATGGATGAAGAAATAAAAAGATGCATAAGATGCAAGTGATTGTGTTGGATGCAGAGTTATCTTATGATAAGAAAAATGTTGTTGTTCTTAAACTAATAAAAAGAGAACTTTGAGGCAAACAAGTACATGAAAAATAAAGGTTTTATTAACTGGTATCAACTATATAATATCTAAATGTAAATTAAAAAATCATATACCAATAATAAACAATGCCACGTTATGTGGAAAGAGGTTTAAATCATATTTGGCTTCTTCATGGTTAAGAAAGCAGTACAGTTAGGGTAAGCAGCCCTTTTAAACTTTTGCTACTTTAACCAACCATCATACGGATTGAAACCAGTATGGGTTAAGTGTACAACAGAGTGGCCCAGCAAAGGTTGGACTGATCTTCCATGAAATCAACATCAGACAATTCTACAAAGCAATGTCAAGGTGTCAGTCTGTGAACTGAAGCCCTAAACACACAAATGCTTGAGCAAAGACACACTGCTGTAACCAAAACCTTCCACTGTCATCCGAGGACAACTCCTGTACCTCATTTTTGATCAGATATACCCCAGGCTCCATTAACAGTGGCATTTTGACACAGAAAAAGGAAAACCCTATAAAACTTACACTATTGCTGTACATTTACTACTTGAAAATGTATAATTCAGTATATTTTCTAGGAAATGAACCCATAAATGGCTTTAACCAGTCACCTTTTAAAACATCCTTCAACCATGGACTAAATATCAACTATACAAAAACATTCAGAATCAAAATGTCTTCTGTTTTTGAGCCCTTTTATGAATTTGTTCTGGGAGTTACTCACCACCCTGATTATGGTATCTACCACACATTATGAGTGCATATGAGCCACAGAACATAATATTACATGCTGTGACTTCAAGCGCAGACAAAAACAGAGGACAGTATTGAAATTTAAATAAAAACAAAATATGTATTCAAGCCAAACTACTAATGGTCATACATTTTATTAGATTTGAATAAGCATTTATTTTATATTATATATACACAAACATACACACTGGCCACTTTATTAGGTACACCTAGCTAGTACCGGATTGGACCTCCTTTTGCCTTCAGAACTGCCTTAATTCTTCGTGGCATAGATTCAACAAGGTGTTGGAAACATTCCTCAGAGATTTTGGTCCATATTGACATGATAGCATCACGCAGTTGCTGCAGATTTGATGGCTGCACATCCATGATGTGAATCTCCCGTTCCACCACATCCCAAAGGTGCTCTATTGGATTGAGATCTGGTGACTGTGGAGGTCATTTGAGTAAAGTGAACTCTTGTCATGTTCAAGAAACCAGTCTGAGATGATTTGAGTTTTGTGACATGGTGCATTATCCTGCTGGAAGTAGCCATCAGAAGATGGGTACACTGTAGTCATAAAGGGATGGACATGGTTAGCAACAACACTCAGGCAGGCTGTGGTGTTTAAACAATGCTCAATTGGTGCTAATGGACCCAAAGTGTGCCAAGAAAATATCCCTCACACCATTACACACACCACCAGCCTGAACCGTTGAGACAAGCAGGATCCATCCATGCTTGTGTGATTTATGTCTTTATGCTGACAAATTCTACCCCTCTGAATGTCGCAGCAGAAATCAAGACTCATCAGACCAGGCAAAGTTTTTCTTCTATTGTCCAATTTTGGTGAGCCTGTGTGAATTGTATCCTCCGTGTCCTGTTCTTATCTGACAGGAGCGGCACCCGGTGTGGTCTTCTGCTGCTGGAGCCATCTGCTTCAGGGTTCGACGTGTTGTGCGTTCAGAGATGGTATTCTGCATACCTTGGTTGTAACGAGTGGTTATTTGAGTTACTGTTGCCTTTCTATCATCTCTAACCAGTCTGCATTCCTCTGATTCTTTTCCCACAAACTCTCTCACTGATATTTTCTCTTTTTCGGACCATCTCTGTAACCCTAAGAGTCTGCTGATCCCAGTAGATCCAGTTTTTGAAATACTCAGACCATGGCACCAACACCATCACGTTCAAGTCACTTAAATCCCTTTCTTCTCCGTTCTGATGCTCAGTTTGAACTTCAGCAAGTCATCTTCACCACATCTAGATGACTAAATGCATTGAGTTGCTGCCATGCGATTGGCTGATTAGTAATTTGTGTTACCAGGCAATTGAACAGGTGTACCTAATAAAGTGGCCGGTGAGTATGTAAAATATTTATATTTTTACATTCTTTACGGTCTTGAATTGAGCAAAGAAAACAAATAGCTTACGATTGTTTATTGCTCCAAAAGTAATTTGATAGAGAAGCATTGACATGTATATTAGTGCAACATGCCAACAACTTTTAGAATTAGAAAATGTTGGTTGCTTTTTCCCTTACCTGACTAATCACAAGTTTACAATTCCCTGATATTTAAAGGGTTTCAATATTCAGTTACTGATGACATTATTAAAACTAGTTGCCTCCAGCCGTGATTCACTGATTCCATGTCAAATAACTGGGTTATCATTTTAATTTTGAGACTCTACCTTCAACTCTTAAATACAATCTTTCTGAAATGTACCATTACAGGCAATGCTACATATGTCATGCACACTAGGTCTCTGATCTGGGCAATGAGGTTCAAATCAAATGTTCACACACACACACGTATGTTTCAAACATCCAAACCGTAGCGACTCATTTCTCACATAACAGCAAGTGAAGATCTCCCTTGAATACAGCCACAGACAGCCAGTCATTCTCCCTAGACTGATGCTCCATGTCTCACAAGAACAGAAACATGGCTTAACCCCATTTACAATGGCTGGCCAAGACATATAAAACTCATAACCATAACAAATTGTATGAAATAAAATGGAAGTAGGCCAACAGGGACAATGTTTTAACTGCAAATACCAAATGAGCGGGACTATTGCATAACATCTGCATAAGATGATTTAATCTGCTTTGGTCCACAATGCAAAACAGTACAATAATAGTTCTCGACATCAGATTCAGATCGTTTTAATTTTATAAAAAGACTGAGGCTCTGCCAGAGAGCAAGTGACCCCTGAAAACTCAGCACAATAATTTGATGTTTAAAATTGCAATAAATAAAATCCCAATTAACAAAACCCTTGATTCTAAACTATTACTGTAGCAATCAATTCACTATAATATTCCCAACATAACCGTCAGTGTATCCCAAAAGCATCTCAGTGGTGTAGAGGTCATGTCAACAGAATTATTCCACTGTATAGAACATCCAAACATACTCCTTAGAAACTAAACGTCTGACGACGAGTAAGAAAAATATTCGTCTTTAACAAGAGAGCCTTGTATATAGAGTTTGTGGATTCAATAGACGGAGACGATCAGTCTTTTCAAAAGCACACTCAGATCTCAGTCCGGTGAAACAGCAGAGAAACTCAGACCCATTACGGAGAACCGCACACACTTCAGAAGAGCGTCTGATCTCTGCGCTGACTTAGACCGACAGCGGGTTTGTGCTGGGCTTGAATCTCATTGGTTGACCGGATCCTCCAGCAGTCCATACTTGCCCTCAAGCACCTGAACTGTAGCAGAGAGAGCGCTGCAAGACAAGAGACAGGCCCGTATTTTATTTGAAGTAGGGATGTGCCAAGACTAAATGACTAGTAATATCAACTGATCAGTACTGGATCAAAGTAGAGACATCCAATTTTGATGTGCGCATCAAATTAAACTTACAAAAGTGATTTTATATACGGTAACGCTTTATTTCCATAGTCATTCTACTACTGAAGGCCATTGCACACAAAGTCAGAAATCTTTGCATGTTAAAAAATAAATACGACCTAATGTTGTGTCAATCACGTTTACACACTGCCTCCAAAACTTTCGTCCGTCATAAAAAGATTCGGATCAGGTTCGATTGTCTGCGTTTTCGCATCCGTAGCATGCATTTTGATAGATAAGGATGACGAATACGAAAGAACGTATGTGAAAGTTTTGGACTCCGTGTGCAAGGACCTTAACAGTACGAAACGTTGTAACTACGTGTCAACTAGCAGTCATTAGAGTATTAGCAGACTGTCTGCTTCATATCGAACACTTTATTTTGATAGGTCCACAATATATACTGACTGAGAAACTGTGCAAGTATGTCAAATAATACTACTAACCCTAAACCTACCCTACTGAGAGTTAGCAGACATGTAGAAGCAAATGAATGAGAATCAGTTGACATGTAGTTGCAGTTTTTAAAGTTATTTATAGTAAGTAGATGTCTAAAGTGGACTATCAAAATAAAGTGTAACCTTACATACATATGAAAGATATTAAATGCAAGTCAAGTGCCTACTTTAATGTTAAAAACAAATGTCAAAATATGGATGAAACGTTTCACTGTCATTCAGTGTAACAGATTCATGTAAAAATTATTCTGACCTGTATATTAAAAGAATAAGTGATCATACTAAATTAACTCATTTGTAAGTCTATTTGGATAAAATATGACTAAATGTTTATTTTTCAATTATTAAAAACTTCTTGCTGACAAATGGATAATACCTTGTGTTTTGAAGGATAGTGGTAAAGATTTAAAAACAATTAATTAGTTCCGTGGGCTGCACTGTGATCCTTAATTGAATCTTTTAATGTCATCTAATGATTCTTGTTCGACATATGACTGACAAGATTTCTTGGCGTGTAAAATATTGTTACATTGATATTTTAGTGGGCGTCTTATGTAAATCATGGTGAAAGTGTATGGCAATCATTTTTTTACTCAGAACAAAAAGAAACTGAACAAGACATTCTAATGTACGGAAAAAATGTAATGCTGTATGAAACCATCATTGAACCATACACACACACACACACACAGCACTTTTATGAATGTGTTCACATGGTTGCGAGTTGCTCACCATCCCGGTCTGATTATACGGTATCTGCCGCATACAGACAGATCCACAACTGTTGAACCCAAACGGCTTTTATCTCCAATCGGGCCACCGTCCACCACAACAGCCAGACTGGGCCACAAGTCCTCAAACTCCTGCAGAGAACATTCAGCAGGTCAAACACACCGAGGCTCATTTAGAAATGACTCTGGAGTTCTGTACTTACGTTAGCAGCAACTGTGCTGGTGTGTGCGCTGACGTTAGCACTGGTGAGAGCAAGCGGCTCGCCGCACATCTGACAGAGACGCCTCATGAACGGATGGTCTGGAATACGAACCCCTATGAGCTACAGCACACAACATTACATGATTCAGAAGACAGACAATAACAGAGGACTGTACTCTACACACATGACAAAAATGTGCTTCAATGTATTAAATATGCACTTGCATAACGTTTTCATATCACACTTAAAAAGGCATAATGTAATAATGCCATATGAATAGGTTGAAGGTACATTTTAATAATCTTTTGTTGTGCTTTAATGAAGTACATTTATTTTGATGTGTTGAACATACTAAAGCACAAGTACTTGATTATATTTAGTGTATTTGATATTTTAAAGGTAATATATTTTAAATGTACTAATCGGACAACATTACAAATGTGAAAATACAAATATATTTAAATACATAACAAGTTTCAATATAAATTACATTAAAGTATATTTTATCATAAATGCTTGGCAGTACATTCAGAAGCAACACTTCAACCATAGATTGCAAGATAAATAATTGTGAAGTTACATATAGAGATGTATTTCAATTCTAATTAAGTGGGTCAAAAAGTTCAACTAATTGCATTTAACAAATTTAAACTAGAACACATTTCTCATTCAATTTTAAATAACATGTAATTATATGTTCAAACACGTTACATTCAATAATAATTTTCCTAAGTACTCTTCACTAGGGGACAGGCATATAGATATATATACACATACACAAGCAAGCAAGCAGAGTGTAAGTAAAGCAAACCTTGGTAAAAGGATTGAGGTCTCCGTTCAGTGTGGTGGATCTCTCCAGAACTAGTGTAACCGGTCCAGGCAGCAGATCTCTGAGCAGCTCCTCCTTCACTGACACCTTACAGAACCTGAAAACATCCAGAACCCGCCTTACAACAGACATACTGTACTGTCACTCTATCAGAGGGTCATAACATGGTACTTTGATATATATTCCTTAAGTGCATATGAGCACAGTACATGTCAATATCACTACTATTTAAAAAAAACAAAATGATGTTGGTACAATTTTCTAATGTTTATGAAAATCTCCTGATCAAAAATACATTAAAATCAGTAATATTGTGAAATAAAATAACAGTTTTCTATTTTAAAATGTAATTGATTGCTGTGATGAATTTTCAGCATTATTGCTTCCTTCAGTCACTCATATTCTGATTTACTGCTCAAGGAACATTTCTGATGTTTTCAAACGTTGGAAAAAGTTGTGCTGCCAAAAATTGTGTTAACAGACATTTTCAGGATTCTTTGAGGAATAGAAAGTTCAAAAGAACCATTTTTTAAAATATAATATTTTGTAATATTAGGCTATAAAACATCTGTGCATGCAGTTGATTAGTTTAATGCATTATTACGGAATAATAATAAAACAAATACATAATCTTCCTGACCCCAAACCTTTCAACAGCAGTGTTGTCTCAGTAAACTGATCTGAAGACTGAACAAACCTGTATATGTCCTGTATTTCTCCGACACAGATGGCTAGAGGTTTGTCTCCATTCCTTCCTTTGATATCATAAACTCTCCTGACGGCCGCAGAGCTTTGAGCCACGCAGGCCAGACCGTAGATGGTGTCGGTGGGAACGGCCACGACCTGAGCCGCCTTCAGAGCCTTGACTGTGACGGCCAGGATCTCGGTCCACTCTGTGCTCACAACAAACACAAAATACAATTATAGAAGTACAGGCACAAACCAAGGGCTGATCCTTCAAAACACTGACTTCAACTTTCCTTCTTACGGGATATTAGGCCCACATTAAAAAGTTTAAGACAGTTTATTTTTGTTAACACCTTGTATATTCAGACCCATCAACACTACATTATGAAGATAAATCACTTTTTTTAAAGTACTATAATCTGCACAAAGAGTGAAAAAAAAATGTGTTATGCATGTCATTGATTTCTGTATTTTTACTAAACATGTATTGAGTATTAAACGTCTCAGTTATCAATTTTTGCCAAAGCCAACAATTTTAACCCAAATGAAGTTAATAAAAATAAGTGACATAAAAATAAGACAACAGGATGATATACAGGTACATCTCAAACAAATTTGAATATGGTTAAAAAGTAATTTTTTTCCTGCAACTCATTTTAAAAAGTGAAACTTACACATATTTTAGATTCATTACATGTAAAGTAAAACACTTCAAATGTTTTTGTTTTAATTTTGATGATTAGAGCTTACAGCTAATGAAAGTCAAAAATCAGTATCTCAAGATATTAGAATATTTACATTTGAGTTTCAATAAATGATCATCCATAAAGCATAAATTGTGGGAATCTCTTGTTCTTTGAAAGCACAATAATGGGGAACACTGATGACTGGGCAATGGTCCAGAAGACGATCATTGACACCCTCCACAAAGAGGGTAAGTCACAGAGGGTCATTACTGAAAGGAGTGGCTGTATCAAAGCATATTAAATGTAAAGTTGACTAGAAGGAAGAAATTGGGTAGGAAAATGTGCATAAGCAACAGGGATGACCGCAAGCTTGAGAATACTGTCAAGCAAAGGCTATTCAAACACTTGGGAGAGCTTCACAAGGAGTGAACTGAAGCTGGAGTCAGTGCATCAAGAGTCACCACGCTCAGACATCTTCAGGAAAAGGGCTACCAATCCACTTCTGAAACAGAAACAAAGTCAGAAGCATCTTACCTGGGCTAAGCAGAAAAAGAACTGGACTGTTGCTCAGTGGTCCAAAGTCCTCTTTTCAGATGAAAGTAAATTTAGCATTTCATTTGGAAACCAAGGTCCCAGAGTCTGGAGGAAGAGTGGAGGCACAGAATCCATGTTGCTTGAAGTCCAGTGTGAAGTTTCCAGTTAGTGATGATTTGGGGTGCCACGTCATCTGCTGGTGTTGGTCCACTGTGTTTTCTGAAGTGCACAGTCAACACAGCCGTATACCAGGAAACCTCTATCTTCTGCTGACAAGCTTTATGGAGATGCTGATTTCATTTTCCAGCAGGACTTGGCACCTGCCCATAGTGCTGGGCGGTATGAGCAAAACTTTATATCACAGTATTTTTCTAAATTATACCGGTTTCACGGTATATGGCGGTATTTTTTTTTCGTATATGACCGGGTGCTAACCACATTTTCTACTGACTGAGAGAGGAAAACTGCAGTAGATTGACTTAGAATGCCATATTTTAGTGTCATGATGAGTGAATATTGTAGAAAAATGAGGCTAATGAGGTTCAAAGGTGGCATGAGTGAAATTGAATTCATAGAATCATGTGGACATTAATGTTTTAAATATACATTTGCTTTTAGAGATGCACAACGGCTCAGCTGTTACTTTATTTTGAACTATTTTCGTTGATGATAGAGCAAAATCATGCAGTACTTGTTTATTGATCTGCTGTATTAAATCAATATATCACATTTGCAAACTCCCCTTATAATTATTAATAGCTGTCACTCTCCTGATCGCGATCTGTGGGCGCACAGAAAATGAGATCGCGTGAGTGAGTTCTCAAGACTCAAAAGCACGTGCAAATGTGATACATTCTGTCGGAACCTGCGGGAATGAGTATAATTATTATTAATAGCCACAATCCCGCGCCGAAATTCAAGTTCTGCTCTGTGTTCTCTGCTAAGAACCTGACTGTGAATGATGCGAGCGGCGTTACTATGTTGTCAGTGAGAAACTGCAGCCGAGGCGGGGATGATTTTTGGTGTGCCAGCAGAACAACAACAGTGCGCTACATGTTTCCTACATGTTTCTTTCCCCTCAGTAATCCCTGATAATGTTTAAATGGAGTGAACACGGAGCAGTTTTTCCGTGAGCGGTAATGTAAAGCCCGGAGTGGATCCAGAGCGGAGTGATTACAGCACGCTTAGAGTGGAGAGAGGAACGTGCTTTAATCCACTCCAGGCTTTGATCACATCCCCCTCAGCAGACTGAAATTTCAAGGTTCAAGGTTTCTTTATTTGTCACATGATAAATTATACAAGGTATAATCAAAAGTGAAATGTAGGTCAAATCAGGTCCGCTCAGTGGACAGTGCAAAGAATAAAAAAAATAAAAAATAAAATCAAAATTAAATTATATAAAAGTATCACCACACAAGAGTATATATATATATATATATATATATATATAGGTAAAAAAAGAAATAAGAAGTAAAATGTGCAATAGAATAAAGAAAAGTGCAAAACAGTAAACCAGTAAGATGTGCAAAACAAATTGGATGTGCAAAAACATTATATGGGACTTAATAAATATTAGTATAAACAGGAGGGATGAGAGGGATGTGCAACGGGTTGTACTGGGTATGCACACATAGCGGCAATACGGATGATGAGAATATGAATGTTTTTGTTATTTTTTTTACAGATAATGAGTCTTGTGAAAGTTTATGGAACTGAGTTTGTGTTAAGGAGCCTGATGGCCTGAGGGAAGAAGCTCTTCCTCAGTCTCTCTGTCTTTGCCATCAAGCTCCTGTAGCGCCTGCCAGATGGCAGTAAACGGAAAAGATGGTTACCGGGGTGGTTTGAGTCTTTGGTGATTTTAGCAGCTCTGCTTCTGCAGCGTTTGAGGTAGATGCCCTGCAGAGAGGGGAGTGTAGATCCTGAGATGCGCTCAGCTAAGCGCACGACTCTCTGCAGAGCTTTGCAGTCCTGGTTTGTGGCATTATTATACCACACTGAGATGCACTGAGTCAGTACACTTTCTATGGCCCCTGAGTAGAAAGTTTTCAGGATAGCTGGAGAGACCCTGAATTTCCTCAGCTGTCGCAGATGGTACAGTCTTTGCCTGGCTTTCTTAACCTGTGTTTGAATGTGTGTAGTCCATGTCAGGTCCTCGGAGATGTTTACACCGAGGTACTTGAAGCTGCTCACCCTCTCCACAGGGGTCCCACTGATCATAAGAGGAGTGTAGGGCTGCTGCTGTCTCTTCCTGAAGTCCACGATCAGCTCTTTGGTTTTGCTCACGTTCAGAGAGAGGCAGTTGTCCTGGCACCATGATGTAAGTCTCTCCACCTCATCCAAGTATGCGGTCTCGTCATCGTTGTTAATGAGGCCCAGAACCACAGTATCATCAGCAAATTTAATGATAGATGTGGAGCTGTGAGAGGACACGCAGTCGTGTGTGTAGAGAGAGTATAGCAGGGGGCTCAGGACACAGCCCTGTGGGGCTCCTATGTTCAGGGTGATTGAGTTGGAGGTGAACTGGCCGACTTTCACCACTTGTGGTCTGGCGGTGAGGAAATCTTGTATCCAGTCACAAAGTGAAGTGTTAAGGCCGAGGTCTGAGAGTTTGACAGCTAGCTTGGTGGGGACAATAGTGTTGAAAGCTGAGCTATAGTCGATGAATAGCAGCCTGACATAGTTGCCATTTTTGCTGTCGATGTGAGTGAGGGAGGAGTGCAGTATCTGGGAGATGGCATCATCAGTAGACCTATTTGGCCGGTAGGCAAACTGAAGAGGGTCCAAAGTAGCAGGGATGGAGGAGCAAATGTGTTTCTTTAAAAGTCTCTCAAAAACCTTCATGACTGTCGATGTAAGGGCAACTGGACGATAGTCATTCAGGCAAGAGGGTTTACTGTTCTTGGGCACAGGGATAATGACAGATTTTTTAAAGGGGGTGGGGACCACAGAGGTAGCGAGGGACTCATTAAATATGAAGTAAACAAACCAGCAAGCTGATCAGCACAGGACCTCAGAACGCGGCCAGTAATCCCATCGGGTCCTGCTGCTTTTCTGACGTTCACTCTCCTTAGTTCCCTCCGAACGTCATCCTCTGAAAGGGTGATAGCATAATCATTGCTGCTCTGTCTGCTGCTTCTTGACGCGCTGCTCGGCAGGATCGCGCCGCCATTGCATTCAAAGCGCCGTAGAAGTTGTTTAGCTCTACGGCTAGCAACGGGTCTGCTCTCACCTCCACAGAGTTGTTGTTTCCAGAGGAACAGATGGTCTTTAGTCCCTGCCACATGCGCCGAGAGTCATTGAGCTGGAAATGTGACTCAATTCTCTCACTGTATCGGCGTTTAGCGGCTCTTACTGCACGACGGAGAGCATAGCAAGATGACTTGTACTCACTCATGTTTCCTGACAGAATACCGGCATTGTATGCGGCAGTTCGATGGTTAACTGCGTCACGAATTGTTCTGTCCACCCACGGCTTCTGATTTGAGAACGTCTTTATTGTTACCGTTTCGGTGGCCTGTTCGGTTAGAGTGTTGATAAAGCTTAGTGCTACATCCGTGAATTCGCTGACGTCAGATGAACTCGCACGAAACATGTCCCAGTCGACGTCATCAAGGGACGCTTGTAGCGTGGCTTCAGAGTGCGAGGACCAGCGCGTCACTTCCTTCTTCACCGGGGGGAGACTGAACTATCCGTTGTTTGTATTCCGGTGTGAGGAAAATTGCGACATGATCTGATTTTCGAAAGCCGGCAGTGAGTGGGCTTTGTAGGCATTTTTGAGCGGAGTGTAGCAGTGATCGAGTATATTCCGTCCTCTGGTTGGACAGGATATATGCTGGTGAAAGTTCGGCATGACTTTCTTTAGGTTTGCTTTGTTAAAGTCCCCGGTTATAATACATGCAGCGTCAGGATGTTTGTTGATATATCCGCTGAGCTCGTCGTGAAGCTTGGACAAAGACAAGCTAGTATCTGCATGTGGTGGTATATAAACGGCAGTAACGACGACTGATGAAAATTCCCGGGGCAGATAGAATGGGCGGCAGATAATGGAGAGATGTTCCAGATTAGGCGAGCAGGAACGCGACAGAATGGAGATATTCCTGGAGTCACACCATTCCTTGTTAATGAAGAAACACACTCCACCACCTTTAGTTTTCCCGGCCTCGGCTGTTCTGTCCATCCGTAAAACAGAGAAGTTGTCAGACGGCGTTACAGCGTTGTCCGGGACGACCGGGAGTGAGCCATGTTTCGGTCAAACAAATGATGTTACAGTCTCTGATGTCCCGTTGGAAACTAATCCTGGCTCTGAGATCGTCCATCTTATTATCCAAGGATTGGACATTGGCGAGCAAAATGCTCGGTAAAGGGGGACTGTGAGCTCTGTTTCTCAGTCTGTAGCGGATTCCAGCACGTTTCCCGCGGTGTTTCCTTCGCCTCCTGGTATTATTGAGGCGGCCTTTGTCAGCTTCGGTGCTCCGAAGAATCTCCAATGGCCACGCTGGATCAGTGTATAAAGTGTCCTGGATCAGGTTAGTGTAACGCTGTCCAATGTCCAAAAGTGTTCTCTTGTCGTACTTAATCATTGCAGAAGTTACACGTATAAAGAGAGGTAAAAATAGAAATATAAAACACATAAAAACACAATTTTTGAGCGGAGCTAATTCACAGGCGACTGAACTCAGCAGCGCCACCGGAATACACCTAGTCTTCAGAATAAGTATGAGCTTTATTGGCAAGGTATGTTTACACATACGAGGAATTTGTTATAGTGACAATGCTCCACAGTGAAAAACAGAATGACGAGCAACGGACAAGACACAGACACAAAAAAAACAATTATTCAAATAGGCAATGTACAAAATTGCAAAAAATCACTATGAAATTTCAGAATTCATGTGTGTACAGGTCCCCTCTGACGTGCAAATTTGAAATGAAAAAAAAAATATTTAATATATTATATGTTGTGTGGTGGAATAAATTGTTGTATAATTAGTTGTGATTGTGTTCCACAATTTAATTGTCAGGTGTTCATGGAAGGATTGCTTGGGGGAAGAAACTTTCCTTCATTTAAGACTATTCAAGCTACAATCAAGAACATTATAAACTATTTGAGAAATGTGTAAGCGTAATTACGGTCTTAAAATTATGAGAACTGTTGTGTGTGAGACGCGGGAGCTGATGGCAGCGGTCGGTGGATATGTGGTGCGGTCGATGTGGATAACTTCTCTCTCATCACATTCTACTAGTGCTTCAGTTTCAGAACTTTCACGCTTAGGAACACATACAGCTGTATCCTCGTCAAAATGCAATAGTGAAAAGAGACCCCTCTCTAACAGTGTCGCGTTCCGAACGTTATTTAAATGACACCGGTATTGCGGTATTTAAGAAATTCATATCATAAGAAAAATAAACACCGGTATGCGGTATGAACCGGTATACCGCCCAGCACTACCTGCCCACACTGCCAAAGGTACCAAAAGCTGGTTCAATGACCATGGTGTTACTGTGCTTGATTGGCCAGCAAACTCGCCTGACCTGAACCCCAGAGAGAATCTATGGGGTTTAGTCAAGAGGAAGATGAGAGACACAAGACCCAAAAATGCGATGAGTTGAAGGCCGCTATCAAAGCAACCTGGGCTGCATTACACCTGAGCAGTGCCACAGGCTGATTGCCTCCATGCCACGCCGAATTGATGCAGTAATTCATGCAAAAGGAGACCCAACCAAGTAACATACTTTTCAGAAGCCTAACATTTCTATTTAAAATATATCTGTATTGATCTTATGTGATATTCAAATTTTCTGAGACACTGAAATTGGGGTTTTCATTATCTGTAAGCCACAATTTCATGAAATAAAGGCTTGCAATATTTCACTCTATGTGTACTGAATCTATATAATATATGGGTTTCACTTTCTAAAATGAGTGACAAAATATGTACCTTTTTCATGATATTCATTTTTTTTAGATGTATCTGTACAAAACATCTCACGTGTGAAGAAAAAAAGGTTTATAAGATTATACGTATAAACGCCGTGATTTTACTAAAATATAATTATGTATTTACGTAAATCGCTAGCTATGACATTACGACAGATATTTTGGCTAACAAAAAAAGTTTTAAAATGTCATTTCCAGTTTCCACCACAGAATGGCATTACATGGTCATGAACCTATTTTAGCACCAGTCGTTCATAATAAAGCATAACTTGAAATATAGTGGAAATGACACCGCAGTAGATTTATTCATGATAAAAAGGTATGTATATCTGTCGTTGGACCTTTAAAAACATTACATGACTAGCGAGGGTGTATTTTTCATTAGTCCACAGAGCCAGAAGTGCCATATAACGTAAGTTAGCTGAGAGTAAAACAGGAAAACGGAGCGTGTGCTATACAACACGAGTGGAGAAATGACAGTAGTGTTTGTTTCTCGACTGAATAAGCACATTTGAGAGCATAATGTCCATATGAACGTTAGTCGAACAAGCATCACCTCTTACCCTGCTGCTGCTCGTCGAAGCTCTGCGCTGGTAACCGCAGGACTCTCTTCTTCAGCTCTTTACACATACTCTCGCTCCACAACGGCCTGTTTAGTGAGACCGAGTAAATATTTAAACGTATGCCGGCCGAGCGAATAAAGCCGAGGAGTACCATAAACAGCTCGGCTCAATGACGGCAGACAGCATGCTTTCATAAAGCAGGAAGCCACGTTTGACAGCGCTTAACAAAAACAGCGCTTCAAAATAAAAGTCCCGTTACAACAACACTGCGGTACAAGAAATATTTAATTACTTATAAATTTAGATCTTTATTTCAATCGTGCAGGAACAACATATTCGAAGTAAACAATCCAGGTGCAGCTTGTTAAGACCGATACATATGATTAACGCGCTCATGTAATTAATTAGGACTAATTACTAATTAATATAATTAAGACTGAACTCGAATTTACCATTTTACAAGCAAAACTAAAAATGGCGTCAGTTGCAGGTGAGACATTTTCGTCAATTTAAAGAACAATTTTTTATACTGATATTTCTTATTAATGTCCATACTTCAGAAAACACTGAAGAATCAAACACGCAAATAAAAGACCTCCCTGCAGATCAGGTACATTGCATGCTTCTGTGTTTATTTAAACACGTATTTAATTGAGTAATAAACATGTTTTTATCAAACAGTGCCCTTCTGTGAGACATCTGGAGGCGATTGAAGGCAGAATCTCTGACAGACAGGAGCAGATCGAGCTCTGCAGCATGATCCTCAATGACCTGCTGGAAATCCAGAAAATAGTTGCTGTAGGATTTAATCTCATGCACAGACGTGCTTTTAAAATGCTTGCAGAGATACTCATTCACATGTTTATTTCGGTAGGAAAGAGGCCTTGAAAATGCATCCCTTGGAGGACTGGATAACTGAACCGTTTCCTTTCAGTTTTTGCACTTTACAAGTGTCCATATATAAATAAAATCATGATGTGAAAGTGTTCGAATAGAGCAATTTCTTTATGCAACGAGTACAAGTGTGAAATAATGTAAGCACTCAGGGTTTTACTGGTATTGTATTGCTTTTTGATTCAAAAAGTTATTACTTTGCCATAATACTTTATACAAAACAAGCATATGAGAAAAAATTCACATTATACATTCTTTAAAAATACAGATCTTTACAGTTTCCTCACACTTTGGGTATCAAAAGCAGTCGTGGAAGCATTTGTTTCCTCTTTACCTCAAGCGTCTGAGACTCCACTAACATGCCAGAACAACTTCTTCTCTTGTGTCCTTTGATGCGGCCTGAACCAGAACACGTCCAGAATAATGAAAAGCAGTGTGTTGCACTGAAAGACCACCAAACCACAAGTTAATGCCTTCCAAAGACCCATGTGTGAATGAAAACGAAATGATGATGGCACCTGACGAAGGTGGAATGATTAAGAAACATGAACCAGAATCAATCTTGAGCAAGAACAGAACGGGTGATCGTTCTTTCACCAACATTAAAACAAATGCAAGATTTTCATGTCATGTGGGGTCAATAAAATAAAAAATAAAAATACAATAAAGCAGCAATGATTTTCAACAGGAAAGAAATATACATATACAACATTGCAATGCCCAGATACAAAACAAAACCGATTAAGTCACGCCGTACACAAAAAACATTTTGATGGGTGAGACTTAAGGAAAAAAAGGCTTTTAAACTTGACATCCTCAAAGCAACAGGACACGGCTGTTTCTGACACATGATATTTTGCTTATGAACATGTACAGATGGAGTGATTTGATGTCTTTTCTACATGCTCTATGACATTGCATAGTTCCTTATTTGTGTTAGGTGATGAATAATAACTGCCTTCAATCAAAACAAATCTTTCATGTGAAGTAACTTGCGTTAGTGAAATATGCGAACAAACAATAAGATCAGAAAGCATGTGCATTATTATTATTATTAAGGTACGATTGATCATTATATTGGCTGGACCCAAAGGAAAAACGGTGTTGTTCAGACAGATCGCTTTATAATGTTCTAGTACTAGGTTTGCACAGGTCCCATTAATAGATATTTAACAACAAAACGTAGTGTATAAATAGCAAAGCAAGTAATTAACATCGAGGGAGCGACGGACACAGATTCTACCATGAGCTACCAGCATCACTGTCAGTTCACGCTTTCATTTGGCACAGGATAGGAAAAGGCTCGCTCAGTAATATCGATCCCATTCAAATTCTCCATATCTAGTCCACGCTGAAATGAAATAACGGTCATGAGTTGTAAGGCAATTCTTGTCCTACTTGAGAGTGAAACACAAGGATCTGTGGAGAACTACACACTGCATAAGAGATGCACAGGTGACAGTAAAGGCAGTGCAGAGTCACATCTCTCTGATTTCTCATAGTTCTATACAAAAATACAAATACAATCTAAAGGCTTAAACATTTATCATCTCAAATGTACTATGTTGTTTACATCACGGTCAGCTCTTTAGAACCTCTATACAGCAGTGGTATATAAATGAGCGGCGTTGGCCGGGTCGGCTGAACCGTGGCTGGGTAGTGCACTACAAGCAGGTTCAAAACAACAGGTCAGATGAGTTCTGTGTCTGCTTATCTGGTCAGGAACCATACATACGCACGCACGCACGCACGCACGCACGCACGCACACAACACACACACACACACACACACACACGCACACACACACACACACACACACACACACACACACACACACACACACACACACACACACACACACACACACACACACACACACACACACACACACACACACACACACACCCGCACGCACGCACGCACGCACACACACACACACACACACCACACACACACACACACACACACACACACACACACACACACACACACACACACACACACACACACACACACACACACACACACACACACACACACACACACACACACACACACCATCTTAGAATATATACCGTTGCTTGTTTTTCTGCATCCCTGAGCGGGTCCCAAGAGACTCACGCGGGTTTAGAAACGGGGTTCACGAAAGAAAAAGTGCAGGGAGACACTGATAAAAGGCGGGAAACAGAGATATGTAACAACCGATGGGGAAAACAAAGGAAACCCAACCACTTGCCTATCACGAAGGCAAAAGCATTCGATTTCATCACAGAGTATTCATATTTCATCCAAAATTCAACATCTATTTTTTGCATAAAGAAAGTCTATATATTGTATATTGTGGCTACAAATTAAGAACTTGTTCCCATGACTTGTTAATTCATTGCCACAATTTACTAATTTGTTCCCTTGATTTGACAAATCATGGCCACACATTAATTTAACTCAAACAAGGGAATGATTTAGCAAACAGTGGCCACAATTGACTACAATGCGGGAGGGAATTCCTAAATTGTGGCCATGATATATTAATTTGATTCCTCATTGTAGTAAATCAGAGGTCCATTATATAAATAAAACAAATTAGTAAATCGTGTTACAAGAAAAATCATTGTTGTAGGAAAGAATTCTTAATTTGTGGCCATGATATACACTATATTGCCAAAAGTATTGGCACCCCTTCTAATGAAAGGTTTGACTGCTTTAGTAATTTCCATGAGTACAAATCATAATGTTTAAGCATATAATGATATTCTAGGGAATTGTGTGCTTCTAATTGTATAGCAACAGTTTGTACAGAACCCTTTTCTATTCTAACATGACAGTGTCTCTGTGTATAAGACAAGAATCAAAGAGAAATGATGATTCAGTCAGTGTGGAAGAACTTGACTGGTCTGCAGTAAGCCAAGTCCTAATCCCAGCTGAACACCTCTGGTGTGACTTTAATGAGACACAAACTCATCACCAAACACTCCAAACTGTTGCTATAAAACTAGAAGCACACAATTCCCTAGAATATCATTATATGCTTAAACATTAAGATTTGTACTCATGGAAATTACTAAAGTAGTCAAACCTTTCATTAGAATACATCATATATTTTTTTATTAAAATTAGTTTAAATTAAATTCTGTTTAAATAATATATTTATTTATTGTTTATATTATTTTTACAATTAGGTATGATGGAAATTGGAGATATGAAAGTGTTATTAATAATACAAAAATAAAATAAAAAGGGTTAATTTTCTTTATGCAAAAATTACCAATTTATATTTTTGATTTGATTGTGGGAAATATGACCCAGAAAATGTCTAGACTGGTTTCACAAGATTCACTTTAAAGACAGACTTAATTTGGGGAAAATCTAGAAAATATAGTGAAAAGTTGGGAAAAAGATCTACATTTATCCAACAATTGAGTATTTTAATAAATTAACATACATATAATTAAATACTAAGTTATAGGCAGCCAAACAATCCTAAATTATATTTAAAAGGGAGGTAAATGTTCATTGCAGTTTATCAAGAGTGACAAACTGTAAAATAAAATCTCAAAAATCACATTGTTATTATTTTGGGCACTGTAGCCTTTCCTAATAAACTACACATAAAATACTTCAACGTTTCGATGTGCAGGACCTTTCGTAGATGACTTCATTACCCACAAACTGTGATGAAGGCCTTCTGTTGAAGCCTCAGACACACCAGTGAACTAACGTGCAGGACATCTAGTGGGTCTCAACTCAAGTACAGCACGTGGCCGGGAGAAAACTCATCTTGTTTTGTACGGTGAATCTCTATGAGCAGATTTAGATCTTTAAATAATCTCTGAAATAATCTACCAAATCAGCGCGGTTAAAACACTACCCAGACTCAAATCATTATGAGAAGCAACTAAACGACTTCTCCTGGTGCCCTAATCTGCTCCGCCTGCTACTCTCCCTTAAAAGTGCACCAAAAACCACTCACTCGGATCAGGACGCCACACAGGCCTGGGGAGAGACGCACGCGTGCTTATAGCAGAGGTACAGGTGTATGTGAGATACCATCTGTACACGGTACAGATGAACAGTGAGGCCTGAGCCTCTAGGGGGCGCTGCTGCTGCCTCCATCGGTCATGCCCAACTCATCCACCACCATCAGCAGAGCCTCTATTTTGGCCGTGGTGTCTGGACTGAGCAGATCTGAGACATCCATGCCGGCCAGGCCATCGTTGGGGGTCACCGGAGCGGCCAGGTTGTCCTGCTGGGGCTGAGCGGGGCTCTGTTTGGATGGGCAGCAGGAGGGAGGCTCTTCGGGGAGGGCAGGAGGAGGCGCAGTAGCAGGAGGAGCAGGAGGAGGTGCAGCGGCAGGAGGAGGTGCAGCGGCAGGAGGAGGCGCAGCAGAAGCAGGAGGCGCAGCGGCAGGAGGAGGCAGCAGCGGCAGGAGGCGCAGCGGCAGGAGGAGGCGGCGCTGTGTTTTTTGACTTCTCCAGCGAGGAGGCAGCGCTCTTGTCTTTAGCCAAGTCTCTACAGGCACACTGACACTGGCAGGACTCCTCCTGCTTTATGATGATGACCGGCAGACTCAGACCGATCTGCTGCACTGCGTTCCCTGAAACAACCACAACAACTACCTGTGAGAGACACTCATGAGAATCTGTACTGCACTCTCTGTGTTAGGGCTGCATACCTGATCCACCGACTGGAATGGATGTTGTAAAAAAGACCTTCTCTACTTTTGGGCCCTGAAAACAAAAGCAGTAGTAATGTCAAAAACTGTAATCAATCAATGCATGCCATTAATTCAAACCTAAACTAGACAATTATTAAGATCATAACTATGGTTAAAACACTCTAACAGTAAAAAAATGAATTCAGAGAATATCTGAAATGAAACTTATGTCATCAGGTACTCATGTCGCCCCAAACCCATAAGATTTCCATACATTTTAGGAAACCTAATTAAGATATGTTTTCTTCTATTTCTTTTTTCATTTCAGTTTTTTCACTAAAACTTTCAAGCTTCAAAAAGTTAATTAAGACATCATAAAATAAATATTTTACATTCACAATTTCTTTTACGATAACTTTATGAACTTTTGGAAGATTTGGACTTGCAATGGAGCGACCGAATACTCCAAGGCTTCATTAAAAATACCTTAATTTGTGTTTTGGATATAAATAAAAGTCTTATGGGTTTGGAACGACACAAGGGTGAGTAAATAATGACAAAACTTTCATTTTTGGGTGAGCTATCTCTTTAACGGCAGCTTAATAAATGAAGACAAAACATAAGATAGAAACATGCAGCTGAAGCTGAAGTAAAACCAGATGTAGTTGAACGGTAGACTGCTGCACCTGTTGTTCAGGGTTTTGCTGCGCGCTGGCGGCACTGCTGAGGATCCACTGCAGGTTCTGATCAGACATGACGATGCTGGGCTGCAGGCCGAGCGTGGGGGCGGAGATAGTGATCGTAGCAGGAGGAGGAGGAGGAGCCACAGGCACCGTGTGCGTTACTGCCGCCGTCACCTCAGTAGTCACGGCCGGCGTGCTGGAGACTCCGGGCGCGGATGGCGGAGGCACCGGCTGAGCCGTGGAGGTCAGCGTCACGTAGTGCTGGGAGACTGAGGGTGCAGATGGAGCGGGCACTTCTGGTGAGTGTGATGAGGTGGGCGGAGCACAGGGGAAAGTGGAGGTCAGTAATGAGCTGCTGACAGTGGGAGGGGGCGGGGCCGGCTGAGAGGGGAGTGTCGAGGGTGGAGTCTGAGCCTCCACATCAGGGGTCGTGATGGAGCAGGATGGGGATGAGGTGGATGAAGGGGGCTGAGTGGACACGTCTGCAGCAGCTGTCTGAGGCGACGGCTCAAGGCCAAAAGACTCTGCTAGGTTATCTGGAGAGACAGAGGCCTGACGTCAGACTGAGCCACAGGATATGTGATGGCTCACTCCTACTATGCAGTACATTTTGCCATAAATATGCTGGTTGAAATGTTAAAGATGGAAATCATGTAATTAAAATAGTATTAATAAGTGAACTTTAAAAAAGATTGCGAGCAAGTTTTAGCATGCTGTTCGTGGCATGTTTCTAGCATGAAACTTAATACTTTTATAAAGCAAAAAAACTAAAAATGACATTGTTACCATGCATTTACACATTGCTAACATGTCTTAGTAAAATGTTGTTAACAGTGGCGGTTTTATACATGGGGTGGCCAAGACTAATTTAGGGAGTACATAGACCATGACAGAAAATCAGTGTATAACTCCAACCTGGCATAAAAAATTATGAATAAATCCTACGATTGCTGATTACTTCACATTAGCTATATATTCCTACCGTAACTTCAAATGTTAGTTTAATGAATCTTATTTCTCTTACTTCTATCATCTCATAAACCAGTGCTTAACCAAGATCTAACATTATCTTGTAGGTTAGTGAATTTTCTAAATGTTGTTCAGGAAACCGAAAACTTCAACCTTACTTCAAACTGGGCCGCCAGCTTTTGAGTTCAGCCTGGAGTGAGAATTATTCAGGAATAACTGACAAGCTTGCGATTAAGTATGCTACCAGTCAAAAGTTTTTGAACAATAAGATTTTTTATGTTTTTTAAAGAATGATCTTCTGCTCACCAAGCCTGCATTTATTTGATCCAAAGTACAGCAAAAGCAGTAATAATGTGATTTTTTTGACTATTTAAAATAACTGCTTTCTATTTGAATATATTTTAAAATGTCATTTATTCCTGTGACTTCAAAGCTGAGATTTTATCATCATTACTCCAGTCACATGATCTTTTATTATTATTATGCTGAAAACAGCAAAGTAGATTTTTTTCAAGTTTATTTCAGCATTTATCTTAAATATAAATATTTTGTAACATTATACACACGTGGTCAGAATTGTTGGCACCCTTGGTAAATATGATCAAAGAAGGCTGTGGAAATAAATCTGCATTGTTAATCCTTTTGATCTTTTATTTGAAAAAAATATTATTTTATTATTAACGATTATTTTAAAACCTCCATTTCTCCTTATAAATTCCTGATATGTTAGAGAACACCTGATTCATTCCTTCATCCAGAATCACTCCAGACCCTTCAGATTCACCTAGTTCACCTCACCACATCTTCTACAGGGTTCAGGTCAGAGAAGACCTGACACGAGATCAGAGACCATTCCTTCATCCAGAATCACTCACTCCAGATCCTTCAGATTCACAGCTTCTTCTCTTCAGTTCACCTCACTCATCTCTACAGGGTTCAGTCAGAGAACACCTGACATGAGATCAGAGACCATTCCTTCATCCAGAATCACTCCAGATCTTCAGATTCACAGCTTCTCCTCTTCAGTTCACCTCAATCTTCTACAGGGTTCATCAGAGAACACCTGAAACGAGATCCAGAGACCATTCCTTCATCCACGATTCACAGTTCTTCTCTCACCCTTTCTTCTATTCAGGTCATACTTTTTCATCCAGAACCTCCATCCTTCAGACAGTTTAGTTCACCTCACTCATCTTCTACAGGGTTCAGGTCAGAGAACACCTGACACAGATCAGAGACTATTCCTTCATCCAGAATCACTCCAGATCCTTCAGATTCACAGCTTCTCCTCTTCAGTTCACTCACTCATCTTCTACAGGATTCAGATCAGAGAACACCTGACCAGAGATCAGAGACCATTCCTTCATCCAGAATCACTTCCAGATCCTTCAGATTCACAGCTTCTCCTCTTCAGTTCACTCACTCATCTTCTATTCAGGTCACCCGAGATCAGCCATCCTTCAGAAGAGACACATCCTGCAGAATCACTCCAGACCAGCTTTATATTCCTTCAGCTCCATGACAGGTTCCTTCATCCAGCACTTCTTCTCTTCAGTTCACCACATTCACTCATCCAGTCCTCAGATCCTTCACAGCTTCTTCTCTTCAGTTCACCTCACTCGTCTTCTACAGATTCAGGTCAGATAACACCTACACGGACAGAACTTCATCAGAATCACTCCAGATCCTTCAGATTCACAGCTTCTTCTCTTCAGTTCACCTCACTCATCTTCTACAAAGTTCAGGTCAGAGAACACTGACAAAGATCAGAGACATTTTCATCCAGAATCTCTCCAGACCCTTCAGATTCACAGCTTCTCTCTTCAGTTCACCTCACTTCTACAGGGTTCAGGTCAGAGAACACCTGACACGAGATCAGAGACCATTCCTTCATCCAGAATCTCTCCAGATTTCAGATTCACAGCTTCTCCTCTTCAGTTCACCTCACTCATCTTCTACAGGTTCAGGTCAGAGAACACCTGACACGAGATCAGAGACTATTCCTTCATCCAGAATCACTCCAGATCTTCAGATTCACAGCTTCTCCTCTTCAGTTCACCTCACTCATCTTCTACAGGGTTCAGGTCAGAGAACACCTGACACGAGATCAGAGACCATTCCTTCATCCAGAATCACTCCAGACCCTTCAGATTCACATCTTCTCCTCTTCAGTTCACCTCATTCATGTTCTACAGGGTTCAGGTCAGAGGACTGTCATAGCAGAAGCTTGGTTTTGTGCTCAGTGACCCATTTTTGTGTTGTTTTTAAGGTTTGTTTATGGATTATTGTATGGTTGGAAGATCCAATTATAAGATTTATATCAGTGTCAGTCACTTATTGATTTTTTATCTGTTGGTATTTGATAGAATCCATGATGCCGTGTATCTAAACAAGATGTCCAGAACCTCCAGCAGAAATATAGGCCTACAACATTAAAAATACAGCAGTATATTTCATTGTACACATTAGGGCTGGGCGATATAGTGCATTGCGCATCTCGTCAGTAAAGCCGGTTCCTTGATTAGCGGTAAATCTCCATCACCTGCTTTCAAATAGAGCACCATTTAATACACGGAGCCGTAGTTCACTGAAAAGCTATGCAATATTGCTTTCATTACCGCAGATGAATTGCCTCCGATAATGAACGCGATATTGCGTAGCTTGTCAGTGAACTACAGCTCCGTGTATTAAATGGCGCTCTATTTGAAAGCAGGTGATGGAGATTTACCGCTAATCAAGGAACCGGGTTACTGAGGAAATGCTCATGGATATTGCATGCGATATATCGCCCAGCCTTAGTACACATGGGGTATACACATTTTTTGTTTTTGTTTCATCTGACCATAGAAGCCAGTCCCATTTGAAGTTCCAGTCATGTCTGATAACTGAATATGCTGGAGATTTATTTTTGGTGAAAGATTTTCTTTTCTTTATTTTTTTTCTTGAAGCCCTCCCAAACAACATGCGGTGTGATGTAGGTGCTGCTTGAACAATTTTCTTTAAATGTTTTCTGACCCAGAGACTCAACTATTTTCTGTAATTCTCCAGCTGTGATCCTTGGAGAGTCTTTAGCCGCTCAAACTCTCCTCCTCACCGTGCATTAGGACGATATAGACACACGTCCTCTTCTGGGCAGTTTCATAACATTGTATGTTGATTGGAAATTCTTAATTATTGCCCTGATGGTGGAAATGGGGATTTTCACTGCTCTAGTTCTTTTCTTAAAGCCACTTCACTAATTTGTGAAGCTCAATTATCTTTAGCTGCACATCAGAAATATATTATTTGGGTTTTTTTCTCATTGTGATGGATGATTAAGGGAATTTGGTCTTTGCTTTGTTTTCCCTCCTATTTACATTTCTGTGAAATAGGAAGCCATAACTGGACCATTTCATGTTCATAATCACCCTGGAGTGCTCAAAATTGTGAATATGAATGGGAATATATTTCAGAGATATTTTACTCATAAGAATTTCTAGGGGTACCAGTAATTGTGTCCAATGTGTATTTGAGAAAAACATTTATTTCATAATGATATTTCCCCACATTTTAAATTCTTATTATCCAAAAAGCATAGATTTTTAAAAATAAAAGATCAAAATGATTAATTAACAGATTTAGTTTTACAGCCTTCATTTACCAAAGGGTACCAACAATTCTGACCACGTGTGTACATGTCTTTATCATCATTTTGATCAATTTAAAGCATCCCTGCTAAATAAAGTGTCCCCCCAAAAAAATAATAATATTACTGACTCCAAGCTTTTGAATGGTATCAAATCAAATCAAATCACCTTTAATTATATAGCGCAGACAAATTGTAACAAAGCACAATATTAAAAATATAGCAAAATTTGTCAATGTAAAATGACAGGATTAACACTCAATTATCTGCTGAATGCATTCATGATTATTGAAAATTTAGGGCATTGTCCAGCTAGTAGTTTAAATATGCAGTCAAATATAACTGTGCAATGAAGATGATCCCCAATGAGGTTACAATGTTACAAAAGCTTTTTTATTTCAGATAAATGCTGATCTTTGTATTCATTAAAAGAATATTGAAAAAATGTTACTCAACTGTTTTAAATAAGTTAATAATAAATAATAATGCAGGCTTGAGCAGCAAATCAGTATATTAGAATGATTTCTGAAGATCATGTGACACTGAAGACTGGAGTAATGATGCTGAAAATTCAGCTTTTATCAAAGGAATAATGACATTTTAAAATATATTCAAATAGAAAGCAGTTATTATAATCACAATAGTACAGTTTTTGCTGTACTTTGGATCAAATAAACGCAGGCTTGGTGAGAAGAAGAGTATTCTTTAAAAACATAAAAATCTTACAGTTTAAAAACTTTTGACTGGTAATGTACACTATCTTTCTCAACTTTTCTAAACTATACTATACAGGGAACCCTATTGTTAAGGTTAAAAGTAACAATTGATTTGTATACAATATCATAATATTTGTATAATAATCTATACATTTTTATTAATTATAATAAAAAGAGCAATTATGAGTAAATAAATAAATAAATTCTTTCTCAGTAGTTTATGGACACTGAATGTATTTTCTGCTGTTATGTGACACTGTATTCTCTAGCTGCTGTCTTTCCGCAGTTGAAACACTCATTGAGTGATCACACGAGACACTAGTGTAGTGTATCTTTCAACATGGATATGATGTTCATTCAATGTTTAATTCATGCTAATAAGAATGCACTCATGCTTCGCTTGAACTGAGGCAAAGCAGGAGCGCGCATGATCCATCACGCCACTAAAGAGCTCCAAAACTCTATTTATCATTTACAACTCCTAATAAAACTAACATAATTTGAATGCTGAGACTTTGTTTCCTATTATCAAAAGTGCTCTGCTCGGTCATGTCCATCAGCTCGTTGTCTGTGTCCTCTGTTAATATGTTGCAACACGCTGTTACCATGTTTTAATATGTTGCTACCATGTTTTCAGAAATAGCATGTTTTTACACATTTAAGCACATCTCTAACATGTTTTAGCATGTTACTAGCATGTTTAAAAATGGTCCTAAAATAGTGTTAGCATGTTTTATAACATGTTGCTAAGATGTATTAGCACATTGCTAATTTTTAACGTTTGTTAGCACATTTCTAAAATGTTGTAACCATGTTTTAACACATTGCTGGAATGTTTTAACATGTTTCTGTCATGTTTAACAAACTCTACCATGTTTTAACCCACACAGACCACAGGGTGAGCACCCCCTGCTGGCCTCCCTAGCACCTCTTCCAGCAGCAGGAGGTCTCCCATCCAGGTACTGACCAGGCTCAGCGCTGCTTAGCATCAGCGGGCGACTAGTCTTGGGTTACAGGGTGGTATGGCTGTTGCTGTCATGTTTACGGTATACATTTTAAGTGCCTGCGAAAATCTCTGAAAGCATGGTATTCTCAAAAACAAATTAAAATAAATACTTTAATTGATTACATAAAACACTAACAAATGCTTGTGCACTTATTCAAAACCGTACTGCATAAGAGGAGTGGCCCAGTATATTTGAACACAGTGAGCTCTTAAGTTCTTGCCTGTGGGTTTATGGTCGTCTGCGCTGACACTGTTCTCAGGACTCTGGAACATCAGCTCAAAGATTCGTATGGGGGTGACGCTGTTCAGATCCAAACCCTGAGACTGAGACATGAACATGTGCTGAGATGAACTCGTATCTGAGTGACGACTGAAAACAGCTCTGTGGAAATGAGGACGCGACTCACATTGTGGTTCTCCTGGAGCTCAGAGTCTGTGGAAATGAGGCTCAAATCACTGAGGCACAGCGAGTGATCCTGCAGTTGAACAAGTACAACAGTACCAATTAAGTCCACGGTCCTAAAGCGGCCATGTAACAAAGCAGCCAGACAGGGCTGTGATTATGTGAGTGCACACCTCTGACAGCTGATGACTGCTCATGGTGAACGCTGGACCTTTATCATGACCCCGAACGTGACTCTTCAGGCTGTACGGAGAGCTGAAGGTCTTCACACAGCCATCGCTCGGACAGAAGAACGGCTTCTCTCCTGGAACAGAAAAAGAGACCATAAGAGACGAATCGGACAGGTTCTCTCATCTAAATAATCCCTCCATCCATCCAGCATCCATCCATCCATCCATCCACCCAGCATCCATCCATCCATCCATCCATCCATCATCCATCCATCCATCCATCCATCCATCCATCCATCCATCCATCCATCCATCCATCCATCCATCCATCCATCCATCCATCCAGCATCCATCCATCCTCCATCCATCCATCCATCCATCCATCCATCCATCCATCCATCCAGCATCCATCCATCCATCCAGCATCCATCCATCCATCCATCCAGCATCCATCCATCCATCCATCCAGCATCCATCCATCCATCCATCCAGCATCCATCCATCCATCCATCCATCCAGCATCCATCCATCCATCCAGCATCCATCCATCCAGCATCCATCCATCCATCCAGCATCCATCCATCCATCCATCCATCCTGCATCCATCCATCCATCCATCCATCCATCCATCCATCCATCCATCCATCCATCCATCCATCCAGCATCCATCCATCCATCCGCATCCATCCATCCATCCCCATCCATCCATCCATCCATCCATCCATCCATCCATCCCATCCATCCATCCATCCATCCATCCATCCATCCACCCAGCATCCATCCATCCATCCATCCATCCATCCATCCCATCCATCCACCCAGCATCCATCCATCCATCCAGCATCCATCCATCCATCCATCCATCCATCCACCCAGCATCCATCCATCCATCCATCCATCCGCTCCATCCATCCATTGTCAATGATCCTTCAGTATTTTCATGATTCAGATATTGTCACATGTCACTGTTTGATTTTCATAATTTCATTTAAATAAAAGTCAGTTGTCAGCAATCTCTGTTTGATTATCAATTTCACATCTAAAAAAGAATGTCTGGAAAGGTTTTGAGAGCAGTGTATAACACCAAGCTCATATTCTTGTGTGTGTGTTAGAAACCTCAGTGAAAACAATCCAGCTGCTCAAGCCTTTCACCGCAGGTCAGAAACCCTTCAGCTGTGTGAGGTCATTGAATTGGACAAAATATAAAAGTGTTTCTAAGTGTTTCTACATAATTGTTTGTGGTTGAGTATAATATTGATACATCATGCTTTTATGACTCATATAATATGATTGAGAGAGAATATGGAACTCATAGGAGGAAACAAACCCCTGAGCAATAATATGATATTTGGTGCAGTTGCTGATATTAATGGCAAAAATCCGATAGCTTGAAATCAATTTTAACATTACTTACTAAAAAATAAATATCAGTTTTCACTCTATATCTCCCAATAATATGTATTTGTAAGATGATTTTTAAATGCTGGTGCACAACACATTTTAACATTCTTCTAAAACAACAACTGGTGCACGGATTTCAAGTAAACCTAAGTTGCTTCAGTCCAGTAAGTTGAAATATTACTAACAATAAAAAAGTTATGTTTACTTGATAAAAATCAGTAAGTATTTCACAGCAAAAAGACGCATGAGCAGCAAGCTGAAGGTTGACATCTCTACAATTAGACTAAAAGTAAAAACCTTTTACTTGCTCAAACTTATAAAACACCAGTGAGACAACAGAAGGCATTTAGTAGATCGTGCAACAGGTTTTTAGGCAAAGTTTTGATCATGTTGATAAATTAGAGGCCTTAGAAATTTGCATATCAAATATGACACAGTAGGCTTTATAGGAGGGATCTCCAACCCTGCTCCTGGAGAGCTACCATCCTGTAGATTTCAGTTCCAACCCTCCTCCAACACAACCTGTCTGTAATTAACTAGTAGCCTTGGAGACCTTGATTAGCTGGTTCAGGTGTGTTTGATTGGGGTGAGCTGAAATCTGTAGGACGATAGCTCTCCAGGAGCAGGGTTGGAGACCCCTGCTTTATAGGATAAAGAAGTTATGAGACTTTGTCAGTGTATTACTTTCATTTTGAGATCATTCATGGGGCAGACAGCCGGTGGCTTACCAGTGTGTGTCCGTACGTGTGTTTTCAGGTGATGACTAGCAGCGAAAGCCTTACCACAGCCATCATGATCACACCTGCAGACACAAACACGATAGTGCCTCAATCGTTACTAATATGCAAACGTGCCACATTCATTATTAAGAAGTCTTCAAACTACTTGAAAGAAAGCAGACCACTGTGTCCACTTCCACTGATACTGATAGCTCTGAGTGGGAGCTGTATAAATCAATCAGTTATCCTCACCGGAATGGTTTTTCCCCCGTGTGTGTACGGATGTGCTTCCTCAGGTCACTGAGTGTGGTGAAGTACTTGGTGCATCCCTCGGATTCACAGTTAAACGTCTTGCCAGTGTGCAGCCTCTGGTGTGCTTTCAGTCTGACGAGAGCGACACAGTAATCATGCAGTGATCAGGTTTAGTCATTGAGCAAATGCCTTCACAAAGTACAAATTAATGAATTGTGTATGGGTGAATGAATAATGACAAATTTTCATTTTTTTTAAGTGAACACTTGTAAGTCACTAGATGCAAAGCACCAAGTTTACACCAATGCGGAAGGGCTGGGTTAAAAATAATGCTTGATTTTAATCAAGATTCACTTATATAGTTTCTTAGATCCAAAGATCAATTTGTTTAGTGTATGCTGTTTTCTGTTGATGTTCTGTCTGACAAAACTTTACTAAACACTACTTGTAGCATCATGCCAGCCATCCAATAATCGTGAAACTCAAAACAATTAACTACTAATGATGTACTACTAAATGTACGATGTTGTCACTCTAAACAATGTCTCAAAACATTTACCTCAGAAAAGCCATTCAATGTCCACAAAATCGTTATTCAGCAAGAACAAAATAAGAGAAGAGCATAGTGCTAAATATGTGCACTATATTACATATTTATTATTCAGTGTCTTTAATTAACCTGTCCATGCTGTCATTTTAATTTAAATAAATTAAAGGTTTTATTACAGACATTTAAATGTTTATATTCCAACAACAAATTGGAGCAGAAACATCAATAAATATAAAAAGTGCCTTTAAATTAATTAAATTTAAATCATTGCATACATAAACATAGGAACTGAATTTAATGGTTTGGACTAATTTAAGTTAACCAAAGGTTAAATTAACTAAAGGTAAATTTGAACCGTTAATTTTATAGTAATGTCACAGGGTTCCCTGCATAGTTTATAGCATTTATTGAGAAAGATTGTTTCTTAAGAAAAAATCACATATACTGTACCTGATATATCCAGAAGAATCAATATTGAATCGAACTGAATTAAGAGCCTGCAAATTAAATTGTGCAATCTGTGTCAATACCCAGCTCTACTGTGATGTCTTCTGATTGGCTGTGTTACATTTCATGTTAATTATACAGTTATAAAGAGTGTGATTTCAGACCAGTGAGATTTCTCTCTGAATAGGAGCGACCCAGTGAGATACAGAAATAAAATCCAAGGAACCAATAAAACGACCTGCACTCTTTGCTTGGCAGAGTTACGGCTGACTAGATGCATATCTGAGGGGGCAGGACATTAGCAAACAGAGGCTCACAGGAAGTGAGTGGCAGCAGATCTGTAGCTTCTGGCTAGCAGTCACATGAGCATGAGCTTCTGTGAGACCCCAATACAATGCAATCGCTGTCTTAGGAGCAAAGCCCACAGGAGGGCAGGAGCAGCTACTCAAGCATGCAAATGTAAAACGAATAAACAGTGTTTCGTCCTCATATTCACCTGTAGAGAGTGTTGAAGGCTTTCTCACAGCCCTGCACGGCACACTCAAAGGGCTTCTCTTTTGTGTGGACGCGGACGTGGATCTTCAGGCTGTAGGATGTGAGGAAGGCTTTGCCGCAGCCCTGCTGGTTGCACACAAATGTGTATTCACCGCGGTGCGTCTTCTGATGCGTGCGCAGGTTTCCCGCCGTGCTGTAGGTGCGCGTACAGCCCTCGAACAGGCATTGGTATCGCTTCACCTGAGAGACAGAAAGAGTCAATGGTCACAAAGAGAGATTGGGAATGGCAGTCTCAAAAGGAGAACAAAAGGCTAGGATTAACACAATTTTGCCCTTTTTGTCAAAATGTCATAAACAACACTTTCTCACAGAAGCCAGGCTCTACAATGAACAAAATGTAATGTAGTGGAAAGACAAATTTATCAATACTTTGCTGAAAATCTTCTTGCCCTCAGGCCATCCACGATGTCTCTTTGTTTATTTCTTAATGGGAACAGATTCGGAGAAATGTAGCACTTGCTCAGCAATGAATCCTCTGCAGTGAATGGGTGCCGTCAGAATGAGAGTCCAAACAACTGATTAAAACATCACAAGTAATTCATACCACTCCAGAGACCAGAACATAAATTGTGCGTGTTTGTAAGAAACAAATCAATCATTATAAAGTATTTAAGGTCAAACTTTAGCTTCTGGCCAAAATTCAGTACTAGTCCAAAATCCATAATAACGCTTCCTCCAGTGAAAAAGAACATCTTCTGTTGTCTCTCACATCAAAACGGACCATTTAGCATCAAACAGTGCTTGACTGTGTATATTTCTTTCCTGATTCAGACGAGGCGACTTTTTCCACTGAAGGAAGCACAATTATGGACAGAGGACTCCTATTTTAGCTGGAACTATTATGATGGATTTTTTTAACAAACATGCAGCTTTTTACTTCACGAGACATTAACTGATGGACTGGAGTGGTGTGGATTACTGTTCAGACTCTCAATCTGATGGCACCCATTCACTGGTGAGCAAGTGATGTAATGCTACATTTCTCTAAATCTGTTCCGATAAAGAAACAAACCCCTCTACATTTTGGACATTTACATATTTATCAGATGCTTTTATCCAAAGCGACTTACAGTGCATTCAGTCTATACATTTTTTATCAGTACATGTGTTCCCTGGGAATTGAACCCACAACCTTTTGCGCTGCTAACGCAATGCTCTACCACTGAGCCACAGGAACACTGTGGGAACACTTAGGACAGCCTGAGTAGATTTTCATTTTTGGTTGTACTATTCCTTTAGGTGGCATGTGGGTCAGATACGTAACCAAGTAGTTAACTCACATGGTGCAACCCGTGGTGCTCATGTGTGCAACATGACATCAAATCTGGCTCATGACATTTCCCAATCCACCCACTTCTTCTCTCTTCATTTCCTGTCATGATACTGGCCAATGATTGCCATACTACTGATACGACTTCTGCAGCATGCATTCTGTGCATACTGCATACTAGGCCTGTGCAAATTTTCTGCATGCACAGAATATCACATGCTACGTTTAACAGTAGCACAGTACACAACAGAGCACATGGCATGCAACACTGACTGTATCTCAGTGCAATGTATTTGATTGATCTTTCATTTCTAGCGTGATGTGAGCTTTCTAAAACATTCACTTTGCTTGCCTATTAAATTGTAGAATGTTTTGATTTCATGCTGCTCTTTTAAACTTTCTTTTTTATCAAAAAATAAGGTATATCATTTTTTTTACTAAAATATTAAGCAGCACAATTGATTTCAACATGGAAAATGTTTCTTGAGCAGTAAATCAGCATATTAGGATGATTTCTGAAGGATAATGTGACACTGAAGACTGGAGTAATGATGCAAAAACAAATCAGCTTTGATCACGGCAATCAATTACATTTTACAATATATTCACATAGGAAACTTGTTTTAAACAGTAATATTTCCCAATATTACTGTTTTTGCTGTAGTTATGATCAAATAAATGCATCCTTAGTGAGCAGAAGAGACTTCTTTCAAAAACATTCAAACATATTACTGACCCAAATGTTTAAACAGGTAGTTAAAAAATAGTTTTCAATCAAATCTATTCTTTACAGTTACATATTACGTCTGATGACGACATAGAGGCGTATTCAGATACGGTCACGTGTTTCATCAAGAAGTGTATAGATGATGTAGTTCCGACCAAAACAATCCGCATCTACCCCAACCAAAAACCGTGGATTAACAGCGATGTTCGATCAGCCCTGTCAGCGCGGACATCTGCCTTTAAATCCGGAACTCTGACGATCGGAAACAAGCCAGTTACGATCTCAGATCCATCAAAGTGCCAAACGAACATATAAAAACAGAGTTGAAGAACATTTCAACAACAATAACCCAAGAAGCATGTGGCAGGGTATCAACAACATCACAGGCTTTAAAGGGAATAAACCAGCTACTGTGAACATTGCCGCCTCTCTACCGGACGAGCTCAACACCTTTTATGCTCGGTTCGAGGCTGATAACACCGCCCACACAGAGAGCGCTGCCGCGGCTGCTGCAGAAGAGGTCAGTCCACTCACGCTTTCTGTCGCGGACGTAACCCGATCCTTTAAACGGGTGAACATCCGTAAAGCCGTAGGCCCAGATGGTATACCAGGCCGTGTGCTCAAAGCATGCGCTTTCCAGCTAGCCGGGGATTTTAACAGACATTTTCAATCTGTCCCTCTCTCTGTCTGTGGTTCCCTCATGCTTCAAAAAATCAACCATTGTGCCCATACCGAAGAAAAATAAAATCACATGCTTGAATGACTGGAGGCCCGTTGCTCTGACACCCATCTTCAGCAAGTGTTTTGAGAAGCTCGTCAGAGAACACATCTGCTCTGTGCTGCCTGCTTCACTGGACCCACTACAATTTGCATACCGCAGTAACCGTTCCACAGACGATGCTATTGCCTTCACACTGCACACTGCTCTCTCCCACCTGGAAAATAAGAACACCTATGTGAGGATGCTGTTCGTGGATTATAGTTCAGCATTTAACACCATAGTGCCTGCCACACTGGTTGCGAAGCTCCAGACTCTAGGACTGAACAGATCTGTGCAGCTGGATCCTGGACTTCCTGAAGGCAGAAGTCAGGTGGTCAAATGGGCAACAACACATCATCTCCCCTGACCCTCAACACTGGTGCACCGCAGGGCTGCGTCCTCACCCACTCCTGTACTCCCTGTACACACACGACTGTACAGCAACACACAGCTCCAATGTCATCGTCAAATTTGCTGATGACACAACGGTGATAGGCCTGATCACCGACAACGATGAGACGGCCTACAGAGAGGAGGTGAGCACCCTGACTAAATGGTGTCAGGAGAACCACCTCTCACTCAACATCGACAAGACCAAGGAGCTGGTGGTGGATTACAGGAGACAGAGCAGAGAACACACACCCATCACCATCGATAAGACACCTGTGGAGCGGGTGAGTAGCTTTAAGTTCCTCGGCGTTCACATCACCGAGGATCTCACATGGTCTGCTCACACAGATGCAGTGCTGAAGAAGGCACATCAGCGTCTCTTCTTCCTGAGACGGCTGAGGAAGTTTGGAATGAGCCCCAGAATCCTCAGATCCTTCTACACCTGCACTGTGGAGAGCATCCTGACCGGCTGCATCACCGCCTGGTTTGGAAACAGCACCGCTGGCAACCGCAGGGCTCTGCAAAGGGTCGTGCGAACTGCCCGCCACATTGTTGGAGGTGAGCTTCCCTCCCTCCAGGATATCTACACCAGGCGGTGTACAAGGAAAGCCCGGAGGATTATCAAAGACTCCAGCCACCCGTCCCACAGACTGCTCTCTCTGCTGCCCTCAGGGCGACGTTTCCGCAGCATCCGATCCCGCACTAGCCGACTGAGGGACAGCTTTTTCCCTCAGGCTATCAGGCTAATGAACAGTCAGAAATGACCCACCCTACAACACACTCCCACTCACAAAACATGCCATGCACTGCACTTTAATACAGTTCAACTGGACTACACGCACACACTGCACTAATATAACCTATCTGCTATCACTGGACACCATACAATGCACATCACTGGGTATCATCACGATACTGCATATGCATAATCTGTTGCACCTTTGCACAACTATCTGCTGCTCAACCAATCTGCTGTTAATTTAATCTGTTGCACCTTCACATTATTACTATGTATAGACTACATAATGTATAGATAGTGTACATAATGTAGATGTGCCCATACGGTGTATAATGTGTAGTTGATAATTAAGTATATCTTTATAGTACACTGTGTACTGAGTATATGTATGTGTATTTTGCACATTGTCTTCTGTACAGTCTGTAAATATGTACTGTCCATTTGTAAATTGTTGTTGTTGTTTTTTTGCACTGTCTGGAGCACGCTCGTAAGAATTTCACTCACCAAGGCACTTGTGCTGTGGTGATGTGACAATAAAAGTGATTTGATTTGATTTGATTTGATTTGAAAAAAACAGTTCTAAGGAAAAGACAAATTAAAAATGAAGATTTGTTTCTGTGGCATATGTTCTTGTCTATTTTTTCCACTCTCTTGTAATACATGGTGCGACCGATCAAAGGGCATCAAGGACCAACTCTGGCAAGCTGGACCTGGTTTCATCATCTCTGGTCTAGAATTACTGATGTATTGACAGTTTGTTTAGTGTGTGGTCTAAAAAACATATAACATGCAATTGCCCTAAATAAAATAAGTTATACTGATCAACATAATTACCAACCAAGATTACACTATCAGGATTAGCGATCGAACGATATAGATTTTTGATAACCGATACCGATACCAATTATTTGCACGTTTATGTACCCGATAACCGATATGCAGAACCAATATTTATTTACTGTTATAAAGTAAATATATAACAGAGTGAAGTCCATTCTTTGCTTTGGTTTTTCCTCCTTTCAGTCATCTTAACAACAACAAACAACTGTTGAAAATTAACACTTTCATGTAAAATTGAATCTTAAAATTACAACAATAAAAACATTTTATTTATAAAAAGCATCATCAGCAACACTGATATTAACAATAAGCAAAAGAATGTGTAATGTTTTCAAATGGAGAAAATAAAGGACAGAAGTTATATCAACTTCATTTTAAACTACAGTTTTAGGTTTACAAGCTGTTTAATAGACTAAAGAGTGAATAATAATTCACTGGATAATATTCTCTGGAATATTGAAATAAGCTAAAACAAACAAAACATCGTATTTTATTGCATTTCTTAACTGGCACGTTTTATCAGAATTATTAAAATGTTTTTGTCATTCTAAATTATGAAAACTGCTGACAGCGCGGTTTATCTATTTACACAGAACTATACTCAAACTGCGATCGCTTGTGGAGATAATAAATAATTAATTTCGATAGAGATGTTTATTGGTGAAATAATGGTTCTATAGTAAATGTTAATATAGTTTAGTGTGTTTCAAACAAGTGAATCTTGTATAAAGTTACATGCGGTGGTCGTGCTGGAGCTTCTCCTGAGTGAACAGTGTCCACTGCTCCAAGTGTGTGTGTGTGTGTGTGTGTGTGTGTGTGTGTGTCCACTACTCCAAGTGTGTGTGCACTTGGATGGGTCAAATACAGAGAACACATTTCACTGCTGGTTATACTCTGTATAATTGTGTATGTGACAAATGTAAAAAAATAAATAATAATATCGGTTATCGTTTTTTTTGAACAACCGATATCCGATTATGGTAAAATGCTTAAATATCGGGAAAATATCGGTACACCGATATATCGGTCGATCTCTAATCAGGATTTATTATTTTATTCTATGAGCAGAATTCTGCTCAAATGTTTCATAAGCTGCTTATAGATGGTTTCATCGGGCACACATGCCTGGCCCGAAGTTAACTTCCGGTCTGTGTTTGTTTATCGGGCTGGTTAGTGGCGCCGGCTAAAAACGCAGTTAAAGTTAAAGTGATGAGTAATGGTTGGGCACAGGTGGTTGTTTGTGGTCATTTATTTATTTGTGGCGACCCGCCACGATATCAAAACTGACCGATTTCCAAAAGGCTTTGTTGAATAAACATTAGAATGAAATGCACATTTAAAAATCAAAACGAGATGCGGGTGTTTTTATATAACTCTATTTCAGAAAGAACACTGTCTTTAGAAAATGTTCGATGTAATTTTCATTTCATCTTGCATGTTATATGCCTGATAAAGCACCCTTTTTAAGCTCAGCGCTGATTTGTGTACAACCCAACAGCCGTTACCTCTAGTTCTCCCGCTTTAAAGCACTTCCTGCTGGCAGAGAATTAATTAGTATTTTTAATATGTCCGTCCGAGTAGATATCGCTGCATCTCAGTCCGTCTGATTTATGCAGCAGACATATTTTGCTTGTTATCAAAAAATGATCTACTCCACAGGGACATAGATGTTGTGATTGATTCTATTTCGATCTAAGATGGCACCGCACATGGCAGCTACAGTGCTTAGCTCTTCAGTGCGTGTACTGTTTTTGTTAGTTTTTCCTGTTTCTCAAACATGATCAGTTTTACCAGGGATGAATTGCTGAACATTCGGTAGAACACACCACAAAATCTTTTCCCGAATTTCGATTATTCAGACGTTTTGCTGGACATTGTAGTTGGCGGAGCTGCGGCACAGTTTAGACGCTTCAGGATACGAAGACGGGGGAAATTGAGCTTCGTCAGCACGGATTAAGAACGGCGTTGCCTAGCATCCATCTAGCGAATCTCCGCTCTCTACCCAACAAAACGGACAAACTTCTTCTGCTCTCCTGGACAAACAAGGATTTTTCAAACTCTGCTGCTCTGTTTCACGGAAACCTAGCTGAATGATGCAATACCGGACAGCAGGGGTGTGCGATATATATCGTCTCTGATAATATCGTCATTGTTGTTTTAATGATGTGCAATTTGACAATATTGAGTATTTAGCAAAAACCAAATCAAAGAGACTATGGAGTGCACGCATACATTAGCCTACTTGGTGATGAAGCGGGTTAAACAGTGCACGTGCACATTTAGAGTGTGTTCTTTCACTACATGATTCAGTCTATTCAAATGCATTAAGAATGATCACAAAATTCAATATATGGGGGCAGAAAATTTATATATTTACTTTTCATATAGTTAAAATCACTCGAAGAGTGCCGTTTTTCTTCAAAAATAAGCATGATTACAAATGTGATATTGATTTTATACAACAGTTCAATAAACAATAAGTTAATATGAAGAGACGTATGTTTTAGACACCATATAGCCTGTTTTTGCTCCATTTCGCCGACAAAACATAATTCCAAACAGCTACAGCACTGTTTTGCGTCTCTGAGCAACATGAGCTTCGTTCCTGAATGAATCAAACATTTAAATGATTCGGTTCAGTCGCAATGACTCACTTATTACCAGTGACTTTCTGCCAACTACTGGCTGTTTTAATTTCACATTTAAAGTCTATTTTCATTTTTTTAATAATTGTAAATATCAGTATTCAATGTTTTATGTTTAAAATGTCAAAAAAATATGTATTTGTAACTGGTTAAAGCACTCCATGTCCCTCTGAGCTGACAAACTGACCACACAGAATATGAAGAATATAAAAAACTACAGCTGTCCACGGTAGTCAGATATCAGCACAATAACACACTCTGCAAAATATCGACTAATTATCGTTATCCAAAAAATCCCCCAAAATATCGAGATTATATATTTTTTTCAATATCGCACACCGCTACCGGACAGCGCATTACATCTGCCGAACTTCCAGCTGATCAGATCTGACCGTGAATCAACGGATTGACATCAATGAAAGGTGGTGTACAGATGTAACTGTTACAGAAGATGTGCTGTCCTGATCTGGCTCTTCATTAACTGCAAACCGTTTTATTTGCCACGGGAGATTTGTTCGTTCATTCTCGTGAGTGTTTGATGTGAAAGTGACGTGACATACAGCCAAGTATGGTGACCAATACTCTGAATTTGTGCTCTGCATTTACCCATTCAAAGTGCACACACACAGCCGTGAACACACACCATGAACACACACCCGGAGCAGTGGCCAGCTATTTATGCTGCGGCACCCGGGGAGCAGTATTGAAGGTGGAGAGAGAGCGCTGTACATTTCGCTGATCAGATCACAGAAACAGAACAAAAACACCCGGACTCTGTTTTAATCATTCTCGGGGACTTTAATAAAGCAAATCTGTCCCGCCAACTGCAAAAATATAGACAGCATATATTGGATCACTGTTATACAGCAATAAAGGAGGCATATCACTCTATTCCACAAGCAGCTTTAGGACTCTCTGATCACTGTTTGGTTCATCTTATACCAACCTACAGGCAAAATCTGAAATTAGCCTAACCTGTATAAAAAACTGTTAAAAGACTAATGAAGCAGAGCAAGATTTAAAAACTTGTTTTGAGCTCACTGGTTGGACTGTTTTTGAAGCTGCTACAAATGATCTGGACGAGCTCACAGAGACTGTAACATCTTATATCAGTTTCTGTGAGGACATGTGCATTTCTACCAGGACTCATCTAACTTATAACAACGACAAACCATGGTTCACTGCAAAACTCAGACAGCTCCGTCAGGCCAAAGAAGATGCTTACAAGAAGGGGGACAAAGTCTTGTACAAACAGGCCAAATACACACTGGAAAAGGAGATCAGAGTGGAAAAGAGGAATTATTCTGGAAAGCTAAGGAACAAATTCTCTTCCAGTGATTCTGCTTCAGTGTGGAAAGGTATGAAAGACATCACCAGTTACAAGACACCATCCCCCAGCACTCTGGAGAATCAACAACTGGCAGGCGATTTGAATGAGTTCTATTGCAGGTTTGAAAAAACACCATTCACACCTCCTGCAACCCCCCTCTCCCCCACACCTGCACTGCAGATAAGAGAAGATGACGTGCGCCAGGTCTTCAAAAAGAACAAGAGAAGGAAGGCACCAGGCCCAGATGGTGTGGCACTAGTCTGGCTGAAGTCCTGTGCTGACCAGCTGGCCTCCATCTTCACACAGATCTTCAACAGATCACTGGAGCTGTGCGAAGTCCCCTCATGCTTCAAACGCTCCACCATCATCCCCGTCCCAAAGAAACCCAAAATTACTGAACTTAATGACTACAGACCTGTGGCTCTAACGTCTGTTGCCATGAAATCATTTGAAAGACTGGTTTCGGCTTATCTGAAAGACACCACTGGACCCTTATTGGACTCCCTGCAGTTTGCCTACAGAGCAAACAGGTCTGTGGATGATGCAGTCAACATGGGACTGCACTTCATCCTGCAGCATCTGGACAGACCAGGGACTTATGTGAGGATCCTGTTTGTAGACTCCTCTTTTAACACCATCATCCCGGACACCCTTCAGAATAAACTGACACAGTTCTCCGTCCCCACCTCCATCTGTCAGTGGATCAACAGCTTCCTGACAGACAGGCAGCAGCTAGTGAGGCTGGGAAAATACACATCCAGCACCAGTACGATCAGCACTGGAGCTCCTCAGGGCTGTGTTCTCTCCCCACTGCTCTTCTCTCTCTACATGAACGACTGCACATCTAAAGACCCCTCCGTCAAGCTCCTGAAGTTTGCAGACAACACCACACCGATCGGCCTTATCCAGAATGGTGACGAGTCTGCTTACAGACAGGAGGTTAAGGAGCTGGCTGTCTGGTGCAGTCTTAACAACCTGGAGCTTAACATTCTCAAAACTGTCGAGATGATCGTGGAATTCAGGAGAAACCCCCCTGCTCTACAAAAAACGAAAACAATTTTAATTGAAGAATGCATACTGTTGAAACATCTAAAAGCAATATGACCATCTCAAATAACAGTCAATATAGGGCATTGCATTTGAGCATGAACCTACTGGTAATATGCAGTGCATTCAGAATGTAAATAAATGTTAATATCCCAACGCATCCTATATTAGATTAATCAGATATGTAGCTAACCCAGACATCACTAAGTGACTTCAAAGCCAAGCTTCTCTCTCTTCTCACGTCTATACTTTGAACACTTGCATGCAAAATAATCAGAGCTCAGGGTGCCGCCCTGGCTATAGCTATAACCAATCAGAATATATTTTTCACTGTTGCACATCCCTAGACAGCACTGTGACTGCAGTGGAGTCATTCAGATTCCTGGGCAGTGGGCACCACAATTTCTCAGGACATGAAGAGGGACAATCACATTGAGTCCATTGTGAAAAAAGGCTCAGCAGAGGTTGTACTTCCTTTGCCAGATGAGGAAGTTCAACCTGCCACAGGAGCTGCTGAAACAATTCTACTCTGCCATCATTGAATCTGTCCTCGGTTCAGCTCAGCTACCAAATCTGAGCTCAGAAGACTACAGAGGGTAGTCCGGACTGCTGAGTGAATCATTGGTACAACCCTCCCAGCTCTCCAAGAACTGTACTTATCCAGAGTGAGCAAAAAGGCTGTCAAAATCACTCTGGACCCTCACATCCAGCACACTCCCTCTCTGAACTGTTACCGTCTGGTCGACGCTACAGAGCTCTGAGCACCAGAACGACCAGACACAGAAACAGTTTCTTCCCTCAGGCAATCCATCTCATGAACACTTGACATTAAACGTGGAACACACAACACTATTATACATTACTTATTCATTAGACATACTTCTTTTTCATTTCAAATTTGTACATATCAGATCTGTACATAGATAATTATCTATATTATATGTGGTGTTTTTGCTTTTATGTACATTGCCTATTTGTATATTATTCTTGTTCTGTTGCTGTCATTCTGTTGCACTGTAGAGCTTCTGTCGCTATAACTAATTCCTCGTATGTGTAAACATACCTGGCCTATAAAGCTTATTCTCATTCATTTGGATGTCTACTGGAAGTTAAGTTAGGGCCACAAAAGCATGCATGCGCAGTAACGTTTGTTTAGTGTTGCCGTTGAAACATCTATATCATAACAATGGATCAATAAAGCGTGTGCTGCTGTGTTTGGGAAACACTGAGCTCTATTCTGAGTGGTTTACGTGTGGCCCTGAATGACCTGCGCCTCTCTTTCTGTGTGTGTGTGTGTGTGTTTCAGCAGCAAACAGACTCTCTTTCACATCAAGCCACTGATCAGTATTCAGCAGGAAAATCTCTCGTCGCACACACATCTATGTTCCCGTGAGCAAAGAACATCAGGCCGTGAGATAATGCTGATCTCTCTCTGCTCTAAACAGGCAAACACACAAGACAAACTACATATCAATAACTCAAAAAACATATTACTTCATTTGTTCTGGAAATGTCATGCCCACTTGAAGGCTACAGTCTAGCCCAAATGTGATTTTTATCTTCATATGGTCTTCTGCATTGTATTTGGCCTACTACTGAACTTTAATGATGCATCACATCATTTGCTTCTGACCATGTCATCTCAGAGTTATGTTAATGCTACACTTCTTCATATATAAAATCTCCCAACATTTTCATTCAACTATGTACATAATCAACCAGGGGTGTTTCCTCTGAGTAGGCAAGGGTGTCTCCTCAAAAAACTGGATGAGAAAATAATTAATATTACAAAAATAAAACAACACAAATAATGACATTAAAAGTATAAAAGTCACTTGCTTTTATAAAGTAACTGTCCAACAGCTACAACCGCAGCTAAAGTTACAGCCGAGGCTTGTCTCCCCTCAGCCCACTGACTTTCAACAGAGACCCCATGTACCATGACTTTACTGGGGGGTAATTGACCGTTCGCAAAGTCCCGCCCTCTTTAGTTACTGTTGCCATGACCGACAAACAATGCCGCTCTCACACTCAACACACTCATGTTCTCAAGCAGTGAAAAATACATCACAGAGCAAAGAGGAAACTGAAAACACACCGACAGAGAAGACCGAGCAGGTTCCTTCTGATATGAAACAAGGTCTCAGGACCCTCAGCTTTTAAAGAAATTCAAACAATACCATTGTGTGTCGTGACAGATCACTGTATTGCCTCAGTTCAAACACATGAACCGGTCGTCCTTGTCTGATTTGTAGTTAAGGCTAGAAGAGATAGAGCTGTGGCTACTGGACATGCGCATTTACATATTGTCTGAGACGATTTTGATTTTGATCTCAAAATTACGGTAATCACAATATGGCGTGAACGCAACATTAGATGTGATCGGTTATGATTGGATGTGATTGGTTTGCGTGATAAATCATGCCTCTTGTTTTCGTGTAAGCTCTCGGCCTGAATAAAGAAAATTATGACATCATTGACTAATTATAATTCTGAAAAACAAAATCCACAAAACCTTGAAGCAGCAAAGCTGTTTTCAGCATTCATAATCAGAAATGTTTCTTGAGCAGCAAATCAGTATATTAGAATGATTTCTGAAGATCATGTGACACTGAAGACTGGAGTAATGATGTTGAAAATTCAGCTTTGATCACAGAAATAAATTACATTTTGCATTATATTCACATAAAAAAAATATTTCACATTTTAATAATATTTAATAATATATATTATTTTTTTACAGTTTTACAGTTTTTTTCAGGCCAAATACACCCTTGATCTGCATAAGAGACTTACAGAAACATCAAAAAATCTTACTGGCACAAAACTTTTAAACAGTAGCAAACATGAATATATTCAAATTAATTATTTATTTTTTTAAAATTCAATTATTTTAGTATCGTGTGCATGTGAACCAGTAAATATGGTTTGCCTATTGAGAGCAATGTCACAGATGGGTCATGTTTAAAAGGTCATGAGAAAAAAAACATCTGATTTGAGCATAATATGAGCGTAATTGGTGCTGTGGCATACACTGTGAATGCAGCTGAGCTAAGAGACTCATACATTTTTTAAACAGTAGCATCATTCGTGTGCATGTGAACCAGTAAATATGGTTTGCCTAATACAGATGGGTCATGCAAGAATAAAGAGCTCATGTAACACACAGTGTGACACACAAAAAAGCCAACTACAAACATATCCAAGTATTTAGGGTTATTATGAGACAAAGCTGTATAGATGTAGATGTGATGAATGACCTTTCAATGTGTGTGTGTGTGTGTGTGTGTGTGTGTGTGTGTGTGTGTGTGTGTGTGTGTGTGTGTGTGTGTGTGTGTGTGTGTGTGTGTGTGTGTGTGTGTGTGTGTGTGTGTGTGTGTGTGTGTGTGTGTGTGTGTGTGTGTGGCACAATCGGCAGTAAAAGCCAGTGATTTGCAAGTCTGTGTAATGCAAATAAACCACCTGGAGCCATTTGTTGCAGCCAAATTATTCTATTTCTGCTTCGCGGTGGCCATTCCACATGAAAAATACTACATTATGACAATATTTGAATGCTTTGAGTTTGCATCTTCAGTCTGTTCAGCGTGACAATCACAAATATGACATAATATCTGTCAGCTTTTAATAGTCAATCTATCACATATAGTCTCTGAGACTATATCTATGGAAGCCTCTTGGTAGGACTGCAAGATAATTATTAAACAGTTCATTAAGATTATTTTGCTCAAAAATATAATCACGATTATTAATCACACTCACTGTCATTTCATTAGAATTATTGCACTTTCAAGAGAATCAATCAAACCTCAACTTGCATGTTTTGCTGGCAGTTTTAGTCGCAGCAAACATCACAAACGACGAACGAAAAACTGAAGAACAGGCTTTTATTTGAGTAGAATATCTCAATAGAGAATGCTTAACTCTAAAGTACATGTTTGCAAGTGCTTTCAGCTCAACAGTGCAGCGAGCGAGAGCGCATGGTTGCCAGGTTGGGAATATTAAGTCAACCACAGCAGAAAATGTATCGATTTAAAAAAGTTTTGATTGGAGAATTTCAACTCTCAGCATCTGGCAACCACAACCAATGCAAGATAATGCAAATGGAGCATTCAAATGAAACAGATAAATTACCAGAGGGCAAATATCAGAGGCGATTATGTTTAATCGAGACAAGCAGAAACTGTGATCATGATATCTGAATGTCAGCTTCAACACTACACATTACATTGGCAGAGGTCTGTGCTGTGAGTGAAGAAGAGCATTTAGTGTTCAGACTGAGTCATCATCATTAATCACAGAACAAAATGGATGCGGCACAATAAGCTCAGACCTCCCAAAAACACACTGCTTGAGTATAAAGATCTGCTAGTGATGCACCAATATTTCGGCAGCCACAACAGCTTTGAAGGGCTGGAGAAGTATCCACTGTCCGATGACTGCGTCAACACTGTAACACTCACTCTAACCAAACATGAAGCTACAGTAGAAAATGAAATAGTGAGAGGCGGCTCAATGCCAAAGAACCAACTGAGTTTAATTCCCCAAACTTTATTTCCAATTCATTTTATAAAACTTTCATTTTAGCTTCTGTGTAAAAAATACTTTTAAATTAACTTTCATTTAAACAGTAAACCTCTGCCAAACAATAAGTATTGTTTATTTTGATTACATTTTAAAAGATTAATTAAATTGTTAAAACTTTATGCATTCATTTGATTACCACCAATTTTTGTGCAATAAATGTGTAAATAAAAAAGAAAACTGACAAATAAAACAAACAAAAAATTAATTTCTGAAAGAATAAAATATTTCAAAGGGCCGTATTATTGTTCAATTTGATTAATTTATTACATTGTTAAAGTTATAGGAATTCATATTTTTTTTATTATAAACATTTAAAAAGCATTAAGACAGAATTTAGAAAAAAATTAAATGCGTTTCATAGAGCAATATTACTGTAAACATTTAAAACATTTCAGTAATTGTTTTTTATTATTAACATTTATTTAAACTATTGAAACAGAACCCAGATAAATCAAACCGAAAACATATAAAACAGATTTCAAAGAGCAATATTATTTGAATACATTTTTAGATTGTTATAACCTAATGAATTCAATTAATTAAACATGCTTCTTGATTATTATAATTGAATAAAACCATCAAAAAGGAATCTAAAAAAGAAAAAAAAACAACTACAACAGAAATCTGAATTTGGGACAAAATCAAACAGATTTAATAGGGCACTATTATAGTTGAAATTTTAAATAATTATTAATTTGTTAAAGTTTTATGAATTACATTTTTTAGACATGAGTTCTGATTATTAAAATGTAATGAAACCATATAAAAAAAAATAATACAAAAAAAAAAAATAAAACGGAAAATACGGAATTCGGGGAAAAAGCTAAACGGAAAATTTTGGAAAAATTACAATTGAATTTTATAGGGCCCTAAAATCAGTCTAAACCAAGTGGTCAGTGCATTAACATCTGACTGACTTCCAGACTGGACGTTTAGCATGTGGTTAGGACCAATCTTGTGATTTAGCCAGACTCGCAGATGGAGGAAGTTTACTGGACCAGTAACCAGCCGTAAGAGCAGAGGACGGCTGAGTCCAGAGCTCTGATGTGAAATCATGTGGAAACACAGATCCTGTGGGGATGAACGCCCCATGCAAACACACATCCCCTATCCCAGCTTATCTGATTTGCTTTTACTGAACAAGCAGATCTGACTCATGGACACACAACGGGTCTTACTGGTACAAGCAGATTTAACACAAACAAAGCAATGAGGGTCATCACTGAAAGCAATGCTCTGTCATATAAGCTGCTCACCTCTCTCTGCTTGGTCTCGGGGCACTCGGAGTGTAGCGTCAGCGTTGCGCCCTCGATGTTTCTCGGCATAGGGGTGGACCCCGGGTTAATGATGAACTGTATCTGGTTCGGAGAGATGGTGTGGTGTATGTATCCCTGCGACATGCCATCCTGGTCACAGATGAAGGCCAGAGAGCCCTCGTCCCCCTCGCCCTCTCCCTCCGGCAGGAAGTTCATGCCGTCCTCCTCGCCCTCCTCATCCAGGCGGATGGGGTCTTGCTCGATGAGCACGGTGGTGCGATCGTAGACCCTTCCCGAGGAGGACGAGGGTCCCGAGATTATGCCGTCGTCTTTGTCAAAGTCGGCCATCTTGTCCTCATCTTCCTCCTCTCGGCCCAGTTTGTCCACATCCTCTTCCTCGTCCTCAAAGAACATGGCTGCCTCCGTGAGAGGGCCATTCTCTCCCATGATCCTGATGGAGGAGCTCAGTCCTGAGTTCGTGTCCACGTGCTTGCTTTTGTTGCGGCTGGAATAAAGTTCAAAGAGGTTTAGGACAATAATCATAGTACACAATAACCAAGTAATCAAATGGAAAACAGGATTTATAGGCCTTTTTTGGGGGGGGGGGATTAAATTAAAGGTGAAGTAATATTTTTTTTAAATAAGATACAAATACCAGATGAAAAACATACCAATGAAAACAAGAAGTACAAAGCTGAAATAAAATAAATACAAATATAAAAATAGTTTTAAATATGAAATAAAACTAAAATAAAATAAGACAAATATCACATTAAATAAAATATAAAAAATTGTTTTCAGCAAATAAAAAGCTGAACAAAATAAATATCAGATAAAAAAACATTGTTTTCAGAAAACAAAATAAAACTGAAATAAAATAAAAATGAGATAAATATGAGATGAAAAACTTAAAACTATTTAACGAATCAATTATTTATGGTAAATAAAGATAAAATAAAAGCATATAGGCTAAATGTCAGATGAAAACGTAACATCAAAATTACAATTCAAACTTTGCCTTGGCAGCTAACTAAATAATGAGTTATGTTATGCAAGTACTAAAATTAGTAAAACAAAAAATGTAATACAAATAAATTCAAATTAAATAGCAATATAAGAAGTGAATAAAATTAGCAAAGCACTTAAGAACGACTAAAATGAAAAATTTAAAACTGAAAATATAAAAAATTATATCAAAATTAATAAATGCTATGACAGTATATAATTAATACTAAAATAACACCATTCCTCACGGAATCCTTTTAACAACCGCATGTTATTATGTTATTAAATGAGGAACAATAAGGAAATAAGTCATGATCTATTACAGTGTAATGTGCACATTATCAAGAAAAATGTGTTAAAAATGCTCAATTGTAAATTCAAAGGTACATTTACATAAATCAGTATAATTACAATGAAAAGTAAATATCAACATATCCGTTTCACAGTATTGTTGTAATAAGAGGTATTCTAATATAAATAAAGAATGTAATGTTTTGGGAAACTATCACGAGAAACTAGGACAATGCAGGGAAACTATTTCTGACCGGTGTTAAAGTAACAATCAGGGTAAAGGTGCATGTATAAACGGAAACCACTGTTGCCATGAAACTAGAACAAATACACACACACTGGTCAACCTAAAATGACCCTAAAACAAATGACCAAGACACACTGGCTGCGTCACAAAACCTAGCAAGCTGACTAGCTAGACAGCACTTTGGACATCATGATGTTCTGAATCGACACCTTCGATGCCTGAAAATGTCAATAAAAGTGTTTAGGATTATGATGTTATCTAGGAAGACACAGAACTAGGTTATAGTAACCATAAATGCTGTCTAGGAAGGGAGCTTACCATCTCATGATGCTTGAAATGCTATATATGGGAAGCTCTCTAGGTTATTATGCCCAAAAACACTGTCTAAGAAGACAGCTGACTATGTTATTATGCCCAAAAATGCAGTCTAGGAAGGCAGCTGACTGAGGCGGTGTGTAAGGCAGACAGTGTACACTATGAATGCCTTTCTCATACTACTACACAGTTACAAAGAGGACATTATGTCTCAAAGTGATGAACACACTGTGACAACAGAAAACCCTCATAATGTTACACAATGAGCCTTATAGCAGGTGAGTTTATATGGCTCTGGATGCTTCTGTCATTCTGCACACTTTCTAGAAGTTTCCACGTTCACTTTGACACTGATGACAATCCCAAATCATGCGTGAAAATATTCACATAACACACAGAGAAATCCGCGAATACATTAGAGACTTTAAAAGCATGCAGTCATAAACGTGTCACATTCAGCTTAAACTGGAAATATTTGTATAAAAACAAACTGTCATGTCAGTAGTTACTGCTAACTGTTAGCTCACCTGTGCATTGAAGCTCCAGTCATTAGTTCATCTGCTTCTGTCCGGTCGATATTAATAATATCCCGAAGACAAAAGGACTGAAATAATTAAGCAACACATATCTCATATAATCACTTAAAGCGGTCGTAGTTTATTTAAAATATCAGAGAGAAGCTAACAGGCTAATGTGCTAGCAGAGTCTCCATTCACATCAATGACAGGCGTTAGCTTCATTAGCACGCCATTAACACTAGTTTATAGATGATATTAACCGGTGTCGTTTGACACAAGCGCAGTTTATTTGACGTTTTAACCGGTTAAAATGTAAAATATTCTAAACACGCTAAATATGTGATAGTTAAAGCATGTAGGTTGGATGCATGCTAACAGTTATCTCGTTAGCATTGAACAGAAACTAATGAAACAGAGACAAGCCGTTAAAACATCTGAACAAAACCGACACGCTTTTACACCGCCAAATAAAGCAGATTAAACCAATGTCATGAATTTACCAGTGTTATAAAGACGCTAGAAGCCTCTGTAGTGTTGTGTATCGGGTCCTGTCTTCATTCCTCCCCATCGGCACCATCATGAACAGCAGCGCATACTGACTCCAGATCAGTTCAGACCCGTTCAGCATCACATCACTGACAGACTCAACAACCTACTAGCAGTAGTAAACATGCACCAAACATATCCAACTATTCCTAACATATCAGTCAACCTTGTTGTCATTTTAGCACATTAGCTTGAACTAAATTCTGTAATACTCGTGAGTTTTATGTAATACTAATGACTAGTAGACTAGTTAACACGTTACAATAAAGTGTTATTAACATTAGTTAACTACATAGCCTATAGTTAACACTAACAATGAACAATACTTCTGCAGCATTTCTTAATGTTAATTTTTATATTTACTAACACATTTTAAAAATCGCATGAACAAATACAAATACAAAGATAAACGAAAGGTTAATAAATGCTGGAAAAACATATTGCACATAATTACTCCATGTTAACTAATCTAAAAAGACCTTACTGTAAAGTGACAAATTCTTTGGTTAAGTATTTAAGGTGAAACTTTACAATAAGATTCCTTTTATTCGCATTAGTTCACTTCATTAGTTAAAACTAACAATGAAAAATACTTCGAAAGCATTTATACATTTCTGCTGATGTTAATTCCAACATTTACTAATTCATTATTAAAATCTAAAATTGTTTTAATATTTAATGCACCTGAGATAACATGAACTAACATGAACAAAGATTAATAAATACGGTAATAAACGCATTTAATGATCAACGAATGGGACCCAATTGTAAAGTGTTACTGTATTTATTTCAATTGTGACTAACAACCAAGTCTGAGATGATGCTTCTAGCATTTCTATTGCATATTTATAAATGTTTTCATTACAAATTATGTGTTATAAGCAAAATAAATGCTCAATATTGTAATAATGAATGAGCACTTTGAAATACTTGTAATGGTTTTAAGGGAATAACACTTTTACCAATGCATTTACATTTTCTTCGTATTAATTATCTTTAAACCAGTCATTATTTTGATACTTCATTTAGGCTGGTGTAAAAAATCCTGAAAATGAGCATGAAAATAAAAAGACAAATATATAATGGCTATTATAATACGACAACATGTTAAATTCAATTCTCTAGTTGATTTTGCATCGAAATATGAGCAATTATTTAGAAGAAGACAAAAGGAAAAGGCAAACACTGAGACTGTTGTAATTGTTGAGATTTAATATAAAAGATCAACTGTTTATTATATACAAAATACAAATATATTTAATTAAATAACCATTATTTTTCAAATAAAAACTACCATTTGCTTCGTAATAAAAAAATTAGCTTCAATATCGGTTTAAAATGCTTTGAATTAAATGGCAACTACAAAGTTTATTGACATAATTCTGCTGATACCTGGAAAAACTAGGCAAGTGAAATAATAAAGGCAACACGATGCAGTACATTATTCAGGTGATTTATCATGAATGTCTCTGTCAGAGGGCGTCTGGACCAAGAAGTGCTGGAAAAACTCCTTCACCTTTCTTTTCTCTGTGAGATCTTGCTTCGTGGGCGACCGGAGCAAAAGGCCAGCAAAGATCGGGGCTGTAAAGAAGAGACAAACGAGTCGGTCAAACTGCCAAAGTCAGATCCACCTGATGTCTCCAGGTTTACCATGACCGTTAACAACATGGAAAACCATGTTTTTCATTTCTAAACCAAGTGCATGACTAGACTTCTTAATTATCTGTTTTTAATAATAATAACATTTCAGCAGTAAGATGATACAGCTGCAGTATTTGCCATTTTGTTCATCTTCACCGAGTACTGAATGTGTTTTGTGTAGAATAAACGTTTGAGTTCTGCTTTCCATTGAAACTGGCCTGTGCTCTCAAAATCTGCAGACGAAAATACACAAAAACAAGTAGTGAAAGTGCATCGTCAACCTACCTAAAATATTGACATCCAGCTGGTTGTGTGCAGAGTATTTCAACATCTCTTGAAGAAAGGCCATCAAATAGTTAAACACATTTTTATGGCACTGAGGTAGCATTGAAACGATCTGTGGACAAAGAAAAGGACACGTGTTATTTGTACTGTGACTGCACTAGTGCAAAGGCACACTACACTGAAAGAGGCATACTGAAGACACACACCTGTCTACAGTGGCTGCCGTCTGAGCAGCAGTCTAAGCACTGTGGGTAGAAGCCGAAGGGAATCACCGGTTCAGGAAGGGCATCGAGGAACAGGAGCAGGGCTTCGGCCACAGAGTGGTTACTGCCAGCTAAAGGGCTTCCAGGTCAAGGGCACTCAACAGTCAAGTAGAATAGAGACTCGTGGGTCTACCGAGGGGTTGCACTACACATAAAGCTGATCAAATCAGCATATTATTATGATTTCTGAAGATCATGTGACACTGAAGACTGGAGTAATGATGCTGAAAATTCAGCTGCGCATCACAGCAATAAATTACATTATAAATATATATTAAAACAGAAAACAGTTATTTTAAATTGTAGTAATATTCACTATATTAATGTTCTTACTGTATTTTTGATCAAATAAATGCAACCTTGGTTGAGCAGACAAGACTAAAAAAAAATAATAATAATTTGTACTTTTTTTAATGCTACTAAATATCAATACAAATTTAATTTAAATATTGTGACTAAATATTTGAGTCTTGGTGAGCATAAAAGACCTCCCTCAAAAACATTGAAAAATCTTAATCATCCCAAACTTCTGGCTGCCGTTGTATGCTTTCCATGTGCATTATTTTATATAGTCCGTTCATCTACAGAGATTTTACAGGGATTTTTAATCGTGCAGAAAAAAAGCATCATTTACAGTTCAGATACGTTCACAAAAACACATTTTATAAAATGATAAACTTTACATTTCAGCCTTTAAACCATTTTTAAGAAAATGGATGAGTCAAACGTATTAATTCTTATATTAATTTAAACAATTATTATATCAATTAAATAACAAATACGGGGTGTGCGATATTGACAAAATTTCTCTCTCTATACTTTTCTGGGATTTTATCACTAAGAATAATTATATGTTTGTGTGCGCTGATGTCTTCTCTCTGATTGTGCTGACAGCTGACATCCCTAGCATATAATTGTAAAATTACAATACTAATATTTCCATCTTAATTTCTTTACTTTAAAAAGTAAACCAGTGTATCAGCATATGCGTATTACAAGCATATGTAAATGTGTGTAAATGAACTCAGTGCCACGCTTCACACTAGAGCTGACCCCCAATTTTTAGATGTTCTTCATATTCTGTGTGGTCAGGTCACAGCAGTGATAATAAATGAATAATTTCCAACAAGTTTTATGGCAATTATTTCTAAAAGTGTGCAGTATTTTTGGAGTCAGATTCTTGCATTTGGTCTGTTACCAAGCAAATGAAATCAGTATCTACAACATAGATCTTTGCCATGCAGAGATCCAGAAATGAAAGAAGCTTCTAGTTAATGCAAACTCTGGATGCAGGTTAAGTCCGTTCACACCACAGACATGAATCATACGGTGACTTTGTGAAAGGATACGGAGAGTGTCTAAGCTGCCTGTGTCCAAACAATCCCGAATCTCCTCAAAGTCGCTGCGCAGGCCGGGCTGTTGAAAGAGGTCTTCCTGTAATACAGACAGTCAACTATTTCACTACGGCTGCTTTCAGGGTTCTTGGATGAGCTCCAGGCATTGTGCTTCAAAGTTTCATTTGATGAATCACATGTATAATTGTGTAGTAGATTTAGTCTGCCATCTCAGGGTTTGGGGAAGCTTTCATTTCTTGTTTCGGGTTCTGAAGGCAACGGATAGTGAATATCCTCAACAGATTCCTGCTTTAGTGCTGGTGCTGCTATAGAGAGGAGCTCAATGGCTCACCATAAACAAGATCAACAGCTTTTAGCAGCACAACATTACAAAAGCACAGTTTAAATGTTTTAAGTCAGTTTAAACAAGCTTAAAACACAATCCGTGAGTAAAGGGCAATCCTGACCTGTTTTTTTGCATTACGGAAGAGATGGTCCACCATCATCCATATTTCCTTGGGGATTTCTTGAGGTTTATCAGTCTCTGGGCTACTCACTTGGCTATTCGACTTCATACACTGATGAAACAAATGAAAAGTGTGAGGCAGGTTAATCATTCCCAGATAATTACAGCTTGTAACCAAGTTTTGATTTATAGAATATTTATTAAATGCAAGTATCCTTCACAGAGAACACAACCAATAATGCATGACAGCAACTGGCGGGAAAAATCAATTCATTCACCAAGATTTTGAGTAGAGAGAAATATTGGCTTTATGTACACTGCCGTTCTACAGTTCGGGGTCAGTAAGATGTTTTTTTTTCAAGAAATTAATACTTTTATTCAATAAAGATGATTTAAATTGAATCTATTTTAAATAAATGCTGATCTTTTGAACTTTCTATTTATCAAAGAATCCTGAAAAATACAATGTATCACTGTTTTCACAAAATATGCTGATTTGCCAGAGAATTTGTATAGAAAACAGTTATTTTAATATTTCACAATATTACTGTATTTTTTGATCAAATAAATGCAGCTTTGGTGAGCAGAAGAGACCTAAAATCATCTTAATTGACCACAAACTTCTGAATGCTAATGGACTACGAAATATCAACAAAAACGTAATTCAACATAATTTGAGTCTCATGTCATATCTGCTTAATGAAGTAGCGACATGCTAATGTCACAATGATATTGTAATCAGTCGTTAGTATAGAGTCTCCCATGTGCATCATGTGAGGAGTGCAGTCACTAGGATGCTGCCTCAGAAAGTAGCTGTCCATTTTGAAAGGTTTTAAAACAGCTATAAGCATGGTTCAAAAACATAACTGCCTGTGAATCCGTCACAAATGGCAGTGCTCTTGTAAAAATCACAACGTTTCTAACGGCAGGATCTCACCAGCTCTCTGACGGTCTCCAGGGGCATGTCCTGGATGGGTTCTCTCAGCAGGCACAGGGTACTGAGAGACAAGCCGAAGCAGCTGGGCAGGTAGTTGCCTGTGATGGAGATGAAGTAATCTTTACCCCTCTCCAGATGCAGAACCAGGATGTCCTCCAGCTGCTGCTGGCCTGAGTTCAGCTCCGGGGCTGTAGAGCGGTTCACAAACACCTCCAGGTCGATGTCCACACTGGCACCTATACCAAGACCACATGGACATCAGTGGTTCGGCGGTGAGACTGATTAAAACTCTTCTTTGATCTGCCCCAATAATGACTGATTGTTGTTACAGATGAAAAAAACATTCAAAAGGAGGTTTGGACTCAGTGTGCATTATGTATAAACTTCGATAATATAATTATTGGTTTCACAATATTCTTCATAGTGAATCACTAGACGGGTTTCCATCCAAAGTTGATGCATCCAATTAGAATGTCGCATTAAAACATCTGCAAATAAGCACTGTTTCTATCCAATGTGTCCAAAAGAGAGAAAACAAAAATATATAAACAAACAATATTCGCCACTTCCTGATAAACTGGCACCAAATATCACAACGAAAAAGTGTGAGAAGCCACTGAATGTAATAATTTTCATGTAATAATTGGCACCTCGGAGCAAGCAGACGAAACACAATGAATGCGGTCACTGCTTTCGTGGATGCCTGCTGGTCGTGTAACAGTTCTGGAAAGCAATAGTACAGAAATACTTTGATGGCAAACTTCCAAAATATCCAAATGCCACTTCAGTTGCAGATGTCAAATTCTGCAGCACAAAGATTTTGTTGATACTGATTTCATTTGACTGGAAACAGCCTTATAGTGGTTTTATTACAGTGTAAGTTCGCATACATTTAGTGTATAGATGACGAAGAATTACTTCACATATCACATGTATAATAATAACACATCAAGTATGTTCTGAATGACTGTGGCTTGGTTGCTTCAAGCAGCATTTTGCTGTCAGTGAAGACTGAAAAATGACTGTTGTTATTGCAACTTCTTGTCTGGTTAGGACACAGAGTTACGTCATACAACTGACGACATGTCACTGCAGCAAATACTGCTAGTTGTGAGTTGCTTTAATAACAGGGCATGCAGCAGCCAGTCAAACTCAATAAAACACTAACAGCTGGTTGATTTAGAACTGGTAACTAGATCTCACTCCATCCATCGTATAAACACCAACACTGTGGCGAATGTAAGTGCAGTAGTGAATCCCTCTGACCTTGAGCCAAGAAGCCTTTAGCAGGGTTTGCTGTTAACCAGGGCTTGCAGTAGGCGGCCTCGTCCAGCTTTGGAATGAACTCAAACTGACACGGCACCTGTCCATCATTAGAAACGGTCACCGTCTTTGCCTGATGCTGCATGAACTTCACATCCTGGAAGAGGAACTACAGAAAGAAACCAAAAGAAAATATGAACATTTGTTTTCCGTTTAAATGAGCATTACATATTCACAAGTCTGGGGGCAGTAGATTTGTTTTTTGAAGTGTCTTATGTTTACCAAGGCAGCATTTGTTTGATCAAAAATACAGTAAAAAAAATATATAAATGTCAAATATCATTACCATTTAAAATGTTAATATATTCCTGTGATCAAAGCATCATTATTCCAGTCTTCAGCATCATATAATCCTTCAGAAATTATACTAATATGCTGATTTGGTAAAAAAAAAAATATTATCAATGTTGAAAACAGATTTGCTGCTTCATATGATTTTATTTTTCAAGATTCTTTGATTAAAAGAAAGTTCAAAATAACTTTTATTTGAAATATAAATCTCTTGTAACATTATAAACGTCTTTAGCAAAGATGCATTTAATTGTTCAAAAGTGATGCTAAAGAAAGTATTAATGTCTTTCCCCAAAAAATAAACAAAATAAAAAACTTACTGACACCAAACTTTTGAATATAAGTGTCAAATGTAAAAGTCAATGGCTGAATTATGGAAGACTGCTAACCTCTGTTTGAGACAGAGACACTGAAGGAATACAATCATTCTCCAGCCTGTCAATGTGCCTCACAATCTCTTCAAACGTCCGTTTGTATGACTCCTCGTTCACGACCTTGATCTGCGCAGACAAACAGCAGATGTCAGTAAGAGGACAGAGATCGAGGACTGGCTGAAGGATGTTCTCACCCCGATCTCTAGCAGAGAGCTGACGGGTTTGTGGTCACTGGTCTTCAGGGTCATGTGACTCTGGTAATGAAGCTGTTTAATGTTCTTTCCCCTCCACAGGATGCGGTCACACCATGCTGGAACTCGGCACTTCTCACTGCATAAACAAAACAACACTGCTTAGAAGATGAAGTGATCAGACCACTAGTAACACTTGCCATTTCCTCCGTTTACAACATTATTATAGTTCATGTTTTATTTTTTGTTTGCTTGTTTGTTTTTAGTCCACTTTAGGATTGAATGATACGGAGGAAAAAAAATACATTTCTGTATTTAGTTGTTCTGTTATGTACAATGCAATACGCAAAATACAAGAATTTTCATCAGATGGCATCTGCACAAATCAACTTTTCATAGACCACAATCCCAGTTTTTGACTTATTCAAAATGATTGACGACAACATCACTGACAACAGTTTGTCTAATAACATGTACGAAATGTTCAAATAAAGCTTTGGAAACTTTTCTAAAATGGGAAACCTCACATTTGAACCATTTCAACATAAAAAAAGTAAATTCAAAATGATAATTGATTAATAAATGATTATATTTATTTTATCTGCTCCATAAATAATTATAGATAACTTGTCCAAATAAATGTGCAGAATACAAGCAAGGTTTTCATAAACCGGTCAAAATTTACAGCAGGGCATGTCATTTTGGTCATTTTTTGTCCAGAGAAAAACTGCACACAGGCTGAATGTAAATGTAACTTTCTGACACTAGGTGGCGCTTATGGAACAGCTGCTTCCCGTAACCTCCATGAACAAAGCAGCATGGGTACAGAGGTACATTCATATAATTAATACATTTGCATAATTCCCTTAGCAACCTCCCAGCTTTCTGCCATGTTTTCACACTAAATGAAACCACTCTATGTGTGCTATGCGTACGTGAGACGGTTACTTAAAATGTAGCTTTATGCTGGATAGTATTTATTTATGTTCAGTTGTTCAAATCATGGTAATCGAATATGGTTTTAATGATTATTAAATTAAACATCAATGATTTATCATCCGGTAATCGTTCCATCCCTAGCATATAATTGTAAAATTACAATACTAATTTTCCATCTTAATTTCTTTACTTTAAAAAGTAAACCAGTGTATCAGATCGACTTGGTCCACAGTAAAAAAAACAAGCATATGTAAATGTATGTAAATGAACTCAGTGCCACGCTTCACACTAGAGCTGACCCCCAATAGTCGGAGATTCAAAGCTTCGATAGTAGGATCCTGATCCGCTTACCAATCTCACAGTTGAATCTTCGCAAAGGTGTTATAAAAATTAGGATCATGCCATTTTGGCTATATGGGGGTGCTCAATGTCTGATTTCACTTTGAACTACCAGCCTATTATGATAATGCTATAAATAAAAATGTGAAGAGAAAGAAGCATTTAATAAACATTTCCTTTCACTTTCTACGTGCGTGAATAAATCCAACTGCCAGATTTAACAGATTTCTTATTTCATAAGTGATGACAGGCAATTAGGCTGTTCACTTCTGACCAACGACACTGGACATAACAGAGATGCTTCACAAGCAAGAGTTCAGTCACAACACGAACCACGAAGAGTTCCACACAAACAACAAACATTAACAACTGATGACGCACTGTTGCACAATGAACAGTCTCACTTTAGATTTTTAGAATATTAAAATTTGCACTTACAAGCTTATAATCCAATTTATAAATATTAAAACTACATACTGAGTGACTGAAACCATCTTTGTCATGGAAAACACTTGTTGGTTCACATTGAGCTCGTAGTTTTAACCAACACTTATATGTTTGCTTTAATTTATTTTCAAGATCTGAGGTAAACTATATGTTTTTGCTTTCAGTATGGCTATACATTTCACACAATATGATATTCAAACTGACATTAGACACTTTTAACACTGAATAAAGCACATAATCAGTACCTGAGACTATAATTGTCATAGTTTGTATGTTGTTCCAGCCGCTATGTCGCAGAAATAGAAACCGTTTCCAAAATAGAAACTTTGCATGTCGCCGTCGCGGCTGGTAAGGACACAAATTTACATTAATACGAAAAATATGCATTTTATCGCATGTTGTTTCTGTGTGCATTGTGTGAAATAAGATAAACAGGGATGCACGACATTATTGGACCAATATAGGAATTGGCCGTTAATGGCTTTAAATGTAAATATCGGCATCAACCCGATATGCAAAATTATGTCGATGTGTCTCGCTGATAAGAAGAATCCATTAACTCACAGGTGTGTTAGCGATAGAAGCTATAAAAGCATTTAAATTAAATAACAGAATTCAAATACAACTATAAAAGATTTTCAGAATAAAACAACTCTTTTGCTTTAGACCATTTACAAATATTAAATCTTAAAAAAAATGTTAAAGGTGCCATATAATGCATTGATATAATATTTTAAATTGTTCTCTGATATCTACATGTAAGGTATGTGGCTTAGGTAAGGGCAAGAATTCTCCAGAGACTGTTTTACATGTCCATTTACAACCCTGGTATATCTCCCTAGAATGAAATGGTCTGTTATTACCTTATTTGGAAGGGTCATGAATGTTGAGCTCTGCTCTGATTGGCGGTTTCATAGTGCGGCTCAATGTTGAGCTCTGCTCTGATTGGCTGTTTCATAGTGCGGCTCAATGTTGAGCTCTGCTCTGATTGGCTGTTTCAGCTCTGTCAATTTGAGCTCTGCTCTGATTGGCTGTTTCATAGTGCGGCTCAATGCGGCTCAATGTTGAGCTCTGCTCTGATTGGCTGTTTCATAGTGCGGCTCAATTTTGAGCTCTGCTCTGATTGGCTGTTTCATAGTGCGGCTAAATGTTAAGCTCTGATCTGATTGGCTGTTTCACAGTACGGCTCATTTCAGTAGCTCACACAGCAGGAAGTAAACACAGGAAAAATAAATATTTCAATACTTTCTCGTGCAGATATATCGTCGGGTAATTATACTGTATATAAAACTTGGGCATCAGGGAGCCGCTATTAATATGCTGGAGATGACTGTTTTTTACTTTCACTTTCGAGATTTGCGAACGCACAAACTCGGTTTATACTATGGAACGGCAATACTTACCACACATTTTACAAGATCAGATGCTTGTCAGTGGTGCTCAGGATCTGTAAATCATTCGCCATCATCCTCAGTCATCTCTCCTTACTCTGTTTATGTGGTAAGTGAAATCTTATGTACTGTAATGTAACAGGCTACCGCTAGCAAGCAGTTAACATGTCCCTTTAGTGGCTCGCATTATTTTATTAGAACGCATTATTTGCTTTCCGTGCCTTTCTGAATACAGACACCAACCCATCCCTGCACTTCACATCCCCTGCACAGCCTGGAACATAACATTTATTTCCATGATCTGCCATTTTCGCTGTTGTCCTCGCTTGTTTCTTCACAATACCTGCAGAACTTCTGATAGTTCGGCTGGCGGCTGGCCTAGAACATGGGCGGTATAGGCAAATGTTGGGAGCGTAACTATTACTGATCCCGACTGTAACGTTACAGTCAGTATGTTCTGATTCGCCTATATTTCAGTGGTCTTTTGCATTCTCGAGATTTACATAAGGAGGAAACAATGGTGTTTAAGGCTCACGGTATGTCATTTCCATGTACAGAACTCTTATTATTCAACTATGCCAAGGTAAATACAGTTTTCCATTCTATGGCACCTTTAAGGTTACCCCCGGCATCTTTCTAAAAAAAAACAAAAAAAAAAAAAAAAAAAACTACAAAAGAAAATTTGCTGAGATTGAATATAGTCTATTTCTAATTATTTTAAAATCTTCAAAATATTGTCATTTTAAAAGAACTTAATTATTGTTTATTTAATTCTAACAAATAAGCTTTTGTTAAAAACTAACCAAAATTAAAAATAATTTGCTTATAATTTCTGCACAGTAGAGACTTATATCGGAAATATATTGGTATCGGCCAAAAGGAGTTGAAAAATATTGGTAAAAATACAATATCGTGCATCCCTAAAAATAAACACACACATGATTCGACTATAGGCAAGACTTGACGAATCTGATTTCACAATGTAAATCCTTAGTCGGGGACACCCCTACTTCACACTAAAACATTCAGTGCACATATTTAACTAATTCACATTAAATGACTATTTTTAAGCCATATCACAATATTGATTTTATTTCAAATATCACGAAGCCCTAGTCCACATACAATATTAGTAAATGTTTCTTGCAAAGACATTGCTGTGTCATTACTAAGGCGCTGTGAGTGGGTTTTTAGCACAATCATATGTGGTTGTTCACTGGTCAAGAAAGCCTCTATAATATTCTGGTATCTAAATATGGTTTGGGGCGCTCATTTTTTGTAAGACACATTTTCATTTGTTTTACTACCCCAGAGAAAATCATAGGTCTGATCACTTAGAAACATGACAGCTTACCATGATATTGACAAATGCCATGAGGTATTTATTTATATGCACAGCACAAAATGAATTATGTGCCCAAGTTAACAGAAACAGTTTCCTATGGTCTTTTTGGAATGACTAGTTTGGGTTGTGAACATTGTATTATGTTTCCATATTATATCAAACTTTACAGACTGGCAACAAACCAACTATGTTGTGGAGAATATATTTTACAGAAAAAGTGTGTGATGGTGTTTTCTGACCTTGTATCCCACTGATCTGAGCCAGTGTCGTATTTGTATGTTGGTTGGAAATCAATCTCTCCCTCCGTGAAGCCCACAAACACAACCTCCTCATCCATCTGCCGTTTCAGCTGAAACACATGCACATCCACGGTCATTTATACTGCCATCTAACTCAACACTGTCCAGACAAACCGCAGCTGTGTTCAGTCTTACCTGGTCGTGATTATACAGGGCCTCAAAATCCTTTTTAGCGATCAAGTCCTTCACATGATCAACTTCAAGGTCACTTAATCGGTAGTTTAGATCTCCCAGCCACAACACAACACTGGAAATGAAGAGAGAACCATGATGATGAAAGATTTAAGCGGATAATTAGACTTTTGTCTCTAGTTAAATTGGCAGGCTGTTGATTTTAGCTCATACTTGTGTTTCATGATGGTGAGGGGCGGTAGAGTGGGGTCATCCTGTCTGAACTGAGTCCTGCGGCAAATGTCCTTGAAGTCCTGATTGCGTCTTTCAAACTCGTCCGTGTGTGCAGCGAGGTGGGAGTTCACCACACAGATGTCCGAGTTGTGAAATTGGAAGCGGATTGCTACTGCACCTTTATTACCCTAAACGAGAAACAAGATTATTTGAATGCACCAATAACAGGGCTATATTTTTTAGAGGGCTCCTAATTTAGTTAACCCTATTAAACCGGCTGTGTCATCTTCGACACATCAAACCAAGCTGTTCATGTGACCGTAACTCTTAAATAATTTGCACCATAGAAATAAGTCAAAATATTCATGCCAGGAGACCACTTTCGCTTTTTGACAATATACAGCTTATTATGGTAATGTCCTGATTTCCCTCAGCAAACAGCACAGCAACATGAAAAGGAAAAGGAAGAATCTGAATGGATAATTACAGAACGCAACAGTCTGAAGTGCAAAAAATCTTTCCTAAAACAAACAAAAAACATGGCAAAGAACGAGTCTACAGCAGAAGATGCAACTGTGATGATTTTTGATGATATGGGAGGAGGCAGCGGGACTTGTCAGACATCTTGGCATGCGCCGTGTCTGAGTTTGTACGTTTGTATGTGTGAATTTGCACCCGTGCATGTGCATATGTGCCAAAAAAAGACTCCTGAGTGAAAACTGTGAAACCCAGTGTCAGACTTGTTTTTATTATAGTCCAGTTTTCAAGTTTGAATTGTTAGATTCTTTCGTTCAAGTGTTTTCTGATTTTTCCAAATAAAAAAACAGTAACATGTATAATTTTTAATTCTATTTACAAACTCCCAACAAACAATAAAGGTCAATAACTAACTTACTGAAAGCAAATTGTTTTCTAAAAAAAAAAAAAAAGATACACCTTGCATTTTAAGACTGCATATTGTTTTAGAATTTTACAGTAAAAAAAATTTTTTGTAAAAACAGCCTATTTTTGCTGTAGGCTCTAAACGGTTAAAGTGATGATAATATTAGTATGCCAGAATATAACATGCACAAGTAGGTATGTATCAAGGTTACATTATTTTTTAGGTGATGTTGTAATACTGAAAGTAATATTAACTAGCTATGTGTATTTACTAAAGGGTTAAGGTAAGGGTTTGGTTTAGTTGTTTGTAATTAGGCATAATTTACGGTTATTACTAATGCAAATTGTAACGATGTCACCTTAAAATAAAGAGTTACCCTTATCAATTATGAGAGAATTCAGTAACATAGTGAGAGTCATGACTGCTGTTTTTGGAACACATTCAATAAACTATACAACAATACTACTACTAATAATAATAATAATATACTGCTACTATTGATAATAATGACAAAATAATAACAATAATAAATTAATAGTAATACTATTGTACTGCAAAATAAAAACAATATTTAATAATAATATACAACTAAGTATACAAGTGAATAAATAAGTAAACAAATATTCATAACCTTCAATCAGGTCAGTCGCACTGTAGAGTCCTGAATAACTGATTGTTTTCATAAAAACAGACACCACTCACCATCCGCCCCATGACGCCCGTGCCGACGGTCTCAGCCTCCACCTCAGAGATGTGTGCCGCATGCTCCGCCTTCACATAGAACAACAGCATGATGCCCACCAATCGCACCAGCTTCACCTGCACAACACATTATCAGAAAGACTTGATTAAATGAAGTGACAATGACATCTAAGCCATAGCCAACTAATGGATTTCGTGACTTCATACTTTTTTCTCTTTACATATGGAAAAAAAGTCAACAAACACGGGGGTTAGTAAATTGTAACTACTTTCAGTTTTTTGGTGAATTAATAATATTGCATGTTCAATCAATTTTAAGGCAAGACACTAAAAAAAATATTCATGCACTGGTCAATTTTGTGATAACTATTCTCAAAATGCCTTTTGATAGATAAAGTATATATAAGAGTTAATTTGCAAAAACAGATAACTATTTATTTTCAGAAATCATGCTTTTTTATTGTGCATTCCAAATAATGTCAATCAAACTGCAGTTGGGTTGTTTTGATTAAGTAACAAACTCAGGATATTAGGTAACAGGTAACTTTCAAAATTAAAGTTCATTAAAACTATGATTTTTTATATATTAAAAGTTTGTTTTATAGCAAAAGCAGATAACTTCAACAGTTAAACACCCGTTTAATTGTTGTAATCTCCGCAGATGACATTGTAGACGCCTGACAAACGTTGTTTTTGAGATCACAGACTGTTGGATGTGATTATACGCACTTTTCCCTCACCATTGTAACGTGCTGCTTTTGCAAGGTTTGGTGAAAAAGTTTCAGCGTTTATTTCTCTTTTACGCCCTGAAGAAGATATCACAGGTTCATCAAATTCGTCAAAATCATCCATCCTTGATCATTTATAGTGCGCTTTGACGAAACTCATCTCAGCTGGAGCGTCTTTTCAAAGTGAATGGCAGCCTTGTCACCTGACCTGAATACAGTGCGCTGATTCGCTAAAATGGACTTATTGGCTTCTGTTCACAACAAGGGCATTTGTCGGCTTCTGCAGTAAAACGTGAACTCGCAATGCCTTGAAAGTGGACAATACCGGCTTTTTTGACAAAACGTGTTTAGGGTTCAGATGATAGGGATCGGTTTTTGAAAATAAACTCTTCATACACTCACACACACATATATATAAACAGAAATATTGTGATAAAGAAAACCTTTAACTCTGATATGCCTACGAAATTAAATAGGAATTTTGAAATTCCCCACTGTTCACTGTATTAAACACAACACATCTCAAAGTTAGAAATGCAGATTTGATCTCTATTAGACCGCCTTAATTTTATTCACCTGCATAAATGTAAATGTATTACATCATATAAACAGCTTTAACTCTAATTATGGGAAATATGGTGATCTTGCCTTAATTCCCCACTAATAATTGCTGTTTTCCTACTAAGTAGTTTGTTTTATTTATTACATTTTATTAATTATAATCCATCCATATCAGCAGCATATTCTAATAATTCTATGTTTTGTGTTAAAGATTAGTGCACACTAGGTCATGGGTGAGAGGGCAGAGGATGTCCTTACTAAAGCGTACTTGGCATCTGGATGGAGGCCCTTGTAGACGGCTAACATCCACTCGGGCTCTTTAGGAGTGTCATTGAAGAGAAGCGCCTCCTTACTGAGATCCAGCTCCTGGAACCTACAGTTAGAAAACCGCAGGGAATCAGAATCACTGATTTGTTCATTGACGTTTAGGTTCATATAGCTAAATATAATAATGTGGAGTCTTACCCCAGGAGGTAAAAGTCTGGAGCAGTGGCAGTGGATGCCACCCATGGACTGAGACTTTCCTTTGGATTCTGGCCATTCACATTGTAGGTGCCCAAGAAAAAGCTGTTGGCACACAATGAGAACAGAGTGAGTGATTCACATGATCTCACAACACTAGCCAAAGAGAGAAGCTGTCAGGACAAATTAAGAAACATCTCACATTCTGAAACCTCACAATCAACCTGAGAGAACTTCTGCAAAGATCAAAAAAACAAACAAAAAAAAAGCCATTCCAACAAACTGATTAATTATGGCTGAGACTGGATTTAATGCAGTTTTGTTTTGAAATAACTATGCTTATGATTGCAAATGGGAACAACATCAATGTTTGTATGAATCACAGTAGCACTGATTTCCATCCAAAAGGGGGCACCGCTGACACAGTACTGCGATTGTCCACTCAAGAACGATCATAACCAGAGCCGATCCTCCCTATACGCAGAATACGCAAGCTGCATAGGGCCCCCGAAACACCAGAGGGCCCCTTGCTCTCAAAGACGATTTCATTTTAGAATTTGGCCAGCGGCTATGAAAACATGAATGCTAATTTATTGTAATGCGGTGCTGTTGCTCTTTCTATGTAAAAATCAGTCAAATCATGTCATGTGAATGTTGTAAAGTCTCTAACTCGAGTTGAACAAAAAAAAAACGAGTTGAAAGCATAACGAGCCGCGGAAGAGACACTGTTTCTCGAGCGCTTTCCGCGAGCGTGTTTCGAGAAGGAGTGAAACACAGACAAATGCGTTTCATTCATAACCACTCGAATGCCACCCCCCGGTCGACACAGTTTTGCGTAGGGCCCCCACAAGTCTAGAATAGGCTCTGATCACAACTAAAATCTAGAAATGTAAATCAAAAGTGACAGTAAAGACGTTTATGTTACAAAAAATTACTTTCAAATTAATATGAAAATGCAATTAGAGGCATAAAAAAGTCAGGCCCCATTGGGCTCAAGCTGAAATGCATGGCTCTAATTAACAATACATCACTTTAATAACATTTCTGTTTACATATTGTGAAATGGGACCATGGAGGCCTCTGAAAAGCAGCAGATGCAAATGTTATAATCAGTGTATGACATAACAGGCAAATGTTAACATCAAGCATGACTGGCACCCAACCGCACCTGTAGTTCTTGATGTAGGTGTAGGCGTCCTCGTTCTTGAGGAGCTCACATTTGATAAGGTTATCCCGCAGGCCGAACTGGGGCATGCCGAGCATCTGGGATTTATTTGACAGGATGGGCTGGGAGTTTCGGATCAGGTCATCTCTCACCTCACTCTTTACTCTCTCCTGACTGAAACAAAATCAACACAGTGTTTCACGACAGCAGCAAGTCAGACTGGAGTAATGATGCTGAAAATTCAGCTTTGATCACGGGAATACATTTCTTTTTAACATACGTATATTCACATAGAAGACAGTGTAATAATATTTCACAATATTACTGTGTTTATGATCAAATAAATGCAGCCTTGGGGAGCATAAGAGACTTCTTTCAAAGAGATCTTAGTAAGGTGTCAAATGGTTTTCTGAGAAATTATATTTCCTGATAAATATATATATTTATCCCAATATAGGCCATAGTTATTTTTATTTTATTTGTGCTATTATAAATAGGAACAAAGCAGCAAATTACCAAAAATTATTCCATACATACATACATACATATATATACATATAATACAAATTATTTTTTCAGTACAGTAGCCCAGGTATATTTAACATGTAGACATAAATACTAATTATAATACTAAATAATCAAATGTAAAAGATGATACTGTATAATCTTCATTGTTATTAAATTAGTCATTTAAATTAAATAATTGTTGAATGAAATAAGTCATTCATTCAAAAACAGTGAGTGATTTTCTCTTTTTTGTTTGATACATGAATGAAAAAACATTAATTAAACAGACAGCAACAGTTAATTAGGCTGCTGTCACTTTAAGAACACAAGTGCGTATCTAATACACTGATAAACATCCCGTTTTCTCCTAACTGTTTACGTTCACATCGAACATGGCAGACTGGGTTCACATGAATACTCCAGCCAATGGCACCTTTTGGCGTACTGTGTCTGTATTTGACCATTCAAGTGCAATAATTAGCGAAAAATAACTGAGCTTGGGATCGCATGCTGTCTGAGAGAGCCGGCTTTCTATACGTGTGGTTTGGATGCGTGACTGTCAGTGCGAGCAATTCATTGCGGCTTATTGTAATTAGTACAGTAGCTGATTTTACCATCAAACATCCCATTCTTTATTTTCACATTTATATGTTTCTTTAATACTCTAACATGCCAATAACATTCAGTAGTACAGCAAATCTTAAAATTGATTTTTGACATTTGTGAAATTAGTAGAATACAGGACAGCACCCATATGATGAAACATCAAACAATATTTAACATCCAGATGCAACAATTTCCTTTGAAAGGACAGATTATTTAAATTGAATTGTACAAAAAGCAAAAAAATCTGTAAAAAAAAACAAATAAAAGGTAATGTCAATTAAAAAAAAATTCTGTAAATAATCACGATTAATCCTACCAAACATTAAAGTTCTTAAATATACTCTCATAATGCAATGATTTCACATGCAATCTTCAGATCAATGTACAAACATCATAAAGGCAGTATATACATAATATATGCCATATTTTTTTATGACTGAAGGCCAGTATCACTGATACCAACACTACTGATGTCTCTATAAAATAGTATTTACTTTAGGTTATTTGCATGCTATTGCTTTAAGAGCTGCCGCTACTGAACAATACGTGGATCTGACACAAACTGTTTTTTCTCTCAACTCTCTTTACCTTTCCTGAGAATTAATTCGTGCTTTGATATGAAAAGATACAGGCTACAGCGCGCGCCGGTGCCTTTGTGTGTGCAATTGACCTATCGGTAAGCCCCGCCCCCCATCTTACAATGAGTGTTAAAACCTTGTCCCATGATGTTTTTGCACAATTTTGAACACAGAAAGCCACCAAATGGGAATTAAATATTCCATGGAGGGATTTATAAAATATTTACAAATAAATAAGTCGAAGCGAGGATTTAAAGATCACAATGCAAGCGGGAAAAGTCTCATATTACGGTCGGTCGTCACGATGGTGGATGACAACACTGTTCATGTATCGCAGGGTACGATTAAATGAATGTACATTTAACCAGTTTAATATGAAGAGGCACTGAAACGTAGACCTTTTGTTTATGTGTTTTTGACCTACACTGTACAACAGTCCACTATTTAGGTTTGTACGTTAGCATGGACTCACTAACTTTAACTGTGATGTTAGCTAGTTTTAGCCAGAGATACCTTGCTAAAGCACAAGATGACATTAACGTTCTGCTTGAGCAGATGAAAATTGGAACTTAATAAGTGTATGACAACCAGAAATTAATGTTTTTGTCTATTTGGTATCAGGAAACGTAATAACATTAATTATATTGCCCATCCTCTCAGGATACATGGAATCAGTGTTACAAGTACCACAGGTACATAATTGTTCAATTTTTGAAGCATAAACCCCATAAAACCGATGCGAGCTTCGCATCTTCCAATGTTTCTCTATGGCGCTAAAACCTAAAGATGTCCGAGTTCCGCTCCCCGTGCAACTGATACTCGACTCCCATTGGCTAGTCTGCGTTCGAGGGGAGGGGCTTACTGACAGGTCAATTGCAGAGCACGTGCTACGAGCACAGTACCATTTCCACGCTCGCTTGACTCGCAAATGAAGTTGGAGCGTACCTCTGAAACGTCTCCCATTTCATGTGGTCATAAAGACGTTCTACAACTAAATAAATGCACTTCATGTCAAAAAAAAACAACAACAAGAGACAGAGGCAGCAGTTGTGAGTGGGGTGTTCAACCCTATAGCCCCGCCCCTACATTAATTGCGTTAAATATTTTAATGCGTTAAACTGAAAAAAAATAATCGCCTGCATTAACAAGCTAATTTTGACAGCACTACAATAAATACAATATGAAAGTATTATTTTAAGGCATTAAGAATTTTGGTTAAAATATGACTTCACACTCTCTACTCACAACTCACACTTTTAACTAACAAACAGATTTTAGTTATAACTTTAACAGGCCGACAGCTGACAGCCCCTGGCTTAAAGGGGACCTATTATGCCCCTTTTTACAAGATGTAAAATAAGTCACTGAGAGCATATATGTGACGTTTTATCTCAATATACCCCACAGATAAATGTGTTAAAGCTTGCTAAAATTACAACTTTTAGGGTATGAGCCAAAACGCGCGGATTTTGAGTATGTTCCTTTAAATACAAATGAGCTGTTGCTCTCGGAGAAGAGGGCGGAGCTTCAAGAGCTCAAGCTCTGTCATTAGCAGTGCTAGCCTTTACAAATAAATATTCCACTATTAATACAAGTCTGTTATCTTTACAGAAAACATACTCGGTTTCAGAGTCAGTCATCGGATTATACTGATTATATTTGTTTATGAATTACAGACGGGGAGCACGGCGGGATAAAAAATAACAACAGCTGGTCTCATACAATCACTAACTTTATAAGTCCCACTTCCAAATATGAGCTCAACAACTTCAAGCGATCGACTCACATTGCTTTCATACGCAACTTTTAACTACTACATTCCTATTTAAGATAATTCTGGCAGCATTTGAAGGCAGCATCAGTGAAAACAGGCAGCGACAACGATAGCTTTAGCAATTAGCTTTACAGAGTGCCAAGAAGCTCTTTCAGAAGGGCAATTTGGAAAACAAACGCGTGATACGTACTTTGTCTGGAGCTGACGTTCACGCACGAAGCATTGGTATTGATTCCTAAACATTTAGGGGATGCTACCGATTTTTTCCAGGATATTTCCTTTGAAAATGAAATTTAACCACAGTGTCCTCGGCTCAGATGAGGGGAGATTATGGCGACTCCTATGTTTATTAGTGCATCCCAAAACACAACACTTGTAAAGCCTCTTCGGCACTGACATTGTATATATCTCCAGTAATGGCGGACCGCAGCTTCTCACTCAGGGCTGTGTTTATGCCAATAGGGCAGAGAGCATCACAAATTGGCAGGACTTTTTCCCCTCGGTGACGTGTACAGAGGGAGAATCTAAAACGCCTTGTTTGCAGAGGCCGTTCATGATTTATTGGTTTGTATATTAAAAACAAACAAAAAAAGAGTTGGTGGATTTTTTTACATTACAGGCTGGTTGTTTTCACACACTGCGTGTGTTCACACATAACTGTGTTCAAAACTTATAAAAGTGATTTTTGCATAATAGGTCCCCTTTAAACCAGGAACAGCAGAATTGTTATAACTACATAGTGTGTGTGCCTTTATGAAAACAACATTAAACTGACCTGAGCTAACAGTGTCTGCAACACTTTGATAAAGTGGGGAATGTACCTTTCATGCACGCCGTCTCCTCTGGTCCGCTCGTCCTCTTTCTTCTGCCCGCTGTTGTTGGCTGCGAGTGCTCTTTCTGCAAAGGTGGAGACAGATTTCACAGACAAAGCTCAATTCAGATTAGTCTACAGCATTACATAAACAGCACTTAAACGCAAGTCAGATATCTCATAATTTCAGGGTAGAGCTTTTCAGGAACTGAGTCCTACAGCTCTTTTCTAGCACTCAAATTCCTGATCATATTAAAAGCGAGTTTGTTACAGCAATTTGTAAGAAATTATCTCCTCTGATAACAAGCGGAGCAGAGCAGGTCAAAGTTCCACTGTGCCATCATGAATCAGAAGTAAAGGCACCTCGTCGAAGTCCAGCGCACCTCGTCGGCTGATAATGTCATGAGAGTGTAGAAAAGAGGAATGTAGGAGGGACCAAAACAAACATAAGCTTCCTCAAAACTATTTCATACAGGGCAGGAAATTTCAAAGGAAAGGTTTGGCAACAATGGTTTCAGCATTAACACAAAGTTCGGTATCAAATCCTTTGTACAGCTTTGACTGGCTAATATTGGCCTGTGGGCAGCACACTGCTCTATGCTGGAGCAGAGCTACATGTTTCGGTGCAATGAAGAAAGACATTGCCAGAAATATGAAGATTTGCTTAAATTCAGCATGAAATAAAAATGCACAGTACAATACATTTATGCACAATTTATTTGTGCATAAGTTCCCCTTTTTTGACTTTGTAATGTTTAATCGAAATGTCAAAACTGGACCCTTTGTTGAAACGCCAAACAAATAATCTATTACACCAGCGGTTCTCAATCCAGTACACCCCCTCTGCACATTTCGTATGTTACTCTCTGACACTTCAGACGTTTGTTCTACTCGAACGTACTGCCCTGCGAGTGGACATCCCAGGATATACCGCCATGATTCCGTTCGAAGTGAACATATATATTCTTCAAAGTGCATTGAAGTGTGCAAGGACTGAATTTAAACCGCGTTATTACACTCAGATTATATACAAAGACAAGACCTTTACAGAGGTATATGATGTCACGCTTGGATATTATACTCGTCTGTGTTGTTTTTTGTGAAAATGCGCAGTGCCTGTTTAAATTTAGAAAAGACCATGAATGAATGTTCCGAACTCTCCCATTTCATGTGAAGACGTTCTAAACTTCAAATGCGGATTTACCTTCTCAAAAAAACAACAACAATGAGGAGGCAGCAGTAGGGGGTGTTCAGCATTATTGCAAAATATTTTAATGACTGAGAAAAAATAATCGCTGTTAACAACTAATTTTGACAGCACTACAATAGAATACAATATGGATTATTTTAAGCATGTTTTGGTTAAAATAATGACAATCGCTCACAACTCAACACAACTAACAAACATTTTAGTTCAACAGGCCGACAGCTGCAGCCCCTGGAGCGCACTTCTAAAAATAATCACTGAGCATATATGACGTTATCTGAATCAGGTGTGTTAACAAAATTACAACTTTTAGAGAGACATGCAAATGTTCCTTTATATGCAGAGCTTTTCATTAGAACTGTTATTACACTCAAAATGCAAATACAAAGACAAGACCTGTTGCTATTTCTGTTTCATTGCTATTGTAATAAACTAAATAGACACACCTGCCCATTATGTCTTTGATTAAACGCTTGGATATTATACATTCATTTCTGATGAATACAGTGTTTTTGTGACCTTGGAATGGACTAGATACCCTGTTTAAAATTTAGAAAAGACACTCATGAAGTAGAAAGTGATGAGACATCAGTCCAAAAAAAAAAAAAAAAACGGTTTTAGGTTAAAACTATTTTTTTTAGGTTAGATTTTAGTTTAAAATTGATATCCAGTACAATCCAATGTCTCACAAAGACTGTGTTTTGTTTCAATTTCTATAATTTAATACAAATATTACAAAAATGTATCATATTACGTTAAATACTACCAGGTCCAGCACAATTTACAAAGAGCATCTTGAGCTTCAATGGGAACAAGAAACGAAATTCAAATGCTCCAAAGTCACAATTTGCTTCTTTATTTTGTGATCTATAAACAGACTTTTTATTTAATATGATGTAATTGTTTTTGAATGAATTCATTGCTTTTTAAATTTAGTTAGTTCTGAAATATTCCTGTGATGTGCCAAATAAATATTGAATGAAAGTGCAAATATTACAGAATTAGCCAGATGTTTAATATAAAACAATAATAATAATAATATATAAAATACTTTCATTCGTGTGGAACGACATGTCACAAAGCAGAGCACTACAGTCAACTACCCCATAACACTTAACAGTGTTAGAGATAAACAAGCAAATAAGCAGAACAATAAATAACGATAGAAGCCTGTCAGATTATCACCTGTACATACATACAGTCCACATGATCAATTCCTTTATGCTTCTATATCAAATCCTATCTAGTTAGCATTTCTGAACATCAAAAGTCTTCCTAATGTTAGAATATTCCAGCATTTTGGGCGCTTTAGGAGTCGGATTCGCAACGCCCAGGACTGCGGTCTAGGTAACGTTAGGTAAGTCAGCTCACTATGTTTTGAGACACAGCCAGAGTCAATCACGACAAAACACACTTCACTGAGACAAACCAGGAGAACAGAGTTATGTTATGTCCAACTAACTCAGAATGTTCCTGTCAAACCGAACTAATATAAAAGACCTTCTTATTTATATAACGTTACATAATGAGATATGTAGTTATCGGTTCTTTATATTTAATCAAGAGCACTTTTCTTACCATTTAATCCAGTCGTATTAGACATCTCTCTGTTTTCGCATTCTGACTGTAGCTACACACGGACAGACTTGACTTCATTTGACTGTCGGCACCGAGTCCTACTATACTGAAGGTTTGGCTCATGAATATTAATGCAGTCATACTGACGTCGCATCGTAACCTTCCTCTGGCGTCCAATCACGAGTCTTCACAAGCGCTCATTTACCAACGTCAACTTTGCAGCCAATCAAATTAACCGTTGGCGTGACGTCACGCATCATACATTATTAATGAGCACAGCCTTCGCCGTAGTAGAATTCTTCATGACGCTTCCGGTTTGCTTACTAAAGCAGTCTAACACAAAGCAATCGATTGAGAATTAGACTCAACTAGCGAATAATGCTTTCACTATTCCAGACAACTTTTAATAATATAATGTAAAGAGCATGTTATTCATAAACAACACCGAAATTCCAGTCAAACAACATATCCAGTGCTATCTTCGTTCCAAATGGAATACAACTGTACTGCAAATATGAATTCTTTGATAACACTTTATATTGCAGAAAGTGTGCTTGAGGACAGTGTTGTTACGGTTATCTAAAACTTTTATTAAACTATCAAAAATCATTTTTGTGAAGTGAAATAATTCTGAAATAAGATCAAATACAAATAAACGAGAAGTTGAAATTGTATGTTAGAAATGTTGCTTTGGTAATAAACAATGTTTAAGTTACAGTACTGAAATTGTACAAATTAAAGCTAAATAGATCAAACAAATAATAAAAATGACAAAAAACTGGCCAAAACTCAATACAATTTGTATTAAACAAAAACTTAAAATATCAATTCAATATATGAATACTATATCAGAAGGCCTATGTAAGCAATATTAAAGTAACACGGTTAATGGTTAATATAACGATGATTTCTCTGACATTTCTCCAGGAGATACAGATGATCTAACAAGCTCGGGGTTTCGCTGAGGTTATAAACAGTGCCATTGACGCAGTGCTGGCATGTGGATGTACTGGTCTGTTTACTATCAGAACTTCATGCAAATTGAAAGAGCAACGGATACGATTCTTCTGTAAGGGTTTCAGTGTTTGGATGATTATAGAGACCAGTAAGCAAATATACAGTTTTTATCACCAATTAACACCGAGCAGAGACATACCACAGGTTCATGAAGAACCTACTTTGTTGACTTCTGTAAAGTTTTTCCCAAAAAAGACTTTTTGTGGAGTATATATATATATATTAACTTGTAATGAATGTGTTACACTGGAAGAATGCAATGCTTACCTGATTTAAAATGACCAGCTCTACACAAAAGCATGTAAATACGTTCTCATGCCTCACTGAAGACTATCTTCTAAGGATATGAGTGACAGTACATCAAGTTATGAACATGTGCAACTACATTACTTGGTTAACTGAGACCTGCCAGATTTTTGTAAAGTTTTTTTTATGAGGCTGCATTTATTTGATCAAAAATACTATAATAAGGTCTTTTAAAATGTCACTAATTCCTGTGATGGCAAATGCAACGCTTACCTGATTTCTTCTTTTGACTCATCTTGACAGTCGTTGCTCCGATTGACTTTCTTAGTGATCGAGCTCCTTTTGACATCTTACGGTACTTAGAAAGCCAGTCAAATGTCGGTGCTTCCTTCGGATACTGCTCACAGACATCTGAAATTTTAAAAGATACATTTATTTATTTTTCTACATAGATGAATTAAACTTTCAGTTTCAAGATAAAGCCTAAGTGATACATACATAGAAAAAAATATGATATGAATACATATCTCGCGCTTAAACATCAATCATTTCTATGCATATTCTGAGAAAGGCAAAGAGGAATTGCATTTTTTCTTCTTTCCTTTGCTGCCGTTCTCTCTCTCAAAACGATTAGCCGCAATTTCACACGAACTTCAGCATCTAAGCACACAGAAGAGCTGTGACTTCCCTTTGCAAGCAAGCTACTGCTGGTGTCGGAGTTTCTATATGACCACAAATGATCTACACCGTGTTGCTGCTTACCTTGGACATTTCTAATATTCTTCTGATTAATGAGCACATCTGCTGAGCCCCTGATACTCGCCATCAGCGCTCAAGTGATGAAGGTCCTTCCAGCATGTGTTAAACATCTCTCAGCCTAAGCACATTTCCTCTTCAGACCTTGATGATTTTAGTGCAGGCCGTCAGATAAAATTACTTTCAAGCGTTCATGTTCAAATCAGGAAAATGCACTGTAGATCCACAATCACTAGAGCAAACAGCAATCCGCTACCTATTCTGTATACTAAAAGCCACAAACTGAGTAGAAGCAGACAACCTACTTTTTTAAACTCAAACTCCGCCTCTCTCACCCTTCTGTTACTCAATCTTATTCTCTCGCGCGCGTCTTCCTTAACGTGTATGTGCTAGATTTAGCAGTTGTCTGAGAGTTGGGACGCACTGGCTGCTTAGCTTCTTCAATCTGAATAACCTATAGATGATTGTGTGAAGATATATATAGCACTCGCAGGCTGTATAGCTGGGCTTCTCTGTTATTACGCAGCGATTCCAAAAGTACCATTTTACCAGGTCAATGAATGACAGAACCAGTCAGCTGATGTCTTTCACTTTCCAACAGCTTGGCTCCATCTGAATGGGTTTCAGAATTTCATTAGCATGAATGGAAACACGTTTGGCAGGTTCGCTATGATGTATCAATGAAACGTTTTCTTCTGCATCACTGCCATGAGGATTCCCCTTCATTGAATGGACTACTCAACATGAAAAACCACATTGTTCTGCACAAAAGCATCTAAATATGATTAAATGTGTTCTCATACCAAAGTCTTTTAAAAGTTTTGGGGTCAGTAAGATTTTCATGTTTTTGAAATAAGTCTCTTTTGCTCACCAAGGCTGCATTTATTTGATCAAAAATACTGTAAAATCAATAATATAGTGAAATATTATTCATTTTAAATAACATTTTTTCCCCATTTGAATATATTTTAAAACAGAATTTGTTCATGTGTTGGCAAAGCTGAATTTTCAGCAGCCACTACTCCAGAACTCAATACTCATTTTTTATTTACTATTATTAATATTAAAAACAGTTTTCACAGATTTGTGTGCATATATATGGTCACATTATAAATGCCAATAATGTCCCTTTTGATCAATTTAACTAACCGAATAAAGGTGACATTTTTTATATTATTTATTTATAAATAAATAATTGAGTAACGTACTGACCCAAAGCTATGAAAAGTCATGCAGAATGCGTGTCTTACCACTCCATGCCCGATTGACTTCACCGAGGAAGAGACGGGTATGAGAACCAAAAGGTAACTTCAGCTCCAACTCCTCTTCAAAGAAAGTTACTCGAACCCGAGTATCTGCACCTTCGGAATGACAAATAAACTAGCTATTAAACTAGCAGATGCACTGAATATTGATGCAGTGGTATTTACTATAATAACATTGATGATGGGATGCAGCAAACACTTCTGCAACTGTAGATATAATATAAATGCTCACCAACAACAGCAAGCTCATCTGGAGATGAAACTGGGAAGATATCAGATAAAGCTGTTAAAAATGACCACGAACGCATGCTTTCACTTAATATTAACTAAATTACTCCAACGATTACCTTCGACAACTGAGAAGTCATAAGAAATGGGTATGATTTCATCCAGCGTGACATCATCGCCAGTGATGGCCATTCTTCGATGGGAATATATGAATAACCTGGAAAATAAACATGTTGAAAGTCAGTTTTATAAGCCTTTTGTCCTTATGATTTTTGCCATTATGTAATTAATTAAAAACTATTAATGCTAAGTTTTATATGCTGTTGATAAAAATAATTCAGTAACAGTTCAAAATAATAATAATAAATATACTTCATTAACAAAGTCTTTTTTGGTTTGTTTTCCCAGAAGAGCAATTTGAATATATATATACCCAGTTTACGAAAATATGATCTATGAACATTTTGCCAACGTTCCTGTTAAGTTATGAAAATATTTTGAAAATGTTTTTTTTTTTAGTTATGTGAAGATTTTAGACAACAATCAATTTGATCACTTTAAACAAACATTATGGGAATGCTTCATTTGAATGTTCTCTGAAGCATCCAAAACTTTGTGCTAATGATTTGAGATCATTATTAAAGAAACAAACATTCTGTTATCATTAATGGAAGAATGCTTCTTCAGAACTTTCAGGGAACGTCAGCTGGGTACCTGCTAAAAGATGTATCCAGATTTAGATCTTAGTCTCAACAACACAGACTAAACATCATGGAGTGATGTATATTAATGTTACTGATGGCAATGGATTTCTATAAAGTCATAAACTCACGCATGTTCGTTGTTGTGCTGCACCAGTCCGATCAGTTTACTCTCTCTCACATCATTCAGCAGTGAAACACACTCCACAGCATGTGTTGGGTCGCTAAGGATAACTAACACAAATCATTACCTTCTATCAACCGAGAGATTCAATCTGTGAGAGTCGTTTTGAACACTGGCGACATCTAGCGGACACGCTGACTGGAATTTCATTCTTAACTTTAAAACTGGGCATGCTCGATAAAATCACGAGAGAAACAGCGCGTGCTTGGTAAGATACACACAGAAATGCAGATGATATTAACTACGTGACATTCACTATAATTTAAATATATTTCTTATATGAACACATAGGATGTATTTATAGTTTATAGTGAACAACATTAAGTTCGTATGAAACAACACATGCAGTTTACTTTGAAGGGAAATACGCGTTTGTCATGCAGTCACGGTTTCAGAGGAGCGCTGAGAGGATACTATGGTGCAGTTTTCTCCTTTGGCCAAAGTCTCTTGAATCGCCACGGACTGATCCATTACTCACCGGATTCCTCACACATTTACTATCATTGTACATCAACAGACGCTCAAAGTGTGCCAGATAACGGTCTGCAGTGTTTCACGGTCTTCATGGAGTCCAGCGACTTCCCGTCCGATAATGCCACGCAGCAGATTCAAGCGCTCAAATCAAACTTTATCATAGCGTCTGTAATCGGTTATCAAGAGTCTCACCGGCCACGCTAACAGAGACACTTCTGATTTTCTCTTCTTTACATGTTTTACTGTTCTTCTGGCCAAGAAGCGGCGTCAGAGACTGCAGAGAATCCAAACTTGGTAGGGTGGACTCGGATCCCACCCACCGCTTCTTTACGACACATGCACTAGTTGGCGCTATCGTTCGTATTCGTAATGTTTTGAACAGCACGTCTGTCTGACTAATATGCATACTGTACAGTAAGGAACATTTCTTTATGTATAGGATGTGTTTCGTTTCGTATGGAAAAGGCTACTAGTGTAATTCCTGAGTACAGCACACTAGTATTATTGTTAATAATAATAATAAAACAAATAAAAACATCTGCAATTGAATAAACTTAAGAAAATTACCTAAAAAAGGTATTTATTTCCTAGACCGCAGTCAATGCTGGGCATTGTTGCGTGTTTGGTATGGATATGGAATGTTCCGACCATTTTTGTTATTGCCTACTAATATATATACACATACATACACACTGCCACTTTATTAGGTACCCTAGCTAGTACCGGGTTGGACCTCCTTTTGCCTTCAGAACTGCTTAATTCTTCGGAATTCAACAAGGTTTGGAAACTTCCTCAAGATTTTGGTCCATATTGACATATTAAAGTTGCTGCAGATTTGTCGTCTGCATCCATAAGTATCCCAAAGGTGCTCTAAAATCTGGTGATGTGGAGGCCATTTGAAATAATATTTATCTGAAAGTGTAACAATGCAAACAGGTTTTCTGTGAGGGTTAGGTTTAGTGAATAAAAAATATAGTTTGGTCAGCATAAAAGTAGCAGGAGTCTATGGAAAGTCCCCACAATCCACAGTGTGTGTGTGTGTGTACAGAAGTATTGAAACACCTGACCAAACAGGTACTTTATTGACATTACACTGTAATACATAGACATTAATGGAGTTGGTCCCCTCTTTGTAACAGCTTTCACTTTTTTGGGAAGGCTTTCCTCAACACTTTGGACTGCTTCTGTGGGAATATTTTTCCCATTTATCCAGTAGAGCATTTGTGAGGTCAGACACTGATTTTGGATGAAAAGATCTGTTTCAGTTCATTCCAAAGATGTTTAAAGGGTTCAGAGCTCTGTGCGGCTCTTCCACTCCAAAATCACCCAACCATATTTATGGACCTTGCTTTGTGCAAGGGGTTCAGTCAAGCCGGAATAGAAAATGGCCTTCCCTAATATTCCCACAAAGTTGGAAGCATAGCATATACAAAATGCCTTGATCTGCTGAAGCATTAAGAGGTTTCCACTGCTCCAGAGTCCACTGGTGGCTGCTTTACAGCACTCCATCTGATGCGTTGTGTTGTGAGGCTTGCATGCAGATACTCGTCCATGGTTGGAAACCCATTCATAAAGATCCCGTCACACAGATTTTGTGCTGATATTAATGCCAGTGGAAGTTTGGTACTCTTCAGCTCTGGAATCAGCAGAGCGTTGGTGACTTTTGTGCACAATACGCCTCAACACTCGGTGACCACTACTCTGTGACTTTTCTGGTCTGCTTCGTTGCTGAATTGCTGATTTTCCTAAATGTTTCCACTTTCCAATAATACCACTTACAGATGGCACAAAATATGAAACAGAGATGAACATTTACAAACTGACTTACTGCAAAAATGCCATTATCAATGTATGACTCTTGAATTCACTGAGATCTTCAGAAAAGACAATTTTTCCCTTAGTAGATGCAGACTGCATGGCTAGGTGCTTGAGTTTATACACATGTGGCAATGGGTCTGATTGAAACACCTGCATTCAAAGACTAAGAGCTGTGGCTCAATACTTTTGTCCATATAGTGCATGTAGTGTTTGGTTTTAATTGGTTAATTTATGTGACTGTCAAGTACAGTAAAGTTGTAAAGTAATCAGATAAAACAGATTTAAAACTGACTGGTTAACCAGGTTGGTCTAATAATTTAATCTTTAATGAGCCGAAAAGAACGCACGTCACACCTCTGTTCATCAATTTGCACTGGCTACCAATAGCTGCTCGCATTAAATTCAAGGCATTAATGTTTGCCTACAGAACCACCTCTGGCTCTGCACCCCTTTACCTAAATTCATTACTTCAGACTTATGTGCCCTCTAGAAGCTTGCGTTCTGCAAGTGAACGACGCATTACTGTACCATCCCAAAGAGGCACAAAATCACTTTCACAGACTTTTTCATTAACTGTTCCCATCTGGTGGAATGACCTGCCTAACTCAATCCGAGCAGCTGAATCCTTACCCATCTTCAAGAAACGGCTAAAAACACATCTCTTCCATCTTTATTTGACCCTCTAACTCTAGCACTCTCTATTCTAATTTTATTTTATCTAATCTGTCTTCTTTTTATTTAAACAAATATACAAACATTTGACCCTCTATCAATTGCATATTTATTCTCTAACTGCTAGCTTCTCTTGTAAAACTAACACTAAGTTTCTTTTTTCTATATTCTATATACTCGTTTTCTTAAAAAACACAAAAAAAACAGGGCTTGTAATAGCACTTGCATGTTGTTGCTCTTTTGTTGGTTTTGATTGCTTCTATAATGTCCTCATTTGTAAGTCGCTTTGGATAAAAGCGTCTGCTAAATGACTAAATAAATAAATAAAATCAAATACAGTAGTTCAAGAAATGTAATACATTTTTTAGGAGAATGCAAAGAACAAGAAAATGTACAAATAACTGGATGCTGAGAAGATAAGTGTTTAATTATTAATTTCAAAAGCAGTTATTAAGATTTCTTGCTGTCAGATTAAAGCAGTACAGAGCAATAAACATCACTGCAACCTTTATCAACCGAGCTGTCAAAATCCTAATCCTGACGTTTATCAGTAGTGTTACTCTGACAGAATTTTGGAATCCAAATGTTAATTAAGAAAATTAGTGTAGCCTATATGCTCTTAGGTTCAAGGTTTTATCAAGGTTCAAGGCTTTTATTCGTCTTAGATCTGTACACTTACATTTTAATAAACACATTTTTCTGTAAAAATAAAGCCTTCTATTTATGAGTACAGGCATTCATATGACCAATATTATAAATTCTTTATAAATATTTGACATTGTCTAATTTCCATTTAGATGCATAAAGTGCATACTCCAGTTGTTTGACGTTAGCTGGTTTGAACATAACTATTATTTTTGCAAGCACACAGGGTTAAATCTTCCTGATTGGACAACCTATTTTTTATTTCATATAATTAGTTTCAGAAAATGGATTATCTGAGCATTTTCTAATAATGTTCATTGGAGTATTTTGAGTAATATAGAAGAACATTGCTTTTAGAAAGCACAAACCCTGTATACAGTGAACACCAAACAAAACACGAAAAAGAAAAGAAGCTTTATAACTATGATTGACTGTAATCAAAATTCAAACATACGTACACTGTAAGAAAAGACCATAAAATACAGCCCAATGTACCATCTTAATATGTATTGATTTTTCACTGATGTTTTACCAGTTGCGCATTGTTTTTAAGGTAGAAGGAAAGGTCCTTAATCTTAACGGAAACGATTGTGGTCATTTTCTGTCAGGACATTCTTTTTACATATTGTTTTCTTACAGTGTACATTAACGGCAAAAAAAAGAATTAATCAAAGATACACAACTCGTGAGAGGAAGCAAACCTCATATTTGTCACTGGATTGTTAATATATTCCTCTGTGGATCATTTATTTCTAACTCTGTGATATAAAGAATCCAACATGTTCCCACTTGACTTAACTCTCTACAGATGCCAATGGTAAAGCTTATTTGGCATCTATACACATATATACACACATGCATTCTGCTTCTCATGCTGATCTTACACACACACACACACACACACACACACACACACACACACACACACACACACACACACACACACACACACACACACACACACACACACACACACACACACACACTACACATAATCACACATACACACACTGTGTCAGTAAAAGTGTCACAATAAGCTTGCTTATATCACAAATAATATAAAAGTGTCAGTAAAAGAAGTACAATAAGCTTTAAAACACACATACACTCTCCTAATAGTAAATTGCACTTCCCTGGATTGCCTGTTAAACATGACTTTGGTTACGCTCAAGTGCAGACTTTGACTATCCAGAAGAGCAGCAGAGAGGCCATGAGCAGTGCGGGACAGTCAGGACCCCGGGTGGCGGAGCTGGGCATGTTCACTTCACCTGTCAGTTTGAGGCAAGAGGAGGTTGTAGTGGCATTGCAGCACTCCAAGTGACAGGCAGCAATAGTGGGGCTTGAACAAACTGTCATCTTTCTGCAATCTGTACTGCAACCTGCCTGCCAGCTCTCTGTGCTGCTAGATGTTGTCTTTTGTAGCTAGGAAATGAGAAAATGAGATGCTTTCAGTTAACATTCATGTATACAGGTACATCTAAAAACAATTTAGGGGTTGTTAGTCCTGTGGCAAATTTTACACTGGTTACAAAATTGGTCTCATTTTTAAAAAGGTTTTTATTTAATAAAAAAATAGCCTTATTAAATTAACTATTGTTTATAAGGTTTTTTTCCCTTCTGGGGCCTGAAATTGAGACATTTTGGTCAATATTGATAATTAAACAATATTTTGCTGAATGTGTTTTTGTGGCTGCAAGTCCCTGTTTTAATAAATGACTTACTGAATCATTAATATTAAATGATTCATTCAAAACGGCTGATTCAATACAAACGAAACAAGTGAGATCATCTGAATGGACTGTTGAATCACTGGCTCACTTGATCAGATGGTTCATCACGATTAGATACGATATCGATTCTCATACCAGCAATACGATATTTGCCGATACCTCAAAAAATGATACGATAAGATTATGATTCGATTCGATACAGGAGTATATCGATCGATTTTATGATATTTGTATAGGCCTACCCATTTTAAACAACCATCTACATTTTTATTAACTCACAAAAGCAATCAAAAATATATAACATGAACATAAATTTAAAATTTTTACTATGGGCTCAGTGCTACAAATCTTTCCTACAGATAACCAAATTACAAGTAATAGCAGATAATAAATACAATAGAACAAATACACAAGTTCAATAAACAGTGCTTTTCAGATTTTTCAGCTCAGTCTAAAATAAATGTTCAAGTATGCTACAGAAATGTAATAATCAAATGTAAAATAACTGCATAGTCTTCACTGTATAAATTAAATAGCCTGTAAATGAATATTTTTTGATGTTACAAATGTTATTTAGTCAGGAGCAGTGAGCACTTGTATTTTTCTTTGACAGCATTAGATTTATTATTAGTTTTCTTTCACTTTAAGAATGAAAGCACAGATTTAATATACTGATACACATGCCTTTTCTTTCTCCACTGTTTAAGTTAAGACACATGCTTTTCTTAACCGACTGTTTACAAGGATATTAGCCAATATATGCATTTCTATGTAGTTTTGTCTGTATTTATGCATCCATGCACAAAAAAGCGGAGGAGAGCTCAATTCAGTATTCGTGCAGAGTTGACGCGGCTGTCTGTGTGCGTGCGCTTCAGATGTGTGCGCGGGAAACTTCTCACACAGCGCTCGACTGTTACTCCAACAATCCTGAGCATCTTTTATGCTTATATCGAGACCTTATATCGAGTCCTGATACATGAGATTGAACGAGAATGCACTCATTGGCGGTAATGCATAGACAGACATTATGTGAAAATGTGGACAGTGCCAAAATAAAGGTGCCTTTTTATACTACAGGCATCGATGCATCGTATCGTCATACATTGTATCGATATATCGATGAATCGTTACACCCCCCCAGTATAAAACTAACAGCACATTTGTGTTCGCGGCCTCACGCACATGTGCTGATATACAGAAAAGTACATTGCTTGTGCATTGAATATAAAAACGTATTATAAGGGCATTCTAACTGTTTTCTAATGGGCTTCATCGCACGGCGAATGCTTTTGGACTTTTAATTTTTTAATTTTTTTATCAAAGTTGGAAAATGAATGAATGAATGAATGATGCATTATATAGTAAAAATGTCAGCTCTCCTATCATCTCTCTCAGTCCCTCATGCAGTCACACATACATTATGCCAGGAGAATGTCTAATCAAGGGAAAATCATACCTTTTGATGTCTTCTTATTAAATAATTTCAAAAGTTGGGCTTGAACCATTTTGCGCGAAAATTGACGAAATTGATTCTGCTCGTGCACAGCTTGTTACAGTAACGTCACCAAGTTCTAATTGGCCAATCGCCGTTATTTAGTTTGTGAGTCATCATAAGTAGAGAATTTTAACATTTCATGTGCATGATAAGTTTCACGTAATACACCAAATTAATAATCCAAAGGGGATGGTAAGGGAGGTTTTACAGAGGGGATGCTTTTTGTCATTTTTTTCGACAAGGGGGATGCCATCCCCCCGCATCCCCCCTCAATTCGAGCCCTATATATATATATATATATATATATATATATAAAATGGTTAGTTCCATTCCTCGATTCTGATTGGTCAGCAGATGTGTTTTATTCACGATACAGCACGGCTATGACCGCTTCACCCAACCGTTCTGTGTATCACTGAGCAACACCCTTAGCAACACAAGCAATAGCATCAAAACTGTTTAATGTATTATGCATTTCGACAGAATTAACTGTTTTCTATTTATTTAATGAAGTATAAGTGACCCCTGCTGGCGTTATGTTGCATCTTTCATCTTTAATTTTGAGACCCCGCCCTTCCCCTGTCTAAATAAATGTTTCTCATGATGTGTTGATGTGTGCACGCGTCTGAGTGAAAGACAGCAGTTTCTGAAGTGAGGAGGGATTATTACTGAATTTATTAGTTTTCTGTTTTAGGTTTGATTCTGTATGTCCATCGGTTTACACTGTATGACACTTGCAAACTGTTTTAAAATGAAAAGGCGGAAAAAATACGTTTTATCATGCTGAGAGATAAGCAGATGTATGTGTGAGGAAATATCATATATGGTGTTTAAAAAATAAATGACACAGCGGATGATAAGAGCTCCTATTCTCTGTTTTTATTTAAGCTCCATTAGATGAGGCATGTTCGGAACATTCTCTTGCCGTTTACTGCTGCTGTCAGGAACTATGTTTAGCGGAAGGACAGCATTTAATGAACTTGCTTCCAAAAAAGTAAAATTTCAATACATACAAAAGGGTTTTAATATTTTTTTATTGTGTGGTAACCGTTTTATAAAAGCAATTAGGTACTCGAGGCCTTGCTGTATCTGAAGGGGTTGCAAGCTTCGCTTCGCGTCGTGCCTAACAATGCCCTTCAGCCGTGATTTATTCACAATACAGCACGGCCTCTCGTACATTATTGCTTACATATATTAGTGCTGTCAAATGATTAATCGCGATTAATCACATCCAAAATAAAAGTTTTTGTTTACATAATATATGTAGTATATGTACTGTGATTATTTATTATGTACACATAAATACATACACATACAGTATATATTTGGAAAATATTTACGTTAATATACTTATATCATAATATTTTATATTATAAATCAATATATTTACTATATAAACATAGTATTTTTTATTGAATATATATGTGCATGTGTTTGTATTTATATATACAAAAAGCATAAACATAGTAAACACTCATATATTGCGTAAACAACAACTTTTATTTTGGATGTGATTAATCACGATTAATCATTGGACAGCACTAAAAAATATATATATATATTAGGGCTGTCAATTGGTAAAAAATATTTAATCGCGATTAATTGCATGATTGTCATGAGTTAACTCGCGATTATTCGCAATTAATCGCACATTTTTATTTGTTCTAAATGTACCTTCAATTAATACTTTTCAAGTTTTAAATACTCTAATCAATATGGGCATGGCCAAATATGGATGCTTTATGCAAATGTATGTTTATTATTATTGAGACCATACTCAACATAGAGCAAGAAGACTTGACATGTTTCAAAGATCATATATGTTTTTCAAAGAACTTGTTTATGTCTATTAGAAACATGAAAAATAAATGCCAGGTTCTCATTACTTCTCTGTCTTTGCACTGAGCAATTTACTTACACAAACCTGTTTTCATTTTTGCACACAAAGCAGCTCTACTTCTGAACATGCAAAATGGACATATATTATGCATTATTACATTTGTTTCCCTCTCTGTGCCCACATACCGTATTTTGATGTACTAAACAGTTACTAAACTAAACAGCAAGACCTTGCGCTCGCGCGGGAGTACCGGCGATTCTCAGAAACGTCTCAGGTTACGTATGTAACCATGGTTCCCCGAGTGGGGAACGAGACACTGCGTCCCCTAGGGGTCGCTATGGGGAACGCCGTCAGCGTGACCCGTGTCTGAAGCATACATATATAAAAACACCACCTGTTGGCCGGCGACAGCCTATGACGTCACTACCGGCGCGACCACAATATAAGGGGCGCCGGGAGAATACATCATCCACTTCTTCATCTGAAGCTTGCATCCGAAGCATGGCACACAGCCTAGGGGACGCAGTGTCTCGTTCCCCACTCGGGGAACCATGGTTACATACGTAACCTGAGACGTTCCCCTTCATGGGAACTTCGAACTGCGTCCCCTAGGGGTCGCTATGGGGAACGATATACCCACGCCACCATGCTGAGGGGAGTGCAAGCCAATTTCGCGCAAAAGGCGAGCACTAAGCCAACTCTACCAGGCTAAGGGAGTTGCCCCTGGGACGGTTGATGGCTGTCAGTGACATTATCCCTTTCGGCCAAAAACCCGAGCTGCATACCCTAAAACTCTTACCTGCTAGGTGCCGGGACTACCGGACCCAGGGTAGAGCTCAAAGGCTTGGAATCAGAGAAAGATTCCTTTAAGGGGATATGGCCAAGCACCTAGTGGTAGTAACTAGGTCCTGGCCGGTCACCCAGGGGCTACCGCTTGCTCTGCACGAGCTTGCTGAGGGAACTGTCTCAACAGACCCTTTGGTAGCGACACTTTTTTTAGACCCAAAATATTGGGACAAAAGGGTAGAGTGGGGCCCAAGGCACAAACCGGGGCTTGACCAACTCAAATAAGGACACGAAGCTACAGCGCGTAACCCTACCATACAGGCTTTTAGAAAGAACGCAGAACACTTGATGTGCGATCTTACCACTGGGTGGATTTTAGAAAAGTGCCCAGAGTCTAGCGTGTGCACTTACCATAACATGGATTTTAGAAAGAACGCAGAACACTTGATGTGCGATCTTACCACTGAGTGGATTTTAGAAAGTGCCCAGAGTTTTAGCGTGTGCACTTATATCGGCTCTGGAGAGCGGAGAACTACTCATTCCTCAGAGTGAGAGGGAACTCAGACGCTCAGAAGGGAGCGGCATGCTCATAGATGACCCTCTATGGTGAGGGGAGCAATGCTAGCTCGACCAACAAGGAGAGCGACCTATCCACAGGGCTCTGGGGAGCGGAGAACTCATTCCTCAGAATGAGAGGGAACTCAGACGCTCAGAAGGGAGCGGCATGCTCATAGGTGACCCTCTATGGTGAGGGGAGCAATGCTAGCTCTACCGACAACGAGCCCTGGAGAGCGGAGAACTCATTCCTCAGAATGAGAGGGAACTCAGACGCCCAGAAGGGAGCGGCATGCTCATAGGTGACCCTCTATGGTGAGGGGAGCAGTGCTAGCTCGACCAATGAGGAGCTCTGGAGAGCGGAGAACTCATTCCTCAGAATGAGAGGGAACTCAGACGCTCAGAAGGGAGCGGCATGCTCATAGGTGACCCTCTAGGTGAGGGGAGCAGTGCTAGCTCTACCAACAACGAGCTCTGGAGAGCGGAGAACTCATTCCTCAGAATGAGAGGGAACTCAGATGCTCAGAAGGGAGCGGCATGCTCATAGGTGACCCTCTATGGTGAGGGGAGCAGTGCTAGCTCGACCAACAAGGAGAGCGACCTATCACAGAGCTCTGGGGAGCGGAGAACTCATTCCTCAGAATGAGAGGGAACTCAGACGCTCAGAAGGGAGCGGCATGCTCATAGGTGACCCTCTATGGTGAGGGGAGCAATATTAGCTCGACCAACAAGGAGCGCTCCTAGCCTGGATCTAGTATCGACGAGTGAGGTAATCACTGCGACAGCCTTTAGAAATGGATTGTACTCATCCATTGGTTCCTGCGCTGGAAGTTTCCACCTAACCTCGGTCAGGTGGAGTTTACGGTGGTTGCAGGGGAATTAGAGAGGAATAAGAGGGCAGATGCCCCCTAAGGGAAAGGAGTAGATGTTCTTACTCTGGTCCGGACGAGAGTGTCGTTTAGGACGCCTCGTCTGGAACACCTCCATCAGGTTTTGCCTCTCTCTGACCCGCGCCTCTCTCTAGCCCTACCCTCAGGCGGGGGGAGGGGCACGAGTCGCGAGACTAGCCTTCTAAGCCCATCTCTGATCCCCAGACCGAGATGGGCTAGGACCCCTGGTTGTTCGGGCTCAGACCTGGACTTTGTAGAAAAGCCTTATCCAGGTCTTTCAGCAGATCAGTCTGGTACGCCTGAAGCACCGCCATAGTGTGCAACGAAGCGAGGGTTTTACTTTCTGCTGCATATGCCCTGCCATTTAAACAAGATTCAGGGGCTTAGATGGCAAGGAGGGAGCCTTGAGAGAGGATGTGTCGCCCACAGAGAGATAGCTGGCTATCGTCTCTTGCAAGGGGGTATCCCCTCATAGCCATTTTCATGCATCCCCTCAATGTCAGCATAACTAGTATGCTGAAACCTATGAATGCGAGAAAAAAATAGCTTTTTCCACTCCTTCTCAACCCCCACATGGAGATTTAGGAAGAAAGGAAGGCTCGCTCGAGCTGGGGGTTTATGGCCAGAAAGATTATTTTATGATCCATAACCTCCAATAACTCGTCATATGCAGTGCAGGAGGATTGAGAGGGTTCAGTCTCAACTTCCTCGCCCTCAAACATCTCCTGCTCTTCCTGGGCATAACCCAGTAGAGCACTAGCCGCCTAATCTGATGACGTCAGAAAGATCGCATCATCACAATCCAGCAGCTCACTCTCGTTCTCGGCCGACGCGCGCGAAAAGGGGCGGTCCCTCTCTAACTCATCGGCCAGATCCAACTGCGAACCCCACGATTCCATCCGTGTGCCTCGGCAGTGGTGGGTCCCGAATCGCGGGAAGCAGACGGCTGCCCCTCTTTCCTCGAAAAGAGGGACAGACGAGAGCGGAGGTTTTTCATAGAAAAAAAGGCTCATAGTACACGCAGATTTTCCCCTCAAGGACATCGCGTGCGTGCTCTTTGCCCAAACAAAAGACGCAAAGATTGTGTGTGTCATCGGGTGTCAAATAACGAGGACACGGATCCACACACTTCTTAAACGCCTTGCTAGTGCTCGCCATGATAATAGAGAGAAAACTGTACTCTTACCAGATTCAAACAAAGCAGTCAGTGAAGACGAAAAAAGTGGATGATGTATTCTCCCGGCGCCCCTTATATTGTGGTCGCGCCGGTAGTGATGTCATAGGCTGTCGCCGGCCAACAGGTGGTGTTTTTATATATGTATGCTTCAGACATGGGTCACGCTGACGGCGTTCCCCATAGCGACCCTTAGGGGACGCAGTTCGAAGTTCTCCATGAAGGGGAACTAAATAAGGTTTGGGTGCTTTTTATGAAGGGAAAAAAATTGCTAAAGGGGTCTGCATTGTTGCTAAGTTGGCAACACTGTGCATATCCATTTCTCCTACTACCGGTCGGGCCATGGGTCAAACAGAAATACGCGCTGTGTTAATCGCGCATTAATAAAATTAGTGCCGTTAAAATTAATTTGCGTTAACGCGTTAACTTTGACAGCACTAATATATATATATATATATATATATATATATAGAAAGTTTTAAAACAAAGATAATCTGAGTATCTTTTTTTTACCTTTAATTCTTGATTCTGTGTTATTTGCCATTTCTTTGTAATTGTTTGTGAAATTTACTAGCAATTTCTTTGTGAACATTTCTACACTACTTCTTTTTCAGTGCATATGCATAAGACCCCAGTGACATTATCCTGGATCCCATTTATTTTAACAGCCCCTTTATATGTACAGACTCATGTAGGGGAAGATGAGTTGGTTTATATAAAAATATGTGTGTTTGAGGGATAATGGTTTGGGAAAAGGCTTGAGGAGAACCAAGAGCTTATTACTAAATGTTACACCAAAAATGCTAAACTATTATGATTATTATTTAATGATTATTATATAGTCCGCATTAAAGGCTGATAACATTTAAATGTATTATAAGCGCACGCTGCAGTTTTGTACCAATTTAAATAAGTACACTAAATACTCTAATTTTACACAAATTGTGTAGTAACACTTTACAATAAACTTCCTTAGTTAACTACAACCCGAATTACAGAAATGTTGGGACGTTTTTTACATTTGAATAAAATTAAAACTAAAAGACTTTAAAATCACATGAGCCAATATATTTTATTCATAATAGAACATGGATAACATAACAAAAATTTTAACTGAAAAATGTTACAATTGTATGCCCAAAATGAGCTCATTTCAAATTTGATGCCTACTACAGGTTTCAAAATAGTTGGGACGGGGGCATGTTTATCATGGTGCAGCATCTCTTCTTCTTTACAAAACAGTTTGAAGACGTCTGTGCATCGAGGTTTTGGTGTTGGAATTTGGTCCCATTCTTGCCTGATATAGGTTTCCAGCTGTTGAAGAGTTCATTGTCATCTTTGAAATTTTTTGTTTAATGATGCGCCAAATGTTCTCTATTGGTGAAAGACGTGGACTGCAGGCAGGCCAATTGAGCACCCGAACTCTTCTACTATGAAGCCATGCTGTTCTAATAGCTGCAGTATGTCATTTTGCATTGTCCCGCTGAAATACACAAGGCCTTCCCTGAAATAGACGTCATCTGGAGGGGAGCATATGTTGCTCTAAAACCTTTATATACCTTTCAGCATTCATAGTGCCTTCCTAAACATGCAAGCTGCCCATACCATATACACTTATGCACCTCCATACCATCAAAGATGCTAGCTTTTGATACTGAATGCTGAAAGGTCTCCCTTCTCTTTAGCCCGGAGGACACGGCATCTGTGATTTCCAACAAGAATGTCAAATTTGTACTCGTCTGACCATAGAACACTTTTCCACTTTGAAACAGCCCATTTTAAATGAGCCTTGGCCCACAGGACACGACGGCGCTTCCGGACCATGTTCACATATGGCTTCCTTTTTGCATGACAGAGCTTAAGTTGGCATCTGCAGATAGCACGGCGGATTGTGTTTACCGACAGTGGTTTCTGAAAGTATTCCTGGGCCCATTTAGTAATGTTGATGACAGAATCATGCTGATGGGTGATGCAGTGTCGTCTGAGGGCCCGAAGACCACGGGCATCCAACAAAGTTCTTCGGCCTTGTACTTTACGCACAGATATTTTTCCAGTTTCTCTGAATCTTTTGATGTTATTCAAGAGATTCTAGATTCAAGGATTTTTTCGTCATATACACTATTATACAGAATATAACCAGCAGTGAAATGTAAGTCAGGTCCGCTCCATGGACAGTGCAATTATATGTATCACAAACACAAGAGAATACACATACATATAGGTATGAAAAAAGTATAAAATAAGAATAAGGAATAAAAAAGAATAAAATATAAGATAAAATGTGCAATAAAATAAAATGTGCAGGACAGTATACTGTAGACATAATAAATAATAATATAAGCAGGAATGTGCAAGAAAAATGTGCAAACAGGTTGTACAGGGTTATATACATAGCTGCAATATGGATGGTGGAGAATAATGAATATCTTACTGATTATTAAGTGATTAATAAATGGTGTCATGTTGATGTTATGAGACCGAGTTTGAGTTTAGGAACCTGATGTCTGGGGGAAGAAGCTCCTCCTAAGTCTTAATTTTTGCCATCATGCTACGGAAGCGCTTGCCAGATGGCAGCAAAATGAAGAGATGGTTACCAGGGTGATTTGAGTCCTTGATGATTTTGACAGCTCTGCTTTTACAGTGTTTGAGGTAGATGTCCTGCTGAGAGTAGAGAGCAGACCCTGAGATGCGCTCAGCTAAGCGCACAACTCTACAGGCCTTTGCAGTCCTGATTGGAGCCGTTTCCATACCACACTGAGATACACTGAGTCAATACACTTTCTATGGCCCCTGAATAGAAAGTTTTCAGGATTGCTGGCGAGACCCTGAATTTCCTCAGCTGTCGCAGATGGTACAGTCTTTGCCTGGCTATCTTAACCTGTGTTTGAATGTGTGTAGTCCAAGTCAGGTCCTCGGAGATGTTTACACCGAGGTACTTGAAGCTACTCACCCTTACCACAGGGGTCCCACTGAACATAAGAGGAGCGTAGGGCCGCTGCTGTCTCTTCCTGAAGTCCACAATCAGCTCTTTAGTTTTGCTCACATTCAGAGAGAGAGACAGTTGTACTGACACCATGATGTAAGTCTCATTGTTGGGAAAATTACTTTGAAAATGTTATAGTTTACAGATTAGAATTTACCCTACTTAAAATGTAACAAGTAGTGTAACTTTTCAATTACTTTATTAAAGTAATGTAACTGATTACTTTTTGATTACTTTTGAAATTTCAGTGTTTTCAACTGGTAATCATTTTTAAACAGGTAAACCAGGCAGGGTTAACCTTACAGTAGTGCTCTACTAATAAAAATCCATTGACTCTTAATCCCTCAAAAACCTAAACAGTTATCAAGACAATATGATGTCATATTGCTCAGGCCCCTCACACCACCACTGACGTACTGTCCCGTATTAGCATATTTCCACCCTCAGCCAGTTTTCGGAAGTCTGTCATTTTCTCCGCGCTTAAGCAGCTGTAGCAACAACAACAACGTCTTGTAAGAAATGCAGGTGTTTTGTTGTTAGATGTAGGAGACTATAAGAGTCCTAATTTTCTCCAAACATCAGAGCCACTGAGGACGCAGTGGATTAGCCTTTGATTTTGATGGTAATGCGACAACGAATACACCTAAATTAGTTTTATGTCTGCGCAAAATAATTTTACTCCTTTGCTTTCTGAATGATGGACAATTCAAGGCAGGTTTTGTTAAAAAGTTAAATTCAAGGATGGATCAGTACCCATTGTTCATGATCCAGATGCACTTCCAGAAGTAGTAAGTCTCACACTTTACAGTATATATATTTTTTTAATGATTATTTGCTAATAACCTTTGCTCTTCCACGGAAGAGAGGGGAGGGGTGAGCAGAACTCATTATCATGTAAAGAGCTATGCACCGAAACGAGTCGCTGTGAATGGAGCTGTTTTTGACAAGGTAAAAAGGGTGTTGTTTTATACGACCACTGAGACCATTTCAAAAAGACCTAAATAAAACCAACTTGTGGAAAGTGGGCATCCGATGTCCCCTTTGAAGCACAGCCACCACAGAATCAGACTTACTTTGAGATCATTCTGACTCAGAATTTCTGAGGTTAAATGCATATTTAAAATCACAACAAGAAATAGTTTACTAGCTATGATACTGTTTTTGAAATCAAATCTTTGCATAGCTTTGACAGGAAACATTGGAATCTAACAATGCCTTTGAAAAAAAAAACTTTAATCTTAAAAAATAAATAATTTACATAAACCCATATAGGAAATAAAGAGTTATCAAATAAGCATGTTATAAACTCCTGAAACATTGGTGTTTCATATTTTAGAGCACTCAGTTAAATCTGTATGTGGGAGTGTGGGGAAAAAAAAATCTGATGTAACCCCCTTAGTAATCCTTAACATTTTCATAAGTAACTGTAATTTAATTAAAACAAATTCTTAGTAACTGTAACTGATTACAGTTACTTTTATTTTGTAATTAAATTACGTAATTCCATTATATGTAACTAGTTACTCCCCAACACTGGTAAGTCTCTCTACCTCATCCAAGTGTGTGGTCTCATTGTTGTTGGAAACGAGGCCCAGAACCACAGTATCATCAGCAAATTTGTTAATAGAAGTGGAGCTGTCGTGTGTGTAGAGAGAGTAGAGCAGGGGACTCAGGACACAACCCTGTGGGGCTCTTACGTTCAGGATGATGGAGTTGGAGGTGAACTGGCCTATTTTCACCACTTGAGGTCTGCCGGTGAGGAAGTCTCGAATCCAGTCGCAGAGTGAGGAGTTTAGGCCGAGGTCTGTGAGTTTTAAAGCTAGCTTGATTGGGACTATAGTATTGAAAGCTGAGCTATAGTCAATGAATAGCAGCCTTGCATAGCCTTCATGCAAGATGGCGCCGCTGTGTTTGGAAGCCGTCCAGGTAGCTCCGTCTAGATTGTGCTTTTCTTTACTTTTGTACAAATTTTTGCTTTCTTTTTTTTTACACACATAACGTCTGCACTGATCACTTACGACAAAGGAACACTTTTGGACATTGGACAACATTTCTGTTTCAGGACACTTTATCCTCGAATCCATTGTGGCCACTCGAGATCCTTCGGAAAGCGGAGGAGAACAATAGCCACTTGAATAACCCCCCGAGGTGACGGATCAAGAAACACTGCGGGAAATGTGCTGTTGTGCACTGTAGATGATGAGATTTGCAAAGCCTTTGCAATTTGACGTTTGACGTTGTTTTTAAAATATTCCACTATCTTTTTACACACTCTTTTACTGATTGGAGAGCCTCTGCCCATCTTTACTTCTGAGAGACTCTGCCTCTCTAAGACATCCCTTTTATAGCTAATCATGTAACAGACCTGATGTCAATTAACTTAATTAGTTGCTAGGTGTTCTCCCAGCTGAATCTTTTCAAAACTTCTTGCTTTTTCAGCCCTTTGTTGCTTTTTTGAGACCTGTAGCAGGCATCACATTTTAAATTAACTCATTTAGTAGATAAAAGTGTAAAATTTCTCAATTTCTCCTTTTGTTATGTTCTCTATGTTCTATTGTGAATAAAATATTGGCTCATGTGATTTTAATGTCTTTTAGTTTTCATTTTAATCAAATTTAAAAACCGTCCCAACATTTCCGGAATTCGGGTTGTACATTTGTTAACATGAACAATTAAAAATTATTCTGAAGCATTAATTTATCATAGTTAATGCTAATTGTAACATGTCCTAATACATAAAAAAACTTATATCTGTTATAATATCTGTTCATATTATTGAATGAACTTGAGCTAACATGAACTAACAAGGAACAAATGTATTTTTATTAACTAACATAAACAAAGATATATAAATACTGTAGCAAATGTATTGCTCATAATTGGTTAATGCTAATTAATGCATTAACTAAGGTTAACTAAGGATGGTTATTGTAAAGTGTTACCAATTATGTTTTGGCTCAAGCCTTACATTTTGATTTCATCCTAATCAAAAATATTTTCTTTTCAAAAACAAAAACATTCATACGCTGAATTATGAACGCATGTTTATTTGTTTTTTTACTTTACCATGCAGTAGTCCTGACCAACTGGACACAGCGTGGCACTGGCGGCAATGTTTTTGTAACACACTGTTCCATTACACTTGATATTATGACACTTCTTGCCCTTTTGGGAGTAAGAAAAGCAAATGAAAATCAGAAGGTGGCAGAACATTTTAAATTTGTGCCCTAAAGTGACAAATAGCTGTGTGTGTTCTTACATTGTTTTCTGGGGTGATTGGAGATGTGGTCCTTATGATTGTGGTTGCAGTAGTGAGTTTTGTTGTAGCTACTAATGACGAGATAGCAGAGTCAATATTCAAAAGTAACCACTCACATACATAAGAGATGATAAGAGACAAAGTTGGAGGTTACCTGTCGTACTGTGTGAACCGAACATGGCAAGCAGAACGCTGTCGAGGCAGTTGGTTGTGTTGCAACAGTTGACAGAGCAATTAGTGAGAGTGCCGTTCCCGCAGGACCCTCTACATGAGGCACTGCAGCTGACAGAGTAACCTGCGTCTCCGTTCATTATCTGAAGCACAACAGAGCGAGAAGTAACTCTTTAAATCAAGCCTGCATCAGTGCATGATTTGCATGGATTACTTTCCACTGGAGGTTCCCATCTGAAAGCGCAGCACGGCAGACTGACCTCACAGACATATTCACTGGATGAGCAGTGCTTCTCCGTCATGTTCCTCATCTGATCATAACAATCGTTTGTGCAAGCAAATGCTGGACAGGATAGCTATTGGGGAAAAAAGCAGTGGTAGTTCAATAATTGTTACACAAATATTACACTAAGGTATACGTAAAGCCTTTTGGAGTAGGTTTTGCAAGAAAATACTATTTACGTCTTTCAGAATTTCATTTTTAATTCAATGTGTTACTTGCCATTTCTTTGCCGTTAATTGTGAAGTTCACTTGCAATCTCTGAGTAAAAATGGTTTCAAAGTAAATCCTACACTAATTATTTTGAGTATTTGCCCAGCACTTACCACAGTGTGATTTTCTGATGAAGACGTATTTGCTGAAACAATAGACAAATCAGGATAATAATAAATAAGAAAAAAAAAAAATACATTTAGTTGTTGTCAAATTAAAACTGTAAACATTTACAGTCACTTTGGCTAAATCAGGCACATATTTTTAATATCTTCATAAATGTCATATCACCATGCACATACAGTATATACATACTGTTCTATTGTTATATTCATGTTCATTATGTATATCTATCACAATATATATTGTTATTCAGTACCATATTTTTATTGGCACAAACTAGTGTTTAATATAATGCCTCACTGCTCTTTATCGTCTATAGTATCTCTTTCTTTATGTCTATTCTATTTCTATTCTGCCAACCCTTTTGTGCTGCTAAACATCTTTAGTTGATTTTGAAACATTAACAATAAAGATCTATTCTATTCTATTCTACATTGTTTTGTGTGTTAATGTGTATTGTTATAATTAAATCTACATGTAAATGTAAACTACACACTAGACATCACAACCACACAAGAAAGATAGGCATACAGAAAGAACACCTGTCTCCACACTAGTAATACCTGTTGAGGCGACAGTAGTACTGTTAGAAGCAGTGTTCTGAACAGTAGCGGATGAAGCTCCTGTCACCGAAGAGCTTGATGTGGCCATCTGCTCAGTAGAAATGGAGGAGGACACGCTTATTGTATTCGCAGATTGAGTTGTCGAACTCTGACCAACAGCTTCTGACAATGTTGATGATGTTGCATCTGATATTGCTGGACTAGCCGTTGTGGAAGTTGTCCATACTTCAGAGACAGTGTTCTGAAAAATAGCGGATGAAGCTCCTGTCACTGAAGAGCTTGATGTGACCATCTGCTCAGTAGAAATGGAGGAGGACATGCTTACAGTATTCGCAGATTGAGTTGTCGAACTCTGACCAACAGCTTCTGACATTGTAGATAATGTTGCATCTGATATTGCTGAACTAGTCGTTATGGAAGTTGTCCATACTTTAGAGACCAGACTCATTTGCAATAAAAGAAAAAACAGGAAGCCTGTTGGAAAGACAGATAAAGGACAGCAAATGTATGTGACAACTAGGACATTTACTGTATTTGCATGTGGTTAAATGTAAATTGGCCAGTTGAGAAATGCATGGAAAAACATGCACACAAGATGCACAAGTAAAAATAATTTGAAATTAAAGTTTTAATTAATTACTTTACACGCATATGTTTTAACATGCAATTTACACAGAAGTTCCCTCTGCTTCAAACTGTTAAAAGTTGTAACCTGCAATTGTTACCATAAAGAGCTATACCTATAAATATTAGTTTTGTTGGTATAAATTAATGTGTGTGTGTGTGTGTGTGTATATATATATATATATATATATATATATATATATATATACCAGATTATTTAGATGTTACCAAATATTGATTTAAATACCATTCCATGAAAGGGTACAATGACAAACCTGTTTTAAAAGACCTCCGAATCTTGCTTATTTCGAAAGTGTAACATATTTCTCCCAACGTCATCTAAAAGCATGAAATAATGAAGAAAAACAGCAAGAATATTAATTTAGAATATTAAAGAATATGAATTAGTTTGATTGCTGATTTGATGTGTTTAAAGGGTCCAACAACCAACATAAATCAAGGCATGTATGAGTATCAGAAAAATGCCTTTGCCTGTGAATTATTCTCTGATGGTGGTTTGCATCCATGACGGTTCACCGAGAGCTATGCAAACCTGAGCTGTCATAATTGGTATTGTGGAACATGCCTAACCTCCCGTGACCTCTGAGCATGTCATCAGAGACAATTTCTTCTAATAGATGTCAATTGTTTGGCTGAAACAGAGCCACATTGATTCGGTTTCCACCGCCACATGTTTGAATTTGAAACAGGCGGCATCTCAGTGTGGTTATCCACGTTACATCACAGAAATCACAACCTTCGTTTCAATTTCTCTGGCAGACACACCGTTTCATAGTTACAAAAGATCCCTTGCTACGAGGCCGCTTGCCCACACACAATTAACAACTTGTTTGTTCTCTGTGAATCCCACGGGCGTAAGTGCAAAGCACGGCTTGTTACCCCTTTCCCCATGAGACGCTGATCAACCTCGTTAGGAAACTACCCTGGAAACCATGTCTTGTGTGAAAACATTGCTTCACCCAAATTATGACCCTTTCTCTTTCCATTCCACAGTAATGCAATCAAGTTTTTGCATGACTTTGACCACCTATTTTCATTTCTCCTCTTCTCTAGCTTGCTTATTAATCAAGTTGTCCAATAAACCTGGCATACAAATATTATTGGCTTTATTATTGAATGTAAATGTATTTTGTTTAGATGCACTGGAAAAGATAGTGTGAAGCACTTACAATTTTCACTGAGAAATTGCTAGTTCATTTGACAAATAATTGCAAAGAAACTGCAAAAAAATTCAGATGTATCAGATCAATATACTATTGATGATGTCTTGTATCTACGAATGATTTGATATTTTGATTTGTTCAAAATGTATCTACTGGGCATTACTCACTATCCTTTATAATATAACATGTATTTGTATAACTGACATATAAGAAATAAATGCATAGCTCTTCCAATTCTCATTCATAAAGCAATAAATATCAAAAGACATTTATAACAGTATTTTTCCACTAAATACACACATGTAATATTTAGCATCTGCCATATGCAGCATCTCACCTGTTTGAAAACACAGCAACCCTCTCTAAACAACAGCATCACTTGTGCAAATCTGTCCAGCTACACCTGTAGCCCACAGCTGGACCCAAAAACCTATTTATACATTTGCATCATCTTAATACGACATGTTGAGAAATGCTGCTTACCTTGGCCGATCAGTGGGGAAGCACAGATTGGACTGGAGTTGTGGATGAAGTTAAGAGTGTCTATACGATCCTCTACCCCTTCCTCTCTCTTTCTCTCTCCCTCTCTGTTGCTATTTGCTCCTCCAGTGTGGTGACACCAGAGGGAAGGTTTCCTAATTAGTGGAAACTCTGATGAGATTGGTCTGCTCAAACTAGAATGATGGGGTGTGCCTTTATTGAAATGATGCATTCAGCTCTCTATTGATATTATGAGTTATGTTTACGAGAAGTTAAACAGCTAGAAAATAATTAATAAATAAAAATAAAAAGTGTAAAACCAAAAATCTAAAAGCACAGACTTTTTATTTGATTTATTAACATTGCAATAATAATACTACTAATAATATAAAATATATGTAAACAATAATCTAAAATAAAACTTATATTTCATTTTAGTGTTGACATGAAAAAAGTGTTGACATGAGAACTCCTTTAATATTTAATAAGCATCACAGGATGCAGGAAGGTGGTTGAAGGAACATCTAGTGCTATAACAGTGCAAGCAGAATACAAAAACAGCTCAATTAAAATTGATTTAAATGAAATAGTCAAATCACAACAAATGAAAATCAACTGATACAGCTTTAGTTCCCTGGAACTACATAATAATATTTGACTACAGGCACCACAATAAAATATTATGAACTCAAGCATTGAAACAAAATTAGAACCATGGAAAGTGTGAAATAAATGTATATTTTAGAAAAAAGTCACATCGATAATTACTGGCCTGCATGCATAATACAGCGTTTGTTGTCGCTTTTGCATAACCGTGTAAACTAGGACCATTTTGACAATATAGCAATCTGTACTTATTCCCAATTTCCTGTGAAGTTGCTTTGCAATGATTGTATCGTAAAAAAAAGCGCTATACAAATTATTTTGAATTGAATTGAATTGTACGTTAAATGTTTCCAAAATTCAAAGGATTTTTTTTACATTTTTTGTACAATCATTATCATGTAAATGTTCCTACAATATCCAAACTTTTCACAATACTGCAAGAAACTCCATGAAATGTACTTCCAGCTTTAGTAATGTTACTCACAAATGGCCATTCACAGATCATTTGAAACAAAGAAATTCTACTCTTGTGAATCCAGATCAATCTAATCTGTTCTGTAAATGTACAGACGACAGCTCTTTGTTCAGAATGAACATAAACTCACTGCATGCTTGAAAAGGTCTGAGTTGAGAGAAGTATAAACTGTGGCATGTCACACTGCTGTAAGACGGACTTTGAAGGTGATTTCAGCCAGTGAAATCAAGACTTTCCCACAACAATTACCCCTTTGTAGTGGTGTGTATTACAAAAATGTAGAGCACCTGAGTTCTCTGAGACACTGAAGGATTGTGGGTGCTCAGATAACAAACATGGATTTCTGGGACTTCTTAATACTATAATATCTTTCAGAGTTTATACACTCTTCTATACTTATTTTTTTTAAACCCTTGCTACAGTCCTGTGTTTTATGAGTATGGAGGATTGGAAATAAAGAGGGTTAACTTCACCAGTACGTATAATGCTGAAACTGAAATGCATGTATTTTACAGTATCCCTGATCAAATGTTTCTTTGAAAGCACAACTGACGGTGAAAGGAAAGAGAGTCAAGTTTTAGGACTAGATCTGTATGATTCAAGGTCTATGAAAACAAGATATTCAAGTTGCTAAAACACATTTTACTGGTTGGCATAGTCTATATGCAAAGCTGGTGTTCCACTATTACAATACAACCTCAACACAAATAGAAACTGAAACTTTGTCAAGACAAATCTGTTAGTGCAATCTGTTAAAGAATGTTTAAAGCTGCACAAAGTTCAAAACAGTTTGAAGATTATTTTGGAGTCTGATGGTCATTAGGCGTTTGATTATTTGATTATGCTGTACGAATCAGTGATAAACTGACTTTAACTGTAAAATTGAGTCATTATTGACACCTTTTTCCTATCTAAAACTGTAAAGCTGCTTTGACACAATCTGTATTGCATTAAGCACTATATAAATAAAGGTGACTTGACTTGATTTGACATCTTTAAAAAGATTCAGGCAATGGAAAGTAGAAAAAGTTTTCATGACTAAATAGTACCGAATATTTTTTTATAAGAAACTTTCAGAATCACACTACTCTTTGAATGATTGAAAAGGAAAAAATTATAACAATAATACTATTTTTTTGTTGTTGATTGAAGCGTTGATTCTAATCCCTGTTTTTGGTCAAACATTAGAAAACATGCAGAGTTGTCTGTCCCTTGATAAGGATTGGCATGGTATCAAATGATACCTATTGATACAATAGCTTTCGCACCTACCATTGCCAGACAGATGGTTGTGGTAGTATGAAACTTCGTTAACAAGCTACAAAGATGTTGAATTGAAGAGCTAAAGTTCCAACTCTGATCTGAGTGGAGACTTCAGGGACCTCAAACCACATGACCTGGTCTTATTCTCTGTGGGAGCTCACATCAGAGACAGAATAAATGGACAAAACTATGGCAATACTTTGAATATTTATATCAGTAGTGTGACGTGTCCAATCCTGCACCTGGAGGACCAACATTGTGCAGAGTTTAACTCCAACCTAACTCAGACTCACACCTGCCTGAAAGGTTTTAGTAGAAGTTCTGAAGACCTTGACTTCCTGGTTCAGGTATATTTAATTGCATGGAACTCATAATTGTTATTTCCGACTCTATAAAGGGCACACTAGAACGTTTCTGATCAAGGCTGGAGCTAAACTCTGCAGGAAAATGGACATCGAGGGCCAGTGTTGAGGACCCCTAAACTTGCTACAACAATAGGGGCTTTCGCACCGGAGGAACCTTTTCATAGTTTCTAGAACTGTTGGTGGAAGTTCCCAGCCTTTGGGGTGTTCGTACCACAGGAACTAGGAACGTATTTATTTCTAGAAACTCCATTTGGGGGAACTAAATTAGCTCCTACTTCAGAGTAGGGTCTAAAACAGTTCTGATTGGTCAAACGCGTATGAAACATCTGCTACCCAGCATTTTTAAACAGCTATGTAAAAGTATTTACTCCACCAACATGGAAAACAGCGATAACAGCATTTACCTGTTGTCTGCAGCGTTGTGTTCTTTTTTCAGCCTCGATGATACCACTACAAGTTGTCAGAGGAGATTTAGTCAGATTTTCATGCTCGCAGAGGAACCACTGTTTTACTTGTGAAGTTAGGAGGAGCATAGCAATGTGACCATGGCAGAAACACTTATCTATAATATAGTCCAGGGTGTCTATAGAACTCTTCCTGCAGACTTCCTGCTTCATCACACCTGTAAATAATTTTCAAGTAACCCTGATGTCCTTGACTAAATGGTTCAGTTGTGTTTATGGAATTGGAGCTGAACTCTGCAGTACAATAGATGTCTTTTTTTAATTAAGTTCTTTCACGTCTTCTTGCACTTGAATGCTTTAAAATGTTTTCACACTTGCCCTGGGAAGCCCGTTAAAATTGCCAAGGACCCCCCAACAGCCGTGGCCCCCTATAATTGTCACCGCTTTCTCCCCATCAGCTATGGCCCTGATGACATGTTGTAATAATGCAGACTTGGAGGTACAAGTTTCCCAGGTGCACTCGGAGGCTGAATAAGCTCTCCAGGAAAGTTGATTTTGATGGCCAGCCCTGCATAAAGGGTATCTGCATCTTATCACTCCTCTAGATCACTACTTTGTTTCAAAATAAGTGATGGATAACACTGTTCAGGGGTTCTTGTTAGTAAACACCTTGCATTTGTGTTCAATCTATAAATCATGGCCATGGTCATGAATGGACTTGTTGGTCTTGGGCAGGGGTGTCCAGTACTACTCCTGGAGGGCTATATTCCAGCAGAGTTTAGATCTAACCATGATTAAAAACAACTTAACCAGCTAAACAAGGACTTCTGGAAAAAGGTACTTTTGCTCTTTTCCAAATGGCCTTTGACTGTTGGGAAGAAGTCTGCTGAAGTGCACATAAAGGGAGCATAGCGGCTACAAAGGGCACACTCAGAAGCACCTTTCTGAAAGCTAAAACAAACTATGGTCTCATGGACTTATGTCTCATGTGGCAGTTATTGTACATTTGCAAGGCCATAAGTGCACATAAAGTGTGCCATTTGGTACAGAACCTTTAATGCGAGCCTCTAAAGTGTAAGCAAAAAGGTGTGTTGGAGCTAAACTTTGCAGGACATTGGCCCTCTAGGAGTAGGATTGGACACTCCTGTCTTGGGCCTGCAAGTTCAGACACCACTGTAGAGGGACTGCCAGCTGAGCTAAAGGATAGCTCTCTGTAAGACAAGACACAACGTAGCTGTGTTTCACAAGCAAGGCTCTAGAACTCCACCAATCACGATGACAAGGAGATATTCAGGAGATATTAACTACAATACAGAACCACACGTGAGCCAACATACAGTGGCTTTGCAGCCTGATAAAGACTGGTTGTCTGATCTGTGGTTTGGGTGAGACGCCTGTCCCCAGATGAAAGTGGAATCAAAATAGAGGAAGATGCCAGGAGGCATTTTGCCGTCACATTCCCTGCAAAACTTCCCTCAGCTCACCCAGCTCAGACCCTTGAGGTTAATCTTTGGGCAACTTCATTTCCTTGGCACAAAATAACAAACAAATCATTCAGAGTGGCACCAACACCAACTGCTTCAGGTGTAACAGATGGTGTTGTGGAGCTGCTTGAAGGTGCTGCACTGGGACCTGGCAACTCACAGGCATTCATTGTTTGCATTCAGATTGGCTACAAGCTATATTAGTTTCTGCAATTCCTCTTCCAGTCCCATTGAGCACAATGATGCTTACCACAGAAGGGGAAGCAGATGTGTAGAGGAGACCACAGACGAGACTCAATACACATTGATTGTCTCCAGGGTCGTATACTACTGTTTCACTTCTATTGCTAATAAAACACAATTTTTCTTCAGATCTAACAAAGTACTTTGCAGGAGCAATGACATCTGTCATTATACTTGTTCTAGTGATCTTTCTTATGCTTAAAATGTTTTCCTTAAATAAAAGTTAAAAGTAAATTCCTTATAGACAGTTGCCATGAGTTTTATGTCAAAGCAAATACATCACTCTATCCTGTATATAATGCATCTATTAAAACGATGTAAATTATTTGGCTAAAGACTGGCCATTATATATATACTATATTTATGTATTTTTTATTTTCTCTCTAAACGAAAGCTCTGTGTGCCAGATGCTTCCGGGTAAACAGTGCAAGTTGCTCAACAAATAATAGAGACTGAGTTTTGCATTCAAAAGCAGGACATTTTTCTTGTTGACAGTGTAAAGCGAAGGTCACATTTGTTAGGGAGAAACCTATTTGCTAAAGTAAATGATCAAGAATTTTTTTCATGAAATTATGTATACAAAAAAATAGCCAAGGCCCTGCAGAGAATTTGGATGGAGCAACATAATAATGAAGTGATAAAATCGTAGCTCAGTCCCTAATTCCCACATTTCCTCCATCGATAATGGATCTTTTTTCATTCATTCATTCATTCATTCATACATACAGTAAACGTTAGTTTTTCTATCAAGAGTTTATCATAGCTAGCTTCCCCTCTTTGAGGCAAATTGATGTATTTTTTTTTCCTAAACTGTGTCATTACACTAAAATATTCTTAATATTAAACCAGATTAAACTGGATTATATATGTGATTTATGATGCATTAATAAATGTTTTTTTGTTTGTTTGTTTTTAGTTAAATTCATTACAGTTTTTTAAGGCATTGCATAAATTGGCATACATATTTTTGTTAAATATATAGAGCCAGTCACAGGATGTTATCCCTCTTAAAATATATAAGCATTTAAAAGATCTCTTTATCAGAACTCTATTATACTGACTAGCTTGAAGAAAGTAGTGATTACTTTATTGTGATTAATTGATTGCTGACAAAAAACAAATCATGCATCTTTTCTCCTGGACTAGAGGAAAACAGTTCAGTTCAAATAAGTTCAACACAAATCAAATTTTTTCAATTGTTTTTATTTGTGTAGCCTATAGTGCTTCACAATACATATTGTGAAAAGCAGTACAGAAAATGCACATTTATGGCACATTTTATGCATGTCTGTGTCATTTAGATTTAAAACTGATAATGTGGGACCCAATTGTCCAAAAAATGATAAATAATATTAAACATCAACATTTAAAAAGTAATTCTGGATTCCCCCTAAATAAATAAATAAATATTTTGTCACACACTTTATTAAATATTAGAGATCAACAGAAGAAACAATTGCTCCAAGAAGAGGGAACCCTCCCTTCGTTCGTAGTAAGCAGGAGGAAATACATTTCTGTCATCTGTAAAATTTTGCTATCAAATATGTGGCTTTGCATTTCCATTCGCATCCAGGGGACACGTTTGCATTGCATGTCTCATTTTCATAATTACTGCACTTCAATTGGGACAAATGCATGCTGTTGAACTGCAGTAAAACTATAATCAAATTATAAGGTCATGTCGAAGACACAGGCAAATAATTTTCCAACCAACTTTATTCATTAAAAAAATATATCAAAAACGAATACAAATGTATAATAACTTTATAAATATGTATTTAAATGTATATTTTAATTTAACACAAAGTGCCTTACTGTATGTATATTCAATGTTAATTACACTGTAAAAAAACGTTTTTAAAGTTGTAAATAAAGAAAAGATTATTGGACTGGGTTTTACAAGAAAATACAATCTCAGTCTTTCTGCTTGTAATGTTTATTTCAATGTTACTTGCCCTTAAATTGAAATTTACTAGGTATTTCTAAGTGAAAACGGCTTCTACACCATTTTTTTCTGTGCCATTCTCATCTGTTTGAGAAATGTATTTACTAATTATATAATAATACATTTATTATTAACTTAACGGCATGAGAATACAATACACGCTAAAATGTACCAAAAAAGTTAAAAGTGTTTTGTTAAATATTTTTTTGTATTTCAGTTATTCAGACTAAAGTTTTTTTTTTAAACATGGTAGTACCATAAAACTGAATAAATACTCTTGAAACTGAAGTACATAAATATGGCAGAGTGCTACCATCTCAAATAATGTGAAACTTGCATTATCTGATACCATGGTACAGCCACTGCTGGTATATTTACTGGCAGACAGTACAAACACTGCAAATTGTTTTGAGTGAAATTAATGAAAATGCCCTGTCATTTATAACAATGCAGGTAATTCATAACTGAAGTGAACGAGGGACGTGACCTGATAAAATCCCTCACTGAGATGCTTGCATCTGAACTCAGAAGGCTGTTGTGTCCCGGTGGACAGGTGCTCGGAGAGCGTGCTAATGAAACCCCTGAGAGTCCAAACGCTGCTCGACAGCTAACAGCACTTAAACATCAGATACGTTATGAATGCACAGAGATTTACAGGCCACATTTGGAAGATTTCAAACTCATTTATTTTTTGGAGCTAAGAAGGTGAATTATTGAAGGACAACCAAAATGAAGATTATTTGGGTTGATTCAGTCATGTTATATAATATTTCTGACTTGAATAAAACCACTTAATTTAGATGTGACTATTTTTAGGTTAAGTGCACAGACTAAAAATATAAGTAAATGCAGTTCTATACTGATGATCTTGGAGCTTGACAGACAAATTCATTTTCATTTTATGTAAAAGAGTGGCCAGAATATTCTTCAAAAATGCATATTTTGTGCTCCACAGATGTAGGAAAATCATGTGGGTTTGAAACACCATAAAATGATGTACATGGTGACAGAATGTTCATTTTAAGGTGAACTGTGCCTTTAAGACAGCGAAACGCTCCCCAGTGTCTCTGTGTTTTTATGGTAACATTAAACTGCTGTTTACACCAGGCCACAATTTTCCACCCATCCCACTTCTGACAATAAAACACACATCTGACTATTTACACAGAACAATCAATCGCCGTCATTTTAAGTTCAAATTTCATTTGAAAGCTCAGGATCAATGTAAAATGAGCCTTTTGTTGTGACATGCTATTGGATATGTTCAAACAGAAGTTAAATCACAACGCGCTTTGTATTTTAGTATGGACAAACCCCTGTCTGGAATGATGGATTAAATACTCTCTGACAAACAAGCTCCTCTACTAAAGCTGAGCTTTTTGGGACAATGAAAGGCTGAATGAAACATAACTGAGTAGGATCATCAGGTCATATATATTACATGTCCAGTCCTTTTATGTGAAAATGAGTATGCTGCACTGAATTTTCATATTGTTATTATTTGGCTTATTATATTTAATATCATTTTTATCTAAAAATGAATTTAGGTTCTTTCTTTCCTTAATAATATTTTCCATCCTTATAGTTTTCTGTTATATTTATTTAACTTAAGGCTGAACTTAGGGGGAGCCGTAGCTTAATGGATAGAGAGCCGGACTTGTAACCCGAAGGTCGCGGGTTCAAGTCTCAGGTCCGGCAGGGTTTGTAGGTGGGGGTAGTGAATAACCAGCGCTGAGACCCTTGAGCAAGGCACTGAATTCCTGGGTGCTGCAGCATTGGCTGCCCACTGCTCCGTGTGTGTTCACTGCTGTGTGTGTGTGTGCACTTAGGATGGGTTAAATGCAGAGCACAAATTCTGAGTATGGGTCGCCTCACTTCACTTTCACTTTTTCACTAATTATGTTATAAACTCTCAAATGCATTGTAAACATGCTGAAAACTATTCAGCATATGTTTTTTTATCTTTACTTTTTTATAGTCACAAATATGAATTACATTAGGAATCACAAACTGTAACTGACATATTTTCAATTCAAAGTGTGAACATCACTAGCAGGCGAGGCGAGTAGTTTGCATCCTTGGAAATGACTGTCAGTCGGTAAAATGTTTGGCAGCTTTCATCTCACCTGGAGCTTTTCCAATAGGCTTTTGCAGGAATAATTATTTCTAACTGATCATGTCAAAAGTTTTGAAAAGTTACAATAAGAAGTGACATCATTTTGTTGGGAAAAAATAGCATAGACATACAGTCTGTATAATAGAAATAGTTCACCCAAAAATGTGTGGAAAATTTATGTTCGGAAAATCTTCTGAAAATATACTAACCCTCAGGTCATTACGTCACCTGCCCATGACGTCTTGCCCATCGTTTGCACTGATTACACATATGATTCAGAGCATGGTATCGCTGAAGGCGTTCCCTTAGCGTTTTCGATGCAGCTCGAGTTCCCAGAGGGGAACAAATACGTCATCAAGATGTTTTTAATTTCAACTCCTTTTTTTTCCGGCTATTGATTTCTCCAGAGAAAAAAGTTCTTTACAAGCCAAAATATTTCAAAACAAGAAAATGGGTGGATTTTGATGTGAGAGGACAACAAGGGATTGACTTTTTCATAGAAGTAAGTGTTATCATGAGTTATGAACCAGAGGTAAAGGTTTTTGAATTATTGTGATATTCTGATGGCACACATTCACTGCAGAGGATCCACTTATGAGCAAGTGATGTAATGCTACATTTCTCCAAATCTGTTCCCATGAGGGAAATAAAGTCATCTACGCCTTGGATGGCCTGAGGTTGAGTACATTTAGCACTTTTTGTATTAGTTTTTTTATTAACTATTTTCCTGTAAGAATGGAGTAGGCAATTTATTTTTTTCCCTCTAAAAAACAAAACAAAAACAATAACAACAAAAGTCATTCAGATAATACCAAAATACGTTTTTTGGCACCCTGTTCTTTTCTAAATAGTTATAATCAGTAAAGTTTAATTGTCTGTGCTTGTGCTTGATCAGTGAGTATTTGCAAAAGTATGCAATAAGCTGGTATAGATATATTTACAATTTATTTAAAATTACAACAACATATTATAACTATTATTATTATTATTACTACCAAAATGGTCCTGCTTAACACAAGCAACTTGTCAATGAGAATACCCAGAAAATATTGAATCTATACATCCGTGAACATTCCATAATTCCCATTATTTGTTCATTAACAGTAACTGTGGTGCAGTCTAGACAGCATTTAGAAGAAAAAAAAGTACATTGGATATCTGAGCCCGTATTCACAAAACATTTTATCTTACCACTAAGAGTTCTCCTAAATAGCAGTAAAAGTTTTTAGCTAAGAGTTTTCCCTTAAAACCTATTCACAAAGCTGCTGAGACAAACTTTTACTAAGGAATAGAGAGAAGTCTTAAGCTAAGAGTAAGGGTGGCCTTGACCTATGACATCAGCATGCTTACTAACTATGCACACAGTGATTGGCTGATAGGGGTCTCTGACAGATATTTATTCATATAAAAATTGTAAGCACGATATTAGGTTGCCATATCCAAATAAAGTTTAAAAAATAATGTTAATTGCCACATTCAAATAAATATTTTAGCATGCAGGCTAAGTGTCACTAATTAAACAAATATATGTTCAGCTAATTTGCAGGGGCAGTTCTAGGATTTCATCTTTAGGGGGGCTTAGCCCTCAGAGATACAAATTCCCTAAATAAACAGTATTTTACTGTGCTTCTGTAACTTTAATAGATAAGTGTAATTGTTTTCATAAGTTACTCAGTGAGTGATTCTCATGTTTTTCTTTTGTTTGTTTGATTAACATTATTAGCCTAATATAAGAAATGCATAGGCCTACTGACAAACATCCAATATTTTCTTAACGGTTTATGTTTAAGATGTAGCCCACTGTGTTTACTTGGATACTCGTCAAGACATTGTGACATAACATTTTGTATATTTGCTTATTTGCTCGAGGGGATGCGAAAGTGAATGACAGTCACATGCAAGTGCGTTTCAATGGCACAATTTTCTGTTTCTACAAACCCGATTCCAAAAAAGTTGGGACACTGTACAAATTGTGAATAAAAAAGGAATGCAATAATTTACAAATCTCATAAACTTATATTTTATTCACAATAGAATATAGATAACATATCAAATGTTGAAAGTGAGACTTTTGAAATGTCATGCCAAATATTGCATTTTGGATTTCATGAGACTACACATTCCAAAAAAGATTACAGGTAGCAATAAGGGGGAAAAGTTAAATGTACATATAAGGAACAGCAAGGTGCGTATCATAAGCACACCAAATAGAAAGAGGATCAGAAATGTGTGCCATTGAAACGCACTTGCATGAATATCATCATGCTGGTGTGCTGGAACAATCTGTGCGTAGGGTCAAGCCGGAAAACCATACTCAGGATGCCCGTGATCGGGCGCTTAGACAGCACTGCATCAAACAGGAATGCTACTGTGAGTGGAAATCACATTAACCATCTCAATCCCAGAAAACATGCGTGATTACCACACCGTGCCATGAGATCGATAAACGAGCGAGAATGATACACTTTCTTGAGGAAGCAGCACTGGCCTGATAATTCAGATAGCTGATTATAGTTTCAGGAGGGCTGTGATGACAAATAGGACAAGGGGCTGCTGCCCACTTAAAAAGCCCACTTAAAAAGGTCTAGTCTAGTCCTTGTCCTTGCTAATTGCTAATTGTCTCTTACATGTCTCTTACATGTATGCTTCTCGTAGTGGATGCCTAAACCGCCTTTTAATTAACAGAGTAGAATAATCATGGCTAAAGAAAACGTAAAAGAAAACCAAATTGGGCACAAGACCAGCTGTTACTTCTTGCCCAACTGGTTAATGAAAAGGATATAATCAAAATAAATTTTGGAGTTGGGATAACCTCCAAACTCTAAAGGCGATACCTTTATAAAAGCTCATTATCGTCAAATGTTTCTAAAATGTTTATATTCTGAGGCAGATTGCCGGCAACAGCAATTTTAGGATAGTTGTGATATGGTCTTAGTGACATAGGAGTCCTCTTCACTACTCTTAACCTTTCACAGATTTAAGACCTAGTTTTAGCGCTAAACCGCTTTGTGAAATACTCTTAGAGCAAAAATGTAGGAGTCCTAAATTCAGGACTGACACGCCCACTATTTTAAATATGTTCTCCTAAATCGGTGCGTTAGGAGCTACTTTTAGCCTTAAAATGTTATGTGAATACGGGCCCTGAGCTCATTACTATTTTTAGTTTCAAATCAGGAAATGGATCCTTCTGCCATCTAGTGGCAGGTTTGAAGCACCTGTCCCCAAAACACCTCACCCAAACTCCAAAAAATGTCTGTATATCACTACAGTCTTTTAATTTCGAAATGATTAATACACATATATATATAGTGTTGAAATGAAAATAAAACGTATTGTGACATTTTGTGGTTGTCAGCCTTTAGTAGAACATGTTCGTAGTTAATGTGATTGAGGAGAACCTTTTACATCCATTGAAATCAAAATAATGTAAGTGGCTATGAAAATCTAGACAAATATAAATATAATAATATAATAAATATAACAATTTATTACTCATATTCCTGTTATCTTATCGTGCAAAAGTAGTTAATAGATTATTTTACCAATGAATTCTAAATTCATCTTTAAGTAGTCATCTATTATCAGTATGATTGTGTAGTTTGTTGCAAAGGACATTTTAGGACACTGGATACTTGAGGGTTTAAGGTGGCAATTATTTGACTAAAACACAAACATTTTGCTAGATTGAACTTGTATTAGAGGAATCTGAGTGTGTTTAGTCCCTTATCACTTCTCCCTGCAATACACTGATACATGGACTTGGGAAAAATAGGATCAGGTACCAGAATTAGTATGTGATGGGACACTAGAGGAACGCGTAACCCAGTCAATAATGAGATTAGACAGGATTATGTCTCTGGACTCTCGATGTGTCTGCAGCAGGCTTGGAAGCAACAAGTTGGTCTGTGAACATGCCATCGTATAACCAAATGAAGAGAAACAAACCAACAGGTTCATTCTTATCCACGGAAGTTCAACAGGGATCTGTATTCGGCTATTGAAACATTCAACAAGGCATTGTATCAAGGTATTTACCTGCTTCAATGTTTTAAAGAAAATACATACCAGAAAAGATTCCTCTTTCTCTCAAAGCCACAGCGGTTGGCACTCTGGTGGTGAGTCTTAAATCCAAACCAATCAGAATTTAAAGACTTATTATACAGAACTGCTTGGCCTGTTGTATTTCACCTACTGTATATATTGCAGGCAATAGAGCACCATGTGAAATCTTCATAAAATGGCTACTTATGTACTGTGGTCAGCAGTTGTCTGGACTCTCAACGGCCTGCTGTGCACATGGAGGTTTTTCTGGGTGATTGTCCTCTTCATGTTAATACATTCTATGAATATATTACAGTTTTACTGTATCGCTTCACAAATCACTGATAAATCAAATGTTATTTATTTATACTATAGGTCAGCCCATATCGTGCTCTAAAATCTGCTCCATTAACACAGCATGCATCTGACACTGACCATAAATTACCATCCAAACTGTCCCCAGGTAAATCCTAACATCACAGAAAAACGTATTCGATCAGTTATTATGCAAAGGAAGCAACGTTTGCTGATTGTCTTTCAATAGCAATGTAAATGTAACGTTCATACCTGTCCAATAGATGGCAGGCTAGTTTTGTGAAATAAGAAATAGTCTGTCAATATCATATTGCAACTTGCTTGAAATCTACAAATTAAGAAGCCTTTTAAACTAGAGCAAAACTGTTTTCTATTTGAGTTTTTAGTGATTTAAAGGGAAAGTTTAACCAAAAAATTGGACAATCTGTCATTGATTAGACACCCTCACCAACCTTTATGAATATCTTTCTTCTGAGGAAAACAAGAGAAGATATTTTGAAGATATTATGTTTTTTTGTCAATACAGTGAAAGTTTGGTCCAAAGACCAAAGAAATTCAGACATTTTTCATATCAACATTAGAAAAAAAGGGTTTCGAATGACGTATAAGTGAGTTAATAGCGACATATTTTTCATTTTTAGGTGAACTGTCTTATTAAGTGTACTCCAGTATCCATAGTAAAACAGAATCAGCATTTGCCATAGTATTAATACTACATACTTTTATAAATCTGTAGTTGTCCAGGATGTCAAGCATCTGGCAAAGACAGATGTAACTGCAGCCTCAGAGAAGAAGGCCAAACCAGAAAACTGTGTTCAGCCTGAACGCACAAGTGGCCTGTTCAAGAGACTGCTAAAGGCTGAGGGGGAGATTCAAGAACTGAAGATAGAGATTGCAAATCAGAGAGCATCATGGGAGATGCGATTTGTGGAGCTGCAAAAGAGACAACTTTATCTAAGAGACCAGGTATGTGGGTCTAATAATACTATTGCTTCTTTTACCTCGCTGCTTTGATCGCCTGGCTCTTTTGCAAAATACAAAAATGTATGTTATTCTTTTTTTTTTTTTTTATTACTATATCTGCTTGATTATTTGGGATTAATTGGGATAGCAACAAGCAATGCTTATGGTTTCAGTACTTAAATATGCTTGGCGTAATGACTAGGTGGCATCTCTGTTTATCCCTAAATGCTACTAGCATCTATCATGGCAGACAAGCTAGAATGCTAACTTTCATAGCATCAGTTTCACACCTCACATTTGAGGATTTTTTATGTGAAGGTGAAAGATATCCCCTCACAGATTTTGCAATGGGCTGAACTGATTGGTTTGAAAATGACTTGTGTGAGCAGTGCTACATCGCTACACTATTAATAAAAGACAATGTAGATCAAAGTATTTCCAAACAAAGCCAAATACAACCACTGCAATATTGAGAAACACATCGTAGTGGTGTTTTATTCCTGAATGATTGGGTTTTGAACAAATCGGTTGAGTGAATTATTCAGTGACTCCATCCTAAAAATAGTCACTTGTTCCATTTATAAATGAATTATAATCAAACAAAATGATTCAGTCACTCCATCATAAAGATCATAAACATATCTGAATAAATCAGCATTTTTGAACAAATCAGTTGAGTGAATGATTCAGCGACTCTATCATAAAGGCCATCACTTCTTTCATTTCTGAATAAATCAGTGTTTTTGAAAAAAAATTGGTTGAACAAATAATTGATGACACTCATAAATACAGTCAATTTTTTACGGTGTGGGAACATATATGATTTGAGTGGAAACTTTCTAACTTTTAATTGTATTTAAAGTGTGTGATGTGATCTTTTCAGCTGACCTCTGAGATTCTGATAAGGACTGGAATACTGTACAGAGACACTGATTCAGAAGACGCAAATGAAGTCTTTCTAGAGTCTGGCTTGGAGAATGTACTTAATCCAGAGGAGAAGGAGCAGGAATGTCCTAGTAAGAACTTCCTTTGGTGGACTGTCTGGATATCAGAACTGCCTTTGTGTGAGGATAATTTAAATTAAATACATTTGAAAAAATGAGATCATCTCTTCCAACTTTCCACAGGTGGTCTCAGACACCAGCAAAAGGGACCTGATGTGGAATTGCTTGGAGATGGTGGCAGTCAAACCTCTTGCCCATCAGACTCCAGAGCCACTTCTGTCATGTCTAACATCAGGTACCTTTGATAGTGTTTTAAGCTGGACATGTTCATGCATGCCCTGCTCCCATCATTGGAACGTGCTGTCACAAAAAAGTTTTCCAGAGAACTGTGTTATAAACCGAAACATCTGACTGTGGAATGCAGTGCACTGACCAATCAGAAGCACATATTCCAAAGAGCTGTTTAATAATAAATAAATAATTTAATAATTTGCATGAGTATAGTAAAGTGTTACATTTTGTATTAAATTAAAATTCCAATCTTAAATTTAATTTCCAATCTAAACACCATACTTGTGTTTGCATGACCTCTTTCTTCAGTGTAAGGTCTTGGAGGAGTGGAAGGGGACCTCATCGAGTGTTTGTACCACACTCCCCTCTGGATCTGAAGATTGGGCACAGGGTCCGAATCATGTTACCCTCTGGACGGATCAGCACTGGTACCTTACGCTACCTGGGCAACATAAAAAACTCCTCCGAATACAATCTTGGTGTAGAACTGGAGTTTGCTGATAATGGACAGCATGATGGCACCTATGAAGGACAGCGCTACTTTTACTGGTATGAATTTTTTCTGAGCTTCAGCAATTCGGATGATGGGACAATTTGTGTAAAGAAGTGAGTACACCCCTCACATTTTCGTAAATATTTTATTATATATTTTCATGTGACAACACTGAAGAAATTACACTTTGCTACAATCTAAAGTAGTGAGTGTACAGCTTGTATAACAGTGTAAATTTGCTGTCCCCTCAAAATAACTCAACACACAGCCATTAATGTCTAAACCACTGGCCACAAAAGTGAGTACACCCCTAAGTGAAAATGTCCAAATTGGGCCCAAAGTGTCAATATTTTGTGTGGCCACCATTATTTTCCAGCACTGCCTTAACCCTCTTGGGCATGGAGTTCACCAGAGCTTCACATGTTGCCACTTCTTCCACTCCTCCATGACAACATCATGGAGCTGGTGGATTTTAGAGACCTTGCGCTCCTCCACCTTCCGTTTGAGGATGCCCAACAGATTACCTTTACCCTCAGCTTCTTTAGCAAGGCAGTGGTTGTCTTGGAGGTGTGTTTGGGCTCGTTATCATGTTGGAATACTGCCCTGCGGCCTAGTCTCCGAAGGGAGGGGATCATGCTCTGCTTCAGTATGTCACAGTACATGTTGGCATTCATGGTTCCCTCAATGAACTGTAGCTCCCCAGTGCCGGCAGCACTCATGCAGCCCCAGACCTTGACACTCCCACCACCATGCTTGACTGTAGGCAAGACACACTTGTCTTTGTTCTCCTCACCTGGTTGCCGCCACACATGCTTGACACCATCTAAACCAAATAAGTTTATCTTGGTCTCATCAGACCACAGGACATGGTTCCAGTAATCCATGTCGTTAGTCTGCTTGTATTCAGCGAACTGTTTTGCGGGCTTTCTTGTGCATCATCTTTAGAAGAGGCTTCCTTCTGGGACGACAGCCATGCAGACCAATTTGATGCAGTGTGCGGCGTATGGTCTGAGCACTGACAGGCTAACCTTGTAACACTAATGAGTCACATGACACCGGGGAGAGAAAATGGCTAATTTGGCCCAATTTGGACATTTTCACTTAGGGGTATACTCACTTTTGTGGCCAGCGGTTTAGACATTAATGGCTGTTTGTTGAGTTATTTTGAGGGGACAGCAAATTTACACTGTTATACAAGCTGTACACATATTGTAGCAAAGTGTCATTTCTTCAGTGTTGTCACATGAAAAGATATAATAAAATATTTACAAAAATGTGAGGGGTGTACTCACTTCTGTGAGATACTGTAAGCAAACACAAGCACTCTTATTATAGATTTTTTTGGAAAAAAGAGCAAGGAAAAAAAGCCAAATTATTTATCTTAAATTTCTGGTCTGTTTAGTGATATCAGTTTTGATATGTGTCTGGATTTTGTGTCTTGGGCTACATAAACAAACACCAAAGTAAAGTGTGGTTACTTGGAAATGATAAACCATCTTGTCTAGTCGCATTGGTGTTAACTGGCAGGTTTTACACCTTGTCTACACCAGATAAGAATGGCACGATGTCATATCAAAAGTAAATAGGATCCATTAATGTCCGTGATGCTGGCTGCATCTGAAAGCATATGCGGCTTACTTGTTGCCTTGCTGCCTTATCAGGCAATGACTTTGCAGGCAGCATTTGTGCACCTTCCTAAACTGATTTTAGACAGACTTCCGAGGCAGCATAAATGTTTAGTGATCTACAATAAAACAGAGAAAGCTTTGGTGATAACTAAGCAAATATTGAATTACCACAATGCCAATTTCTTACTAGAAATTACATCAAATGTTGAAAAAATGACCACCAAACACATCTTTCAGATGCCATCTTTAGATCAATTGTCAAAGAAAATGCACATCATAGTGGGATATCATGGTCAGAGAAGGATACATCAATGCTGCCTTCAAAAGGTGATCAGATGAAGGTATCACAGCAGACAAGTTGACAAAGTCATTGGATTTGGATGTGCCCTGTTGTCTTTCCAGTTGCCACCTTAGTATGTTGCCTGTGGAGGCAGTATTTTTCAGCTTTTGGATGCACTATTCACATCCATGTGATTGCTCTGTTTCCAACATAAATTTTGTAACGTTTTCTTTGATGCTGTGTAGTGTAGAGCTGGGGCTACAATGTTGTAGACCATATACTTCTACAAGTTTCTACTTGTCTTGTCATGAATCTTTGGTGTGAACTTAAAAAAAAAAACACAAAAAAAACAACAACCCCAGAAACACTTAAACACATTTTGTTTTTAAATATTGCGTTTTTAGTAATATTGTTGTAAAAATACATTATCTTCAGTGCTCTTATTTCATTCTGATATTTTTTTTATTTCCTCTTTTTCTTCAGTGACCCTGGACATGGTGCGTTTGTAGCATTCAGTAAATTGTTAATGGCTTGGGAGTAGAAGCTCTTATTGGAACACTTGTGAAGACTCTCCAGGCCACTCAAGAACACTCTTGCAACAGTTCGCTGTATGGATCCATTATAGAGCACAGCTATGTATTTTTGTAGGCAAGCCCAGAAGTTAACATTCCCCAGACAAAAACACAATAGGCTTTTGGATTATTGCAGAAATTATGAAGTAAAGAGCTAAATGCAAGTAAACATGGTCACATGACTTCAGTGTCACCAATATTACTGTGCATACCAAAAACTTTATTTGAAACATTTTCCTGAAAATTTGAGTTTTAATAGTATGCAATAGCATGATTATAAACATAATGAGGCTGTGAAAGTTTGAAGACATTTAATGTCTTTTCTTATTTGTTAACGACCGCCTTTATCAAGACAAGCAAAAGCATTAAAAAATGCTAAGAAATTTTACTGATGCTGATATTTTATGTCATAGAATAAAATGTGACAATATATTAGGCTTGTGTTCACCACTTGAGGCGTTTAACCAAAACAAAATTGACTTCAGGGCGATGGAAATGGAGGGGCTAAAATGCTAAATTTTTCCAGGTTTGGCCTACAAAACACATCATGCCTGCAGGACTACTTGTGTATAGTGTAACTCTACTAGTAGAACAATAACTTGTAACTGAACAGGTGACCTTATATGTTACCATAAAGGTGAAGAGGGTAATTTCTGCGCCACTAGTGACACCAAATGTAATAGCAAAAATGATGACTGTTTTCAACCAAAAACAATAAATCTGTGATGTGATCATGTGATTCGTATGAAAACGTATTCTTTTTAGAAAATAAGCAAGCATGAAGGTACACCCTAACCCTAACCTCAATGGGACGTAAGCAGATCGTACAAAACATGACAAATTATACACCAAGTCTGCATGTAGGTAAATGTAGATGTAAATGTAAATATAGTTACAAATTGCCATGAGATTGTGTTGGAATCTGCACTTTTTCATATTTATTTATGACTGTTAGGGGAATTCTGTATTAAAATATATACTAAAATATCCGCAGAGCTGAGATAGGAAGACTCATATCAGTAGGTTAAACAGATCAAATTATGCAAATGATTTCCATACAAGGAACAGGTATGTGTAAGAGGATGATGATGGGTGATCAAAGTCTGTAGAAACGCATTCCATGCATGTCTGCGTTTGCCAATATCCGTTAATGCAAATGAAGGAGACGCCCGATTGAACATGGATAAAGAGAACATTTAAACAGCCATCTGAGGTAAAAACCAGTCACCTCTGCTGCATTCTAAAATATACTGTAATATTCACAAGAGGCCAGGTGTGTTCTCCAGGATGCACTTATCAAAAGATTTGCCCTGTTTATTGAAGGGTGTGTTCTAGTGTTTCAGGAAAGAGACTGGATCAATACATGTTATTCCCCATTCACGGAAATTAAGATGATTTATTTTGTATCAAACATGTTTACCCACAGACTTCTCAAAAGAAATGATTATGCTCATGTTACCAAATGTAATAATGTTACACACGTCTTAAGCAAACGTGTTTGCTTTGGCTTTTTTGGGTTATTTTTGTCACTGAACTTCCTCTTACAAAGAAAGCAAATCGCATTCCTGTGGATTAAGATAAGGAAATAAACAATGATCACATGATTCACAGGGAGCTGCTTTGCATATTCATAACACATTTTGGTGCTTGTGAACTTCCTTCTTCCTTGTAGATGTAAATAAAGATAAATATATTGTCAAAAAGAGAGGGAAGGACAGAGAGAGATTAATTTATACATAATTTGACATTGAATGATGATATACACAATCTCCTAAGATTTACTATTCAAATTAAATAAACTGTCATAACCTACCATCCTTTTGTAAATATAGGACATAAGTCAAATGTAATATGTTAATGTAACAACATTTTAACTTGTTATATTTGTATAACAGAGCTGCACAATCTCTCATTGCAACTGGCTTTCAGCAGTTAAAGCAATAATAACATTAAGAACGTTTTTACCCACATGCTGTATATTGAGGCGGGCCATCGTTACCATCAGGTAGACACAGATAAACAGTTCTGTGAAAAGCAGTTGTTATAATATTACAATTTAATAAAGTAACACATAGCACAAAACATTTTGTGTTGAATGTAAAGGTGTGTCTAAGTAATGGATTAAATGGATTGTAGTTTCAGATGCCAGTTAAAACACCGCCATCAGTCACAAATAAAATCAAAATAGAAAGTATTTGACAGAAACATTTTATTTTGTGACAACAGCAGGTTTCCCAGCTTGTTAACATGCAGTTAACATAAAATAAATATGTATCTGGTATTACTGGTTAATCTCCATCTAAAAACATTGTGCTATTTTTTTATAATTATGATGCATGCAGTATCTCTACAGCTCATATTATTTGAGACTACAATATTTGTATATTTTAAAGCAGGATTGCAAAGGTTGGATGCAGGATTAATTAAAACATAAATGTTATAATGAAACCGATAAAGTGAACATAAGAAATATGCGTATTCCTTTATATTGATTAAAATAAAATCATGAAGGCTGTTTGTCAGTTACTAATTATGATGCCACTGGTTGTATGGGAAATGACTCTGTATTGTGGGATTTTTTTCACTATTTACTGTGGTTTTGTTTTTATTGTCATTTTCAATTGTATTAAATATTTGACCTTTAATTATAACATTTTATTTAATGAGGGTAGTGAGATGACGTGTACCAAAAACTTACATATCCACATTTAGCTTTTTATTTATTCAATTTTATTACGATTTTCTTTATTGCTGTTTAAGGGACAAGGAGCAAGAAGTTCATTTTCTTCCCCATTGCATTTGCCAATACAACATTGAGAACTTATTTCCTGTTCACATTAATGATTATAATGCACTGGCAGGATATAAACATTTTGCGAGTTGCTACTTGTACACTATGAACTACACACACTGTTAAAGCAGTTGATTTTGTAACACTTTACTTAAAGCATTTATATATAATGCATTAAAAGTTGTTTTATGCCTTGTAATGCACTATAATGTCTTGTATGAAACAATTGAATAATTGTTTCCACAGTTATAAAACATTACATTACTTAAAAACTCACTGTTACATATTTAGAAAGTATAAACGAATATCACAATGCATTTTAAAATTGATTACAACAATTGTTTTCTGAAAAACAATGCAGTACAATTTACCTTATGAATACCTTTAATGCATTATACATGGCTTTAAGTGGAATTAATGATTTTATGAAATTTTTAGAACTGAAAAATAAAAGCATAAAATATAAAGTCTATGGAACATCTTTACAAACAGATGCTATAATTAAAAATCTGCTAAGACTGTCTCCTCTGAAGAGAAAACATAAAACTGTACAAACTCATACTCACTGACAGGGACTTTGAATTTGTTCACATAAGATAGATATTAGAAGACATACAAGAGTGTTGCGATTACACAAATACTTATATGCTCATCTGAAAACAGTGGATAAAACATCAGCATATATTATAATAATAACTTTCATCATTATGCTGAATTGACACATCTAAAGCCTCATTTTTTATGATATTCATTGTATAATATACACCATTGTCAAAACTTTGACACACAAATGCAAAGCATGACAACTTAGTGCAAAGCATTTGCTCTTCTCTTGTTTGAGAGCAGATGTTTGAACAATGAGATGATGCCAGTCAATTTTGCATAGAAGGAAAGATGTGAGATGTCCTTTGTACATTCAAATTGTCAAAATCAACAAGCTGAGTTACACAGCAGAACCAACCTGATATGAAGCATGTAATATTGAAGCACAATTAAAGATGTCCAGTACTGTGGTAAGTTTCAAAAACTACAATGCATCACAGAGTCAAATCACAGTGCTAGAAGCAAGTATCAAAATAAAAACATCAGGGGATTCCTACCCACAATAATTGAAACCAACAAATACAACGAAAAGACTGCAGGAGACAAGGAGTCACACCTACTACTATTTGAAGGCATTCTGTGGTGGAGCTGATTTGAATGAACAATTATCAGCAGACATACTAACTAGAAAATTACTTATTAGTTCCTTAATGACTGCAATTACATACAACTATATTTAGAATGCTCAAATTACATTTCAGCTTATGTCCAAAACCAAATTTGTAGCCTTCGAGCCAAGGTACTGTACAGTTTGCTACACGTTAGGAGCAACAATTGATGCAATGTGCATCAACCTCTTAAAAAACATCTAGACACATATTTGACTTTTTTAGTCATACATAGTTACCACATGTACTATGTGATAAGTCATTCAGGTTTTTGAGACTTTAAAGAGCAAAAAAAAACAACAACAGAAAAGAGCTACCACAGCTACAGGAAAACCAAAACAGAAAAACAATTGCACACCTTAAGAGGTACAACAGCTTGTCAACGGGGCAGTTCCCTTAAATGGACATATCAGTGCACCTTATCTACCCCTCGAAGGTGCATACAAGTAATAGGTACCTTCAAACTACTACTATGACATTTTAAGGGTAAAAACGTTACAAAGTTCAAGGAGTGTCCGAGTGACAAGTTATTGTACCCCTAAAAAAACAAAAACAAGTTTGTACCTTATCTCCTCCTAAAAGGTGTATTATTTAGAGTTGACATAGATACCTTTAAAGCATTACTACAAACTTTTTAAGAGTAAAAAAAGAAAGTACTCCTAAAGATACAATGTTTGCACATATTTTTCTGAGAGTGTAGATACTCTTTCTTTTGAGAAACTTGGCATGCAGTCTTTTTTATGGACCCCAAGTTTCAATGATTCAGAAGAACTCTCCCCTGGACTTGAGTTTGAGAATCTCTGCTGCCAGCTGCTGTGAATCTTTCAGCTGCGGGAACATTTCCATAACTTTGTTTACATGATGTGGGTTAAAAATCGCATTAAGCTTCTTCCTGACCTCCTCTCTTTCTTCCTGGAAAGCATTGGACTGTGGCATGGCTGAGTGCTGCTGGTTTCCGTAGATATCGGGAGGCCTGTGCGAGCTAGGACAGGGTAAAGGTTCAGGTAAACTGGTTGCCTGTGGTATGTAGTAAGGGTAAGACCAGGCACCATAAGCAGGGAGACTATAACGCTGGATGGGGTTGGGCAGAGGTAGGGAGCTGTAGGCACCAAAGTTGGGCTGATAGTTGGAGAAAGGACTCATGTTGTCATAGTAGCGCTGGCCACCTGCAGGTACACCAAGGTTACCAGACATTGGTGGATGATTGGATCTCGTCCTATGCAACTCATCAATGCTCTGGGACGGGTCTGAAAACTGGCTTTCGTAGGATCCAAGCCCTGAGTCAGAACTGAAAAGGGAGGAAGGGTTTGTTGGGTAAGGTGCTTGCAGACTGGTTCTGTCTACCAAAGCATTGCGCTGTCCCACAGTGGCTGTATTTAAGGGCTTTTTGGTGGACAAAATGTCATCCCAGTACTGGTGTATAACATCCCTGCCATCAGAGCTCTTGGGATCCAAGTTGAGCTTTTGTTCCAGTTCTTGCTCCAAGGAGGGCAAGCTGGACCCAAAACCAGGGTCATGTCTTGGGTACATGCCTCTTATTGGCCCAGTTACTTTGCTTCCCTCTTTTGAACCAGACAGTCTGGCATTCTCTCGAAGCTCATCGGCTAGAGAACGCTGAGACTGGTTTGTGCGTTCAGGGTGGTAGAACTTACACTTGATCCCATATGTGCACTTTTTTCCTGAAGAGTAAAAACACAAATGTTTTATAAGGTCTACTTCAGGAATGTGCAACATCGATCCAGGAGGGTTGTGGTCCTCAGTTTAGTTCCATCCATAATCATAGACACCTGTCTGAAGTTTTCTAGCAACCCTGGAGACATATGTAAGATTTTTCAGGTGTGTTTGATTAGGGATGTAACTAAACTCTGCAGGACGGTAGCCCTCCAAGACCAGATTAGCCAGATATTTGGTCTACTTCAGAGGTGTCCTGCAGAGTTTTACTCCAACCTTGATAAAAACTCTATCAAGTCTGTAGCTCTCTAGTAAACCTTAGGAGTGTTTGACTTGAAGCGGCGCTGCGCAGAATGATCAATGTATGACATCAAAGAACTGCGAGAGCAATTCAAAAGCATAAGGATCCATCTGCTCTCTTATCGCTCTCGGGGTACTTTGATGTCATATACTGATCATTCTGCGGAGCGCCACTTCAAATCAAACACACCTCTTGACTTAGTGGTAACCTTGATTAGCTTGTTCAGGTGTGTATTCGACTAGGGTCTGAGGCTTGGAGCTAAACTCTGCAGGACTGTGGCTCTCCACTGCTGGTCTACATCCTTCTGTTCATGCACCTTGTATGTTGACGGAGTGAATCCAGCTCATGAAGACCCACTCCCCTGCAAAGTTGATTTCCAACTTGCTTTGAAACACCGCCTGTGATTTTCAAGTAATCCCGAAGACCTCGATTCAGGTATGTTTGATTAGGGTTGGAGCTAAACTCTGTAGGACAGTGGGTCTTCCATGAGCAGGACTGAAGACCTCTGAGAGCTACACAGACTTAGTCAAATACTAGGGCTATCAATTGACTGAATTACATTCAATGCAGATTTATTAAAGGACTTTTAATCCTGCTTTTTGAGTTCACGTTTAGTGTGTAATAGCTTTTTGTGCATGTAAACCAGAAGTGTCCAAACCTATTCCAGGAGGGCCACTGTCCTGCAGTGTTTAGCTCCAACTCTAATTAAGCACACCTGAACCAGCTAATCAAGGACTTCAGACTCACAAGAAACTTCCAGGCAAGCGTGTTGGAGCTGGTTGCAAATAAACTCTGCAGGACCTTGGACACCCCTGATGTAAAGTTGATGCTAATGGGATTTAATCTCTTTAGTAAAAAATAAAATTGCTACTTGGCTAAAATCTCTTGTTTGTAGTCATGCTATTACATCCGTGACTTAGCTATGTCATCACATTACACATTTGCATAATGCCCGCGTACTGGCTACTTTAGCCTGCCCTCAAGGAACAGCTGGATAGGTGATTTTACTATGTCAAATATACAATGTTTGGACATTGTATGGAATTTAAATACCAACACCGCAGTTCCCATAGAGATCATTCTGTTTACAGCTGCCCATGAAGCCTCTGGAGCTGAAACCCAATTATGGTAAGGGTTCAATTATGGTTCTTTAAGTGGCGGACTAATCACAACAGCCTGGGCCAGGTTTCAGAAAGGCGGCTTTAAAGAGGCAGGGGCTAAAACGTTTCAGGCAGAGGTGGATAAGAGTTGCTGCAGCAATGTGCACCCTTAGTAAAACAATGTGCTTTTTTAACTTTAAATTATGTAACTATATTCTAGCAGACACAAAAAATAAAATTATGAAATTGTAAATGAGTATAATATGGGAAGTTTAATCAATTGAATTACCATCAAATCACATATATCAGAATTTGCTAAGAAAATTCAAAGACATTTAATATGGCAGTTGAAAGCAGACTTTACAATAGTTTGAGAAGTCATAATACCATTTTGTTTGGTTTTCTTATAATTGACCATGAGCTTATCACTGGCCTACAGGGTGTTATATCTGGCTGTGAATGTCTTTGCTGGCAGGAAATTCCATTATTACAAAATATGCAATGAGTCATTGGACATGACAATGATGTCTATTTTTCATTTGGCTATATATTTATAATTAATTGCACTGAACTAACATTAAATTGACAGCCCTAGAAATGTATTTCAATTAGTAGTTTGTGGTTTACATGGCATACATGACTCCGAGTGATAGAAACTGACAAGTACTTACCATATGGACAGAGTTGTCGCTTGTGGTCAAGCAACATAGCTTTTTTACGAAGAAAATTATCTAAATTGGGTCCATGACGGCCGAGAGGGTCATCAGGTGGCATGAACCTGTCCAAGAGGGTCGTGTTGATGGTTAGTTAAATGAATAGGAATAAGAACAGGCATTACAAAAAGCATTAGCAGCTCCTAAAGAATAGTTGTAAGAACATACTTGTCATTAACAAAGGAGTACATAAGCAATCTCTCCTCAATGCAACGCTTCCACTCCGGACGTTCACTTTGCAGGTCACGATATGTGTCGTTGGACACTATAATGCCATCCAGATCATGAGCTAATTTGACAATAAAGCGATCATCATAGCAGACCACGCGCTTTCCTCCGACCCTTCGTGAAGGTGTAAACACAAGAATCTTCTTCCTTTCCAGCTCTTCCAAAATATGCTGATCTGGAAACAAAGACAAACACATTTGATATTTTTCATCATCTTTGTGGACATTTGTACACACCAGACTCGATTAAAGATTCACAGTGAAACTGCAGGTGATAAGGAAAACTCTTGAACTTCCTGGTGGGGAATTCCCAGTGAGACCTGTAGGAAACTTAACTCTTCCTTATTCTTCTTGTTTTGTTATTACTGTTCTTACTCGAACTGATTTGAGGAATCTGAGCAGGGGTGTGCACCACAAAAGAGAGACAGTCCAGGGACATAAACAACTGAAATTATCATCTCCACATCAACACCTCTAGGCTGTTAGAACTGAACCTGAATGTTTCTAAAGTCCTGAAACAAAGGTCATTTTGTACTAGTACCAGAAGTAGAGGAAATGTTTTGCAACCACAAACTAATGAACAGCAAACTGTTATTTTATTTTAAATTAAACTGTTTAAATTTTAAAGATCTTGTCAATTACTGCAATTCTGTGTAATGCACGAGTCTAAAGGTTTAACTTTTCATTAATTTATTGATGTCAGTAAGATTGTTCAATAGTTTTGAAAGAAGTCCTATATGCTCACCAAGACTGCATTTATTTGACCAAAAATACAGTAAAAAGTGTAACATTTTGAAATATTACAATTCAAAATAACGGTTTTATTTTTTAATAAAGGATTCCTGTGATGCTACGCTGAATTTTCAGCATCATTACTCCAGTCTTAAGTGTCACACGAATCAGTAAATATTGTATTTTATTATAAGCGTTGAAAACTGCTTCTTCATATTTTTTTTAGATTTAAGAGATTTATTTATTTTTTCTTTTTCATTTTTCTTTTTTTTATTCTTAGATCATTAGAACATTCAGCATATATTTAAAATGCAAATCTTTTGTAACCGTATAAATGTCTTCACTGTCTCTTTTGATAAATTGAATGCGCCCTTGCTGAATAAAAGTTTGTATTGTGTGGAGTATAGGCTTCTCTGCATCTGTGCAGTCAGATGGGCGTTTTCGCTGTTCAGACAAACCGGTCTGTGATGACTCATTTTTACCAAAAGTGCTGAGGGAGTGTCTTTACCTGAAATAGGTACATCAGGCCTGGGCTGCTCTTTTCTCCAGGAAGGGACAAATACAGTGATATTTCTGTGTCCTCGGTCAAGGAAGTAATTAACTGCCAGCTCAATCCCACGGCAAGAAAACACTTCCTTGTTCCCATGACTGAAAGAGAACAAGAGAAACAGTAAAAAACAAAAAGAGAAAGAAATGAGTTTGGCAGATGAGTAAATCAGTGAATATGCATGCCAAAAACCACTGGTCTGTATAAATGTTAGAGGGCTTTGGTGTTTATGTTGCTTTTTCAGCATCTTACTGAATGTAATGTTCCTTAATGGCATGTCACATGTCAAATTATTAATGCTTACATTTTTAAAAGTCTCCTTTCAAGTCCTGTGTGAACAACTCTTTAAATAATATGTGTTTGGTGCTCAATAACTATTGTTTTTAATGAAGAACATACATGTCTTTAAAGTTCGTGAAGTTTTGCTAAACTGTGGTTAATCCATTTAATGTATCAACACTATCAGTTTTTTATAAATGTGAAAAGTATATTGAATTCCAAGGGTTGATTTATAAACCTAAAACTAAGCAGTTTGATCCATTGCATTTTTTTTCAGATGTGGACGTTGGAATTACTTGTAGCAATAATGTAACTAGAAGGCATGCTAAAACACAACCTCATTTGCATAACCTCATTATGGAGTACTACAACAGTACAACAACTGGAATGCAAACTGTAGTTGTTGACAGATGCATGTCAGACATGTTTATAGTATAGCTGATAAAACAACCCAAAGAGATAAGACAGACAGAAATGACAGAATTGTTTGCTTTGACTGGGAAGTTACAGCCAAGAAAACACATAAAAAAACAACAGCCATTTCCATTACGTCATGATGCTATTGCAAATATAAATGCATCAATTGGCTTTCACACACAATGTGCTTGAAATGTAACTTACTACCATCTCTCTTAAACTACTTATAAACCCTTCATTTCAAGGAAGAATGTCTTTCACACAATTCCCTAATGTCACCTTTGCAGAATGCATGACAAAAATGTTGCAGAGTGTGTTGAGCATGAGGCATTGGTCTCTTGGAAACGAAATGGTTAAAACAGTGCCTATGATTTGCATATTGGAGAACTGAAAAGCATGGATAAAGGGGAAGTACTGACCTTTTCAGAAGAACCAGGTCTAAGTTTAAGCCCAAAGGCAAAATGAGCAATTCACTATGGGAAGTGGTAAGTCATATTACATTAAACGCACTAGTTACTTAGTACTTTTAAAATTAATTATTAATCAATTGATGTTTCTTACAAACAAAGAGCTATCAACAAGTCTATATCCGTGCCATTATTTGGTTGTGATATTCACATTTTTAAAAACACACTTAAAATAAAAAACTCAATGTTACAACAATCTAAGGTGAACCAACATTAAAAAAGTGGAATGAAAGTGAAAACCTTGTATATTTTGGGGAAAGTTTATTCACAACCAGAGCACAGCTGTCATGAATTTCCTTTTGTAACGGCAACTTGCTGATACTTGTTAAACTGGCAAAGACTCAAAACTCCAGCGTAGTTTTCAATCTCCGTTCTCTTTCCATTGAAAAATCACATAAGAGAAACCAAGCAAATAGTACCATGTCCTCACCTCATGGCCAAGTTGCTGCCATCAATAACAATAGGCTTCAGGTCACCTTCGGCTTCAGTGGTGTCCTCCAGCGTTGAGCCCTGTGTCCTAGATGAGCTTGCTCTCCGATGGAGCAAACTGAACCCACCATCATCACTGTCAGAGCTAGAGGAGGGCACAGCCTTGGCCCCTGAACGCACCAGCTCCCCCAGCACCGCGTTGGTGTCCGTCCCCAGGCCGAGCTTCCTCAGGACAGCCTTCACCTCTTGTGGAGAGTAACCCAGCTTACGAAAGAAGTCGACCTTCATCTGCAGGTCATGGAGGTCAGGTCCGTCTTGGCCCAGGCCAGTGGGTTGATGGCAACACCTCGACTGCATCCCGCTGTATGTTGAATGTTTGATGGTCTGGGGTTTTTCAGTGCAAGAGCTGCTGTGTCGTCCATATGCTGCTCGGACATGTTGCTCTTGCTTCTGAATAAGGCTGAAACATAAACAAATAAATGGTAAATAAAACATAAGCCATAACAATATAAGTTATAAACTGTTATATTTAAAAAGAAACTTACAATACATAAAGTGTAAATAGTAGAATAAGGTAATATTTGATATGGTAATATCTTTATAAACACATTTTATGCATTACATGATTTGATCTTCATAAATTCCACCATTCATTCATGAACAACACCATCACAGTGACTATATAATTTATCTACAAGTGCAATTCAATCCTCCATCAACCTCCTCCCAAAAATACTAAACAATTTCATGCATGGATATTGCAATTTTTGTTAAATAAAGTAATAATAAATTATTAAAAATAATAATACAAATGCAAAAAAAAAAATACAGCTTTAGTCTTGTAATTTAGAATACTTATTAGAATAAATTAAATATAAAGTAGGCTACATTTTAAAAAGGGTTATCTGTACTTCAGAGGTTACATATGTTTTCGTGTTGTTTCCGAGAAGACTTGGATATTAATTTGTAATAGTGTCAGAATTCAGATATATACTAGGCCTGTGAAAATGGTCCAGTGCATGCAAAATACATAGAGATCAACCCAGTAGTGACTTGTTATTTTACTAACAATGTTGGAAATGACTTTAAATCTGTTTCCAGAATGTCCAGTGGGCCCAAGCATCATATTTAAAAAATGGTAACATGTACTCCAATGCATTTGATAAACAAAATCAGTTTTTATCAGGTGGTTTTCCTCTTTATTGGTGTTCTACTAATTTGCATGTGCTTTTACTAATTGCTGCAATATTTAAATGTAAGGCATTCTATGCAGTGAACCTTTTACTCACAAAGTAGTGAGCTTCTGTTTATTTTAATTGTACATCGCTGTGTCATTTGTTAAATTCTACATGGTTAATAAATGACATTGACTTCCCCTACTTTTACAACACTTTCCACGAAAAGTTCCTGATTCACTGATTACACAAGCTATAACATATACAGTGTATTTAAAGTCCTACAGACACAGGGTTCTAATACAAACATACACGAGTAAACTCTAATATACTGTACTGCCAAAGCTCGCGGGGAGCCTTCGGACCCCGGGTCAAGTACTACACAAACTTATTAACCATTTGTAGCTTTGAAGTAAGAATACTAAAGCGTTACTTTAATGTAAAATACTGACAGTTTAAATGCCTGTCTCAGCTGTTACACAATAGACGTTTCTTATATAAACGTTTCCAAAATAAAACAGAATAACTTAGACCTACCATATTCTCCCAATGATGAGTCCGGAGATCTGTAACGCGTGCGCGCGCGCGTGTGTGTGCTAAAGTACTGATCTTGTGTTTATGACGTGTTTTAATGTAACACCTTTCCTCCTCTACTTCCTGCTCCAGGTAACTCGACCTGTTCCACTCCCGGGAGAGAGAGAGAGAGAGAGAGAGAGAGAGAGAGAGAGAGAGAGAGACTCAGCTGGCCTGTACTAGACAAACGACCACATTTACATGAACATTAGTTTTGTATTCATATTTTATAATCTTCATTCATTTTTTTACACAGTATTTCATTTTCATAATTTCAGTTCCTGTATTTCTGTTTCCAGCACCTTATTCACTTCCTATTGTATATTTGTATTTTATTGTTTTGTTCTTGTGGCACTATTAGTATTAGTACTGATTAGAAAATTAAGCTTTGTTTTTTGTATTATTTTCCTGACAGTAAAGCACATTTTCCCCATACTGTACATTGCCATTATTTATGGGTATATAATATATTATTTTTTATTATTATTATTATTGATTATTTTATTTAGCCATTTTTCAATACGTTTAAAAAATAGATTCTCAATACTTTAATATTGTATTTTTAGGTATGATTTGTTTTACATAATTTTTTTTCTTTTGATTTTGGGTGTGAATTTACGTATGACAGAAACACTTTCAAGGAACTGCTTGTAAAAAAAACCCAAAAAACTACAAACTGTATATTTACATCAAAGACAAAAGGCAATGTATATATGATAATCAATACTGATAACCAACTGACCATTATCACATAAGTAATAAAAGTACTACCTTGAAATATGTACAACAAAGTATTTTCCAACTTCTCTTGTGTTGCATAATATCATTCATTTATTGTTGTGAAACATATCTAAATGAAATGTGGGAGGTGCTTTTATGAACATACAGTATGTCATATTTTATGATCATGACATAATGCTTTCTATGAAAGCAATTGTGTGTAATATTACACTTGAAAGAGTGATAAGTATCAAAATACAAGTAAGACATGATTACATAAGGATTTTCTTCTCATGTGTTTTCCCTCAGTGCATGAACACCAGAGAAGGACAGTGCATATATATATATATATATATATATATATTTTTTATTTCCTCTTTTGTCTGTGAACGTGTATTGCTTTTTTATGTTTTGTTATTGATTGATACATGTTGTTGTTTACATACACCCTTTACAGAGACCTATTAAAATGGATCATAAAACTTTAGGAACCTGTCAACACATGCAGTACATTTGGACTCCGATGCCTTGCCATTATTTTATTGTCACCAAAGTGACATTGGCGATTAGCTCCACTTGGTTGCTCCAAAACAAAGCAAAAACTCAGTGCCTTCTGCTTGTTCAGTGCTTTACTGACTCTTTGCGAGTCAGTGTCTATTGTGTGTGTGTCTTGAGGAAGTTATTATGAGTGAGGTTACTAATATGTCCTGCTCCGTGAGCCACAGGTTAATGGTGTGTACTGAGTGCAGTTCCGGACCCTGGAGAAAGCAATCACTGGGGGTTGCAGTCCACTGCTCTCTCTGAGGTCCTGTGTCAGCGGGCCCAGGTGTCTCTGGTGCTGATATTACAGCGGGGCAATGAGCTACAGCAAACAGAGATGAGTTTCCCCGCTGACCCCCGCCGGCACACAGCTGCCATGACAACCAGCGTCCAGAGAGATCCGAGGAGAGGCTGGACCTGCAGCGTTTGCTCTCAGGATAAAGTCAGCGTAACCTTGAAGTAAAATATCACAGCAATTAGCCACTGTTACACTCACTACATTAGATGCAACATATCAAATCAAAAGGATCCTAGAGTTTTCCCTAAGAACTAACTTTCTGAGCCATGCAGACTAACTAAGACTAACAGACCAACAAACTATTACATATGCTCTAATAATGTTTGACAATCACAAAATCTTCACATTCAGATTGTCTTCACATCTAATATAACAACATTCATTTTTTAAAACATGGCATTGAAAGTTGATAATATAACATTTCTGTAAAGAATTCTATTTTAATGAACACAAGAGGGCAGTAAAAGTATATGATACAGAATTGGCTCTGATCCATGAGTCCATCTTAAATAGCTTGTGTTGCACTTTACACTTCGTTACTGAACAGAGCTGTCCAGAATACCTACTGTTCTCATACTCACACTCTTTCTGCAGTGTGAAAACTGTGCAAAGTGCTCACATTTTCTGTATGTAGCCTACAGAATTCTCAATTTGATAAAATGCATGAGATTTGTTTTTTAACATATCTTAAATCAGTATTTATTCAAACTAGGTCTACCAGAGGTTAGGATGTAAAAAAACAAAACAAAACAAAAAATAATTACCTTACCAAAGAGATTTTAGCCATTTATCCCGACAAATATGTATTATCTTTATTCCATCTTATCCAGGATAAATTGTAGTGTCGCCCACTTACTTGCAACCCTGAAAATAAAATCTGTAATTCAAAATAAAAAATAAAATGTCTCGGTCTCCGTGGCAAAGCTTTGCTCTGATTATAATCTCTCCTCATGTTGAGGACGACAATAGCTAGTAAAACGGTTGATCTGGTATTTATAAATGTTATACTATCACATCCAAATACTGATTGTTCAGCTGAGAATAATCTGTAACGCATGTTTTTATATGGCGGTAGGTGAACTTACATCATCCTCGTCTGCCGGAAATGGAAAATGCATCCCATCTGGTCAGAAGTGGGGATAAAACTTCCAATCTGAGGAAGAAAAATAAATGACCAATAGTGGGATGTCAAAAGCTGATTAATAATAATAATAATAATAATTTGTATTTTAAAGTGCATGCATTTTAATCACTTCACTATAGAGCAAGCTAACATAAAATATCCGTAATAAAAGGCAAGGCAAGTTTATTTATATAGCACATTCCATACACAGTGGTAATTAAAAGTGCTTTAATTTAAATGCTTTAAAAATATAAAATCAATTCTAAATGTAACTGGAAGCCAGTGTAAGGACCTGAGGACTGGTGTAATATGCTCAGATTCTCTGGTTCTGGTCAGAATCCTTGCAGTAGCGTTCTGGATGAGCTGCAGTTGTCTAATGGTCTTCTTTGGAAGGCCGGTGAGGAGACCATGACAATAATCCACCCTGCTGGTGATAAAGGCATGAACAAGTTTCTCCAAGTCTTGACTGGAAACAAAACATCTAATTATTGCAATGTGTTTGAGATGATAATTGTAAGGTCTGTTTTGGGTTCTGGTTCATGTTCTTGTTTTTCATATCTTTTATTTTGAATTTAGTCATGGTTCTCGTTTGTGTCTTGATTCCCTTGCCCTCATGTCTCTTTGCTATTGGTTCCCTTGTTCATTGTGTCATGTTCTCATTGGTTTGTTCATGTCATGTGACCCACTCTGTTTGTTATAAGTAGCCATGTCATTGTCTTGTTCCTGGTCGTGTATTAATGTTGTTACCTGCTGTTGTTGAGTCTAGTCTGTTCATGCCATGCCAAGTCTGTCTGTGTCAAGTCTGTCTTTGTTTGGAGTATGTTTGGATTTCACAATGTAAATAAACTGCACTTGGGTTCATCACTACGCTCGCCGTCAGTGGACATTCATTACAATAGTATGCTGATTTAGTTACTGTTTTGACATTACTACTAAAACTAAGGTCTGTCTCCAGAATCACCCCAAGATTTTTGACTTGTTTTTTTTGTTATAAATGGATATTCAAATTACGCTGCTTGAGATGCTAAATTAAATTAGCCTCCTTTATTAATCATTATCAGAGGTTACTTCTGTATCTTAATTATCACACTCTAAATAATGCTGGGTAAAATATGGACGAATCCAGCGATTGGGTTGTTTAAACCCAGCGGTTTGGTTACTGCCCAGAAGGTTGGGTTAAACATTTAAACCCCCGCCCCTCTCTGAAACCCCATACAAATCCCCTACCTCCTGGAACATGGACCATCTCACCCCCCCCCCCAACCTTACCACATCACAGAAAAAACTGTCAAACTTTTTTTGTGCAATTCAAAGTGTGCTACACACAGGTGAGTGGGCCTGTACAAACCCCCTGTAGTAACACTCTCCTCTATTCACACTAGACACTTTTCACACATTATTATGTGTACATAATCCCACAAAAGACTCAGTAATATATGTATGTTTACATGCTCACGCAGTAAAAACTATCTTACACTCTTCCTCAGCCAGCTGCTCGACTCACGATGTTCTCTTTGCACGTGTACAGTATTTGCGAAGCATTTGTACAGTTAGTATTTTTTAGTTTATGTATAGGTAATTATTTTTATATATAGCATATGTATAGTCAAAATCTCTCAGTAGTTTAGTTGTGTATAGGTTTATACTGTTTTACTTCATTGTTGTACGTCTGTATTCATGTAGCACCATGGTCCTGTGAGGCATGACATTTCATTCCACTGTATGTCCACACATGTAGCGGAATGACAATAAAGCTCAACTTGAACTTGATATTTAAGTTAAAGTTATATAATATTATGTTATGTATATACACTCACCAGCCACTTTATTAGGTACACCTGTTCAATTGGTTAGTAACACAATAGCTAATCAGCCAATAACATGGCAGCAACTCAATGCATTTAGTCATCTAGATGTGGTGAAGACGACTTGCTGAAGTTCAAACCGAGCATCCGAATGGGGAAGAAAGGGGATTTAAGTGACTTTGAACGTGGAATGGTTGTTGGTGCCAGACGGGCTGATCTGAGTATTTCAAAAACTGCTGATCTACTGGGATTTTCACGCACAACCACAAACACAAAAGTGTATTGACTCAGTGCATCTCAGTGTGGTATAGTAACGCCACAAATCAGGACTGCAAAGCTCTGCAGAGAGTCGTGCGCTTAGCTGAGCGCATCTCAGGGTCTATACTCTCCCCTCTCTGCAGGACATCTACCACAAACACTGCAAAAGCAGAGCTGTAAAAATCATCAAGGACTCAAATCACCCCGGTAACCGTCTTTTCACTTTACTGCCATCTGGCAAGCGCTTCCGTAGCATGATGGCAAAAGATGATAAGATTGGCTGTAGAGACTTAGGAGGAGCTTCTTCCCTCAGGCCATCAGGCTCCTAAACTCAAACTCAGTCTCATAACATTTACATTTACATGTCTCAATTTAATGTGTACATACCCGGTACAACCTGTTTGCACATTCTTCTTGCACACCCCTGTTTATATTATTATTATTATTTATTAAGTCAACAGTATACTGTATTGCACATTTTATTTCATTGCACATTTTACTCCTTATTTTTTTCTTATTTTTATTTTATTCTTACCTATATTTAAATATATTCTCTGAGCGGACCTGTCCTGATTTACATTTCACTACTGATTATATCCTGTATAATTGAATATGTGACGAATAAAAGAACCTTGAACCATCTCTAGAGTTTACAGAGAATGGTCCGAAAATGGAGAATGGAGAAAATATCCAGTGAGCGGCAGTTGTGTGGACGAAAATGGGGTGGGGTAAGGAAGAAAACTGCCCACAAAATTCCTATTAACAGGCTCATGTGTGTTACACCTCAAATACGACTCATGAGATCCACTTTCCTGTGGAGTTTAGCTCAAACTTTGATCAAACTCACGCCCCTGTGATTTTCTAATGATCCTCTAATGAAGACATGAAGACTCAGGTGTGTTTGATTAAGGTTAGAAATAAACTCTACAGGAAAGTCAATCTCTTGAGCCAGATTTGAGGATCCCTAGCCTATATGAAACAATAGGTTCTGAAAAGGTCTCTTTTGGTCTGAGCCATTCCAGTTTAACTACAGTTCAACTAAAGAATGGCCAGTCAGTGTTGTTTGTATTCTCCAACTTGCATTACAGGGCTGCCTACACAAATACTGCATGGGCCCAAAGGATACAAAAGTTGCTCTGGGCCCGAACGGGCTGGCCCATGCTGGGCCATCACTGGATTAATGTGGGCAGTCCCATAGTGTGGGCTGCTCACAGAGAGCCTGCGGTGAGCCCAAAGCTGTGGGCCTCGTCTGGGAAAGCCCGCACTGCGCCTGTTTAGGTTTGCTGTGGGCTGGCCCTTGTATACTGTGCCCGCAAAAAAGCCAGCATTGGCCCCGCAAGGACATGTTTGCAGGGATGCTTGAAAATTCCAGGCAGGTGTGTTGAGCCAAGTTGGAGCTAAACTGTGCAGGACAAAAAAAATAACAAAAATAAAAATGGACACCGGCCCTCCAGGATCAAGTTTGGTGACCCCTGATCCAAAGCATACAACAATCATCTGTGAAACATGGTGGAGCAGTGTGATGCATGAGCATGCATGGCTTCCAGTGGCACTGGGTTACTGGTGTTTAGTGATGATGTGACAGAAGACAGAAGCAGCCGGATGAATTCTGAAGTGTATAGAGATACTGTCTGTCCAGATTCAGTCAAATGGACCAAAGCTGATTGGACAGCGTTTCATAGTACAAATGGATGATTACCCAAATCATACAGCAAAAGCAACCCAGGAGTTTTTGAAGGCAAAAAAGTGGAATATTCTGCAATAGCCAAGTCAATCTCCTGATTGTAACCTTATTGAGCATGCATTTCACTTGCTGAGGACAATACTAAAGACAGAAAGACCCACAAACAAACAATAACTGAAGTCAGCTGTAGTAAAGGCCTGGCAAAGCATCACAAAGAAGGAAACCCAGTCTCTGGTGATGTTCATGAGTTCCAGACTTAAGGCAGTTATTGCCTGCATTATTCTCAACAAAAAAAACAAATCTATTTTATTTTTATTTATGATTTTATTTATTCGTCCAATTATATTTGAGTGCCTGAAAATGGGCAGACTGTATGTAAAAATGGTTATAATTTTAGTAATATAAATAGTAAACAGTAATAAATAGTAATGTAATGCAGGTGCTTCTCAATAAATTAGAATGTTGTGGAAAAGTTCATTTATTTCAGTAATTAAACTCAAATTGTGAAACTTGTGTATTAAATAAATTCAATGCACACAGATTGAAGTAGTTTAAGTCTTTGGTTCTTTTAATTGTGATGATTAGACAATAAAAACCTTCTAGTGAATTGTTGGCCTTCTGGAAAGTATGTTCATTTACTGTATATGTACTCAATACTTGGTAGGGGCTCATTTGCTTTAATTACTGCCTCAATTCGGCGTGGCATGGAGGTGATCAGTTTGTGGCACTGCTGAGGTGGTATGGAAGCCCAGGTTTCTTTGACAGCGGCCTTCAGCTCATCTGCATTTTTTTGGTCTCTAGTTTCTCATTTTCCTCTTGACAATACCCCATAGATTCTCTATCGGGTTCAGGTCTGGTGAGTGTGCTGGCCAGTCATGCACACCAACACCATGGGTTTTTTAACCAACTTTTGGTGCTTTTGGCAGTGTGGGCAGGTGCCAAACCCTGCTGGAAAATTAAATCCACATCTTTAAAAAGCTGGTCAGCAGAAGGAAGCATGAAGTGCTCCAACATTTCTTGGTAAACGGGTGCAGTGAATTTGGATTTAAAAAAACACAATGGACCAACACCAGCAGATGACATTGCACCCCAAATCATCACAGACTGTGGAAACTTAACACTGGACTTCAAGCAACTTGGGCTATGAGCTTCTCCACCCTTCCTCCAGACTCTAGGACCTTGGTTTCCAAATGAAATACAAAACTTGCTCTCATCTGAAAAGAGGACTTTGGACCACTGGGCAACAGTCCAGTTCTTCTTTCCTTAGCCAGGTAAGACGCCTCTGACGACAACTGTAGCCAAATTCCTTGACACGTCTGTGTGTGGTGGCTCTTGATGCCTTGACCCCAGCCTCAGTCCATTCCTTGTGAAGTCACCCAAATTCTTGAATCGATTTTGCTTGACAATCCTCATAAGGCTGCGGTTCTCTCGGTTGGTTGTGCATCTTTTTCTTCCACACTTTTCCCTTCCACTCAACTTTCTGTTAACATGCTTGGATACAGCACTCTGTGAACAGCCAGCTTCTTTGGCAATGAATGTTTGTGGCTTACCCTCCTTGTGAAGGGTGTCAATGATTGTCTTCTGGACAACTGTCAGATCAGCAGTCTTCCTTCTATGATTGTGTAGCCTAGTGAACCAAACTGAGAGACCATTTTGAAGGATCAGGAAACCTTTGCAGGTGTTTTGAGTTGATTAGCTGATTGGCATGTCACCATATTCTAATTTGTTGAGATAGTGAATTGGTGGGTTTTTGTTAAATGTGAAATTACTGAAATAAATGAACTTTCCACGACATTCTGATTTATTGAGATGCACCTGTATTATTGGCTGATATAAGCATTTTATGTTATATTTTTTTGTTCATCCCTTGAATTAAAGCTTAAAGTCTGCACTTAATTTCATCTTTTTTAATTATGTTTTGGCACAGAGCCGAAATTATTAAAATTGTGCCAGTGTCCACATATACATGGACCTGACTGTATAAGGTATTGTATAATTTGTTTCATAGGTTTAATATATTAACAAGTGTTGTGCTGGTGAATGGAATGGTTATAATATAGCTATAAACGTGCTGCAATCAAGATTGGTTTCATCAATATTTATTTGCCTCCTTGAAATATTCCCTCACAGGCCACCACTGTACATAGTCACATATTAAAATGAATTGAGTATTGAAAATAAACCGAGATATCATGTGCTGGAGAGGCATTTATCACAGATCATGTGTGATGTAAAAGTGCACAGCGAACAGGTGCAAGGCAGGTATGTCAGTGCTGATGCTAATAGGTTGTCATGGAAACAGACACTGGAGATATTGACATCATGAGTGCATGCTATACTAAGATTGTCGTTGCTAAAACCAGGATTGGACAGTCGCTAGGACTGGTGTGACTAACTTTGATGAGCCGCCTTTGCGGGATCAGGTGTGTTCTGTCCACATGGTTTGATCGATAGATTGGAATCTGAGTCCTGTAAGCAGCAGACTGTATTATGCTGCATACAATCATAACCATGCAATGCAAGAAAAGTCAGCGTAGGCATCTCAATCCAACCGTCAATTGAGATGGTCATTACTGTGTGCAGCAAGCTGTTCTTTCCAGTCTGTGCATCAGGCGATGACCTTGACAAGGGTCGACTGGTGGCTGAGGTTTTTCTCATGCAATCCAAATAGCCTTTTTTGTAGCCCTGAAACAATTTGTCAAAAATAAAGGTTCTAAAAAGCATTTTTGCACTGAAGAAATTGTAACCTAAAAATGGTAGCATCTAAGTAAACTGGTTTTATTCAGGTTAAAAATATTATTATTGAACCAACCTTTATAAATGTATACCAAAACAGTTAATATTTATGGGAGAAATAACTTCTCAAGGTAACAATTGAAGGCTATCAATTTTTTTACTGTGCAGCAATACAATATCAGACAAAATTTTGGTTACCCAAAGAACCGTTTATTAGAAAAGTTCTTCTAATAAGAACCTTTTCTACTAAAAATAACCTTTTGTGTGATAGAAAAGTTCTAGAAGTTTAAGGTTCTTAATGGAACCATCAATTCCAATAAAGAGCATTTATTTTTAAGTGAATCTTCAAGAGATTCTGAACAAAATGCTAAAGTTTTTGTTATTGCAATGTTTACACTTGGAATTGTGGCTTTCCAATTCCATTTTTTTGGTTCAATAAGGGAAACTAGTTTTAGATTATTTACTAGCATCTCAGTTATCTCAACTACAATAGAATAGAGAACCATTGAAAAAACATTACCAAAACGTATTTAGGACACCATGCGTCCATTGCATGGATCATATTTTAGTATAGCCACCGTTTTGCAATTTTGTGATTGAAAAAACAAAAAACAGAAACAACAAACAAAAGGATTTTCAACCAACTCCTGCATTATTTTTCATAGAGTACAATTGTATTAATCAGCTAATTACAACCAATCAAGATCCATCAATCCCAGAACATGTGAATCAACATGTGAATGTGCTGCTCTCTTGATCTTCAAAAAAAAAAAAAAGAGAGAGATGTGTGTGTGTGAGAGAGAGCCCAGGTTTATGTAATTAATCTTGATCTTGTGATGGTATGCTAATTAGTAACATGATTTCAAAATAAATTAATAAATAAATAGTTATATCAACCATGGCTTCCCCTAATACAGTTCAGTAACTGAATAATTTTTTTAACACTTGATAAACAATATATTATATATATTCTGTAGAAAACTACAGACCTGTCTCTCTCATTCCATTCATAGCAAAAATAATCAAACAAATTGCTTTCAACCAAGTATCTTTGTTTCTTTCACAGAGCATCAAACTGGACGCTAACCAGTCAGGTTTCAGGAGTGGCCATTCAACTGAGACTGCGCTACTCTGTCACTGAAGCCTTGCGAATTGCATAAGCTGATTCCAAATCATCAGTCCTCATGCTGCTGGGTCTATCAGCTGCTTTTTTGCACTGTCAATCATTAGATCCTCCTGTTTACCCTCTCATCACTGGGATTCCACTTTGCTGGTTCGAATCCTATCTCACTGGTATGTCTTTCAGATGAGTGCAGAGTGCGGTTGTCTGGAGATGGTCCTCGGGGGAATTTCACCGCCTTTGTGGAGTGGGTGCTGGTGTCCTGTGGATTGGCGCTGACTGGGACATCGTAGACGACCACACCAGCCCCACTTCAGACCCAGAGCCCAGCCCATGATTACCCTGCTGTGTGGAACCTCAGCCTGAGCCCACCGCTGACGGAGATCTTGCCGCGATCAACAAGCCATCGCCTGAGAGACCGACAGAGCTGAAGATCGCCCCGAAAAAGCCTGAGTCTGTGATGTCAGACCAGGTGTGAGAGACGGCAACTGAGCACGCAACGGTGGATGATGCAAGGGAGCACGTAAGCTTGGAGGAAAGCCCCGCCCACTGCACCACCGCTAAGGGTGAGCTGCTGCTGGACTCTGTGGATTTTACAATAGATATTTGAGCAGTCTTTTAGATCTCCATGCTCCGGTCAGAACTAGAACTGTCATATTTTCCCATTAAGCCCGTGGTTTACCTGTGAGCTGTGAAAGTTTAAGGTAGCTGGAGGTGTCCTAGAGTGGCGTCTTAAGGTCACAGGACTCACTGTTAACAGGCAGGCCTACAGAGAGCATCAGAAGGCTTATGCAAAATCCTTGAGAGATGCTAGGTCACGATTCTATTCTCGTTCACCATTCCTGGCTGGTGGAATAATCTTCCCAACCCTAACCGGAATGCTGGATCCCTGTCAATCTTCAAGCAACAACTGAAAACTCGTCTCTTTTGACACAACTTGACTTCATCCTAAACTTAAAAAAATTAAATCTTTCTCTTTATCTTTCTCTCCTTCCCTTGCTAGCTTGTACTTATTTGAACAATGCCTGAGACTTGGTGTTACGAGCACTTCCTCTGTCTGTTTGCCTCTTCAAGATTAATCGCTTTATGTATTCCGCAATTGTAAGTCGCTTTGGATAAAAGCGTCTGCAAAATGACTAAATGTAAATGTAATAATAGCCCTGGAAATGCAAAGCATCTATTTTCTACTATAAATCACATCCTTAAACCGCAAGCTCACCCTCACTTAGAAGCAACAAAGGAGAGATGCAACAGCTTTATTGTTTTTTTTCAGGAAAAAAGTATACACCATTCGCTCCCTTCTGTCTAGTTCTACTGCTCTACCTGTTTTGTCTGTTTTTCTGATGCCTCACAGTGAGAGGTTGAGAGCATAATCAGAAAGATGAAACCATCAACCTGTGCCCTGGACCCATTTCCTACAGCCTTGGTGAAATCTAACCTTTGTGCCATAAGTCCCCTGATTACAAAGGTTATCAATCACTCCCTCCAGGCTGATCATGTTTCACCTGTAATGAAAATTGCTGTCATCAGACCACACCTAAAAAAAAAACAACAACTTTAGATCCAGAAGTCCTTGCCAACTACAGGCCCATCTTTAACCTTCCATTTATTTCTAAAGTTTTGGAAAAAGTAGTTGCTGAACAACTTCAGACCCATTTAAAACAAAACATTTTGTTTTAGAAACAAATGTGGAGAAAATTGTGGAGAAAGTCCCGTTCTGAATCAGATGATTCGCGATTCACGCTTTGAAGTCCCGTTCTGAATCAAATGATTTGCGAAACTCGATTTGAAGTCCCGTTCTGAATCAAATGATTCGCGAAATAAGATTTAAAGTCCCGTTCTGAATCAAATGATTCGCGATTCACGCTTTAAAGTCCCGTTCTGAATCAAATGATTCAAGAAACGCGATTTGAAGTCCCGTTCTGAATCAAATGATTCGCAAAACGCTCTTTGAAGTCCCTTTCTGAATCAAATGATTCGCGAAACGCGCTTTGAAGTCCCGTTCTGAATCAAATGATTCGCAAAACGAGCTTTGAAGTCCCGTTCTGAATCAAATGATTAGCAAAACGTGCTTTGAAGTCCCATTCTGAATCAAATGATTCGCATTATACGATTCGATTGGAGCGCTTCAAAACAGTGAATCATTTTGCGACGTAATGGTTTAACTGACTCAGAGTTCCGTTGATAATGTTCTTTGTTCGCTTTCTCTATATAATTTATTTTGTTGTTTGAATCACCGGGAAATTAAATCATTACAATTAATAGGCCAAACTTACAATGTTTTTATCAAATTGTTATCATATTAAGTACAGTTTCCATCGTATTAAAAACATTTCATGACGTGACATCCATTTACTTGCCTAAAAAGATGGATTTATGATGTGTTAAGACGATGGTCGACGACAGACCAAGACCAAGAGCCCGGTAGTGCTGGTGGACTGACGGACCATGGCGGAGAGGAGAATGTTAGAGCCATGGTGGAGCCGATGTGTCGAAGGGCCGAGGTGGAGTCAGGGACTCAGAGGCTGGAGGCGGAGACAAAGGATCCTCCAGCCACAATGCCACGGAGGTCGTTCCCCTGTCCGCTGCGCTCCCGGTGTTGGGAGTCACAATCTGGTGTGTGGGCACCATCCCTGAAAACCTTGGTGCTCACAAATTCCCACACACTCTCCTTCTCCTGCCTCCTGCCTGTCATCCCTGCTGCTTCAGCTCCACCACTGCTGTCTCCTGACAGTCCCTCTGCTCATCCTCAGTCCACCATCTGTGCGGTGGGATCGCCGTGGGTCTGCCAGTCTCCATCGGCATTGTGGCTGGAGGATCCTTTGTCTCGCCTCTGAGTCCCTGACTCCACCTCGGCCCTTCGACACATCGGCTCCACCGACTAACTTTCTCCTCTCCGCCATGGCCCGTCAGTCCACCGGCTCTACCGGGCTCCCTCGTCCCTTTGGCTCCACCTTGGTCTGTCGTCGACCATCCGACGCCTCGGGACTCCACTCTTTCGGCTGCGCCTCGTTCCTCCGGCTCTGCCAGGCTCCTCCTTCCCTTCGGTCCTACTCTGTCCTCTGTTGCTCCGGCTCCACCGCCGCGTG